>OZ020193.1:84189208-84784507 GCA_963971165.1 Philopedon plagiatum
GCAAAATTTTAAGATTTTATTTAAAAAAATTGGAAAACTCAATTTTTTTTAAATATTTTTTTATCGATTTACAAATTTCCAGTTTTTTTCGTTTAGATAGCTTGGCTAATGTAAAGCCCATGTATCTGGATGAAAATAAACGAATGTAGTAGTTTTTTCTACAATTGACAGGACAAAATTAAAAAAAACAGGGTTTCGCCGGACGCTAGCTGTTGCAATGATTTGTATCTAGCAGCAGTGTCAAAATTTTAGAGACATTTCAATGAGATTACATTGAGAAAACCTTAATCGTCTTAAATATATCTGAAGTTCGACTTTTTGTAAAGTTAAGGGGAGTAAAATAGATAATAAACAAAAAATTACCTGTTTATTTAATCGAAATTTCATAAACGAAAACCAATGTAAGAAAAACTTAAAAGTAGTCAAATTCTGTACTAACAACATAAAAAATCATTGTTTTTCCTTGGGTGCACAAAATTTAAAACTCAGTATGACCACCATTTCTCTCCATACATACTATTGTTCTCGAGCGCAACTCTCGATTAACATTTCGGAGCATTTTACGATTTATTTGCAATACACAATTTCTAATGACATTCTCTAAATTTTGTATATTCCTAAAGGGTCGATGTTTGTACACAGAGTTCTTTAGGTATCCCCACATAAAGAAATCTAACGGAGTCAGATCTGGTGATCTCGCAGGCCACGGATTTTCAGAAAACCGTTCAATCCACTGGTTTCCAAATTCTTGATCCAGCCATCTCTTCACCTCATTTGTGGAATGAATGCTAGCTCCGTCTTGTTGAAAGTATAAATTTCTTCTTTCGGCTAATGACAAATTGTCTAAAAAGTCAGATATCTCAGTTTGTAGAAATTCTAAATATCGTTCTGAATTTAAATTGTCTCTAAAGAAAAAAGGTCCCACTATTCTGAGGTTGAAAATTCCGCACCACACATTAACCTTAAAACTATATTGGTCTTTACTCTGAATTACAAAGTCTGGGTTTTCGGTGGCCCACCATCTACAGTTTTGTGAACTGACGGTTCCGTTAGAGGTAAATGTAGCTTCATCCGAGAAAAGAACGTTCTTTGGGAAATTAAAATCTTCCTCAATCATACCCTGGAACCAGGCACAAAAATCGAAGCGGGCGTCATAACCCCTATCTTTTAATACTTGTACAAATTTAGGTACGGATGAAATTTGTTTCTTTTTAATATCCTCCGCACAGATCTTTCGTGAATGTTAGTGATCTCCGATATTTGACTAACTGCTAATTGGGGTGTTTCTGTGATCGACAAACACACATCCAGAGAACCTTCGTCACCTGTTACCGGTTTTTCATGGGAAACTTTATACTGATTTTCTACCGATCCCGTTTCTTTAAATTTATTGACTAGACGAGATACTGTGGAATAATGGAGGGATTTATCGGGGTGCCTCTCATTAAGAATTGCTGCTGTTTCTCTATGGCTTTTGTAATTATCTCCAGAAATTAAAATAATTTCTATCTTTTCCTGAAGAAGTAGTGTGGGTGCCATTTTAAGGAATAAAATATTAATAAACTTATGTAAAATATCAAACTTAGTAAGATGCGAGACATAAACCAATGACATAGGTTGAAATCAAACAAATTATAATTTGTTTGACATTTTTCTGTTGTTTTTAACCTACTAGATTATTTGGTTGTTTTAATTTCAGAGCCTGCTTTGGTAGTTTTAAGTACAACTAAATAGACCTGGTTGTTAAATTTATGTGCGAAAAATCTTAATAAAATCTTGATACAGTCATTTCATTAGATTCAAACCATTGCAACAGCGAGCGTCCGGCGAACACCTATTTTTTCGATTTTGTCCTGTCAATTGTAGAATTGTAGATCTGACTCCGTTAGATTTTTTTATGTGGGGATACCTAAAGAACCCTGTGTACAAACATCGACCCTTTAGGAATATACAAAATTTAGAGAATGTCATTATAAATTGTGTATTGCAAATAAATCGTAAAATGCTCCGAAATGTTAATCGAGAGTTGCGCTCGAGAACAACAGTATGTATGGAGAGAAATGGTGGTCATACTGAGTTTTAAATTTTGTGCACCCAAGGAAAAACAATGATTTTTTGTGTTGTTAGTACAGAATTTGACTACTTTTAAGTTTTTCTTACATTGGTTTTCGTTTATAAAATTTCGATTAAATAAACAGGTAATTTTTTGTTTATTATCTATTTTAATCCCCTTAACTTTACAAAAAGTCGAACTTCAGATATATTTAAGACGATTAAGGTTTTCTCAATGTAATCTCATTGAAATGTCTCTAAAATTTTGACACTGCTGCTAGATACAAATCATTGCAACAGCTAGCGTCCGGCGAAACCCTGTTTTTTTTAATTTTGTCCTGTCAATTGTAGAAAAAACTACTACATTCGTTTATTTTCATCCAGATACATGGGCTTTACATTAGCCAAGCTATCTAAACGAAAAAAACCGGAAATTTGTAAATCGATAAAAAAATATTTAAAAAAAATTGAGTTTTCCAATTTTTTTAAATAAAATCTTAAAATTTTGCACAAGGACCTAGAATTTAATTCTAAGCAATTTTTTCAAATAACTTTTTTTGATATCTCGTCAACTAACCTCACTTTTTGTAAATTAACAATTTTTTTTTTAATTTGACGCTATACCAGTGGTCACGTGACGTATGTCAAAATCGATTTTTAGGTTATCGGACATGCAGAACCGATCCCCTGGGAAAGTTTTTCCGATACTCTCCTAATAAAAATTTTTCCCATATGTTGCGAACTTTTTGCCGGTCACTGTATATATATATATATATATTATATATATATATATATATATATATATATATATATATATATATATATATATATATATATATATATATATATATATATATATATATATATATATATATATATATATATATATATATATATATATATATATATATATATATATATATATATATATATATATATATATATATGCCTACACCGCAAAAAACATAAAATACTAAAACTGCAATTTTGCTGTGAATGTTTTTTAATTACTTGTTTATTGTACTGTTGAAGCCATTGTTGACCCAAATACTCAAGTACAAGTACTACACTACTACACAAAGTACACAACACAATTATCAAATAATATCCAAAAACATATTACACAACAAAATTAGGAACGCCGAAACACCTCTTAAACTAATAAGTGCCGGCGCGACGTAATAAAATGTAAACAAAAGTTTATGCAAATACAGTGCGCATATTAGGTAATTAGTTTTTCTTTGTCTAAACCAAATGTTTTGCAATAGTATATTTCACGGAGCGGTTCAAGTGTATTTTCATAATGGCCTGGGAGCGTATTGGCATTGTTTACTATAGTGCAACGACACGGCCTTGGAACGCAGTAAAGAATGACTAAAAGTTCGCCGCATATATCCAGGCAAAGCTTACTACGGTTCAGCACTGGCACGTGTTCAGACGTAGTAAGTATTGTCTTATGGATATCGCGCATCCTCAAGGCATTTTTACTGCCCGCTCTACGATAATACGCAGAGCCTAAGGCATTATATTGGGTGGTTTAAATATAAATTTGTCACCCTCAAACATTGTTCTGGTATAATCACGTTTGTCTGGTATAAACACGTTTCCTTTTCTTAACTTGGTCAAAGCTATTGGACTGACACTTGAAAAGTTTTTTGAAATGACATTTTTGTATATTTGGATAGCTATAATTGTACAATCCAGTTTGTAGATGTCTGCTGGCTGAATGTTTGTATCCAATTTAGACACCATTTATTATAAAACGTTTTACCCTTATTATCGGAACAGTCACCCTTTGCTCTTATAGTAGCAGTAAAACTATTTTCATTTTTAAACGTGTAATTGTTAACAACACCGTCTCCACTTAAGCAAAATACTACTCTTTACTAGTCTTTACGGACATTTTTTCTGCAAACCAATAAAAAACCATAACCTTTAATTAATTAAAAAGCAACAATTCAAGCGCGGTGTCCAAAAGATACTGGCACGTGTTGGTACCAGTAGCGTGCATACAAAATAGGCAAAAAAGAACTGCCTACCCTACGAACAAACGGTACAAAATTTTAATTTTATTTTTTTAAATGTATTAAATTTTTATCCGTGTAATTTCCAGCTTTGGCAGCTATTATTCTATAAATTAATATTGTAGAGGACCAACAATTTAATCGTATATCATTCCCATTCCTACGTAACGCCTTTCTTGTAATATTAATCGTAAATTAGATCGCTGTATAAGGATCCCATGAGACCGTCTTGAAAGCACACAGCTTGCTTCATATTACGCTCTTATGGCAAGGCAAGTAATGCTTTTATACGAATAAGCAACGGTTTAAAGTATTTTCATGAAATTTTGGCGAGTTAATAGGGAGCTGGGGGGACATATTCAAACATATTTTTGACAATTACCTCCTCTCCCTATTTTGAGGGGTGGGGGATAACTTTGGAATATTAATTGGGATGATGTACTTTTGTTTTTTAAAATTCGAATTTACGTAAAAAACTACGTGTGGGTACAAAATTTTGTTTTGATTTGCTCTTGCGGTTACGGAATTATGATTTATTAGGTTATAGAATGAAAACAAAATATTTACCATTTAATTTCAACTTATTTATCGTCCGTCATGCTTGAGAAGTTGTTCGAAATGCCCCCCTTCAACTTCCAAACACTTTCTCACTCTTTCTAAATGAATTTATTACCCGCTGTGACATTTTAGGTGTCACTTATAAGCAGGCAAAGCGGATTCGGTCTTTCAAATCATCTAAATTTGTGGGTGCAGTCGCCATCACTTTGTCCTTTATAAAACCCCATAAGAAAAAGTCAAGCGGAGTCTAATCCGGGGACCTAGCAGGCCAGTTTACCAGACCAGCTTCTCTATAGTTTTTTCTGCACTCCCCTAAAATTAACAACATATCAACTTGCACATTAAAATTCGCTTCCATGTTTAATTGAGCAATAAACTGAGAAATAATCGTTAAAACGTGAAAATTTTCAACTGAATTAATTAAAAATAACGCATTTCCATGGAAACTAATAATAATTCTAAAATAAGTGAACTAGATTTATTGGTAAAATTTATTTATTTTTTAAATTCAATCAAAATTTAGTTAACCATAATTCCGTAACCGAAAGAGCAAATCAAAAAAAATTTGAACACATATGTACGTAGTTTTTTACATATTCGAATTTTATAAACAAAAGTACATCATCCCATTTAAAATTCCAAAGATATCCCTCACCCCTTAAAAGAGAGAGAGAGAGGGGGTAAATGTCAAAAATAAGTTTAAATATGTTCCTCCATCTCCCTATTAACTCATCAAAATTTCATGAAAATATTTTAAATGGTTTTCGAGTTATCGCCTTGTAACACTTTATAAATCTCACCCTGTATATGTATGTATTATACGTTTAAAATCCATTTTTTTTTCTATTTAATTTCAGAAAATTGGAACTGCACAGTTGGACCGTCCACAATATAATAATATTCTGTTGCTCTTCGTGCCAGTTCATCACCCCCATGGAAGAAAACTATGCTGCGCACATTTCGAACTGTCGAAAAAAAGTTTCAAATGACGTACACTCTTTATTGAGCAGCGATGAGGAATCCGTATCAGAGTCACTAGTAGACCACAATAATTCTGCATCGAGCAGTCCTGCAACAATGCTGAATCGGTTGTTCGATATTCAGGAAATCAGGAACGAAAACTGTGTGAACGGAAGTGGGTAAGTTATTTTTTTTTTACTTTCCCCACTAAAAGTGTATTCGTGGAAAACTCCCCTTCCGATATTTTATCAGATCTTCACGTTTTGTGGTCTCTAGGTCACCAAAAACATGGCCTCCCATTTACGTCGGTCTGTCTGTGCGTTGGCGCGAATACATAAGACTACTTGACCAAAAAAAATTACGTATAGGTAGTCAGTGGTTTTCTTTCTTTAGTAGGCCAAGCAATAGAGCGATTTGTCGTGACATTAATACTATCAGAAAATCGTCTGTGTCATCATCTAAAAGACGATCCGTAGATGATTGCTGTTATATTTCCAACTCTGAAGTTTTTTCCTTTAATTTGTTATAAACATTTTTAAGCAAAAAAGCGATTTTTTTAGTTTTTTGCTTATAAAATGGAAAGTAATGAAGCAATCTTAATGGTGTAAATGGACGATTTGTAGAGAATAAAAATACGAACAAAATGGGAGGTAGAACGTCCCGATAGGATAAGTAGCAACGGAGAAAATCAGGAAAAACCGGAAAATTAAGAGTTTTTTTTAAATTCATAAATCGGTCATCTTTAAATGTAGAGGGCTCAAACTTTGGGAAAAAGTAGTAATTTATAGCTAGTTTATGTGTGCAAAACCCCGACGCTGTCCGACGATCAGTTTTGTCACAATCGTCATTTAAATTTTTCAATACACTATTTTGCAACAGGTCTGGATGCTCTATGGATCGTCCGATTTTAATTATTGAAACGTATTTGAAAAGTACAAGTTTAATTGAACAAAATGTATATTTTAAATTTTCCATAAAATGCTACGAAACCGGTTGAAAATGCAGGTAAAGATGCGCGAAAATGGCCGAGCGCGCGAAAGCGGTCGAGTAGCGGGAGGGCAGCGGAGCGAAGGGGAGCCAATATTCGCGCGCTCCGCCATTTTCACGCATCTTTACCTGCATTTTTAACCGGTTTCGTAGCATTTTATGGAAAAATTAAAATATACATTTTGTTCAATTAAACTTTTACTTTTCAAATCCGTTTCAATAATTAAAATCGGACTATCCATAGAGCATCCAGACCTGTTGCAAAATAGTGTACTGAAAAATTAAAATGACGATTGTGGCAAAACTGATCATCGGGCAGCGTCGGGGTTTTGCACACATAAACTAGCTATAAATTACTACTTTTTCCCAAAGTTTGAGCCCATTTATGAATTTTTTTTAAAAAAACTTAATTTTCCGGTTTTTCCTGATTTTCTCCGTTGCTACTTATCCTATCGGGACGTTCTACCTCCCATTTTGTTCGTATTTTTATTCTCTACAAATCGTCCATTTACACCATTAAGATTGCTTCATTACTTTCCATTTTATAAGCAAAAAACTAAAAAATCGCTTTTTTGCTTAAAAATGTTTATAACAAATTAAAGGAAAAAATTTCAGAGTTGGAAATATAACAGGGATCATCTCAGGATCGTCTTTCAGATAATGGCACAGGCAGTTTTCTGATAGGATTAATGTCAAAAAATCGCTAATATTTTGCTCTGTTGCTTGGCCTATAGCTCAAGCACTATTCGTTTTACAAACATTTTATTTGGTAGAGTGGGCAACTTAAAAATAAATTTTGTTTGTTTTTGCTGTAATAAGGAATATGCATATATTTTTTTATTACGTAACTTGTTCAAGCAAGTCATTACTAGAGCTCCCCAAATTTCCTTCCGATACTGAGCGCAGCACGCGGAGCGAGCGAAACACCGAGCCATGGTATGTCGAAATATCGGCGTCGCAACGCGATCTAGTCCGTAAACATGATACAAATAAAAGAAGATATGATACCGCGCAGGTAGGCGTGGCCATTTACGTCACGCCGTGACCAATTCCGCGATATTTTGTAAACTAAACACGTCTTTTTTAAGATCGCGTTGTGTTTACAACTATTTTTTGGTGTTTTTATATTACTTTTAGGAGTTTAAAAGTAAAAATGGGATGTGCTGTGTATGGTTGTGATGTGAACAATCAATCAATCAATGTAATCAATGTATGTATTTATCCCTTTATTTATATGATTATTTTAAATCATATACTATAAAATTTGTATTATAAGCAGGAGGCAAAGTATATTGCCAATAGAATTTATATAAAATTGCCTTTAGCTAACGTAAACTCTATATTGCGCGTTATAAATTTCAAAAATAAGTCATGGCGTGACGTCATGCGCGAACCCGGACGAATTTGACACGGTTTGGTATCATACCTCCCTTTACTTGTATCATGGTCCGTAAATGTATATATTCCATAGTTGTCCTGGCCTTGCAGAACTACCGAGCCTATTTTAACACGATGGAGAAATGGCTTGAGGCGGCAGATTATCATAAATATTTTAAGCAAATAAAGATTATGGTTTTAAAGTTTAATCCTAAAGATTCTCAAATTATTACCGCGAGTCAGGCCCAGTTTAATAATATTCAAGTATACCCTGATTTAAGTGTTATTAACACAAATTTCGCCGTCCTAGTAGAAGCACTCAACACATTACGGAAGGACTTGTCTTTAGCCGAATCTCTAAATATTGTGAATATGGTACATTCTAGGCTACAAGTAGGGTTGCCAGACGTCCGGGAATTCCGGGAAAATCCCGGAATTTGTTAGGTCGTCCCGGATCCCGGAATTTTACTGTACTATCCCGGAAATCTTTAAACAAACAAAAATAAACAACTTGCAGTTGAGCTGCAAATTCGAATTAATTCCAGTTAGATTTGCTCAGAATTTTTGTCCTTTTTAAAAGGGCCTGAAGACGGTAAATTGTTAAAACTTGCCAAATCTAGCGATACATATAAGTAGTATTTGTAAACGATGTTACCGTCGTTCTTTTGGCCAAGCACATAGGTAAATTTTTTGACTACACCAGGGAGCGTTTTTTTTTTTTTTGGTTGACAGGACGTCCCGGAAATTAGTCTTTCGAATCTGGCAACCCTAGCTACAAGCGCTAAGAGTCAGCATTGGCATACAAAATTGTAAAGGGTTTACACACATTTTTGAAAAAAATACATATTTAGCGATATTACAGGACATTCACAAAAATGAAGCCTTTAACGATTGGCAGAAAAGTTTGCTGTTTGCCAACCTTACATCATTAGATGGAGAACGGTCGTATTTTTTTATATAAAAACATCTATTCGCCACGGTGAACTTCACTGAAGGAGCAAAACTATAGAAACTTACTAAATACTACAAGTGTCCAGTCGGAATAATAAAAAATATATGTGAGATGCGATGCTGTTTCATCTGCATTCTCTAAGCTATTTTCTTTTACTGTAACTGACTCCAACCTATTGTCTGCTATTTAATTTTCCTTGTTTTCATTCTTCGTCACCTGATATAAGTTTTTCACATCTTGACGTGACGTGTCACTGTCACTGATAACGGGCAAGTTAAAACAGATCTTGGTACAGAACAACAGTACGAGATCTATACTTTAACTGATATATTTTGGTAAAACAGTAGGATCTGTGTTTTAACCCAGTGTTGCACCAAACAGCAGTACATTTTTGAGCTTTTGCAACACTGAGATATATGTTACCAAATACATAATATGTCATAGAAACACCAGTCCCAGTGTTTCAGTGGCTTAAGCCAGTATTCCTGAGCCCAAAAATGCGCATATCTTAAAATCTCAAATTTTTTACTTGTACCACTGATGCTGTAGGGCGATGATATGGCGAGCAGCATCACCATCATACTTTACATCCTTGACTCTATTCAAAACAGAGCCTTTCGACTCATCAATTACCCAGTCCTCACAAGGAAACTCCCTTCTCTCGCTTGTCGCCGCGCTGTTGGGGATCTGTCCCTTTTCTACCGATATTTCCACAGATTTTGCTCAGAAGAACTAGCCGCTCCAATTGACTGTTCCTAACAGAATAACAAGAAGCGCGTTACATATGCATCCCTTTACATTCTAGCTACAAAAGCCTAGGACATCCCCATTCTCTCGCTCATTCATACCCAGAACGTCTAGATGGAACAAAGTGCTTGCAGATGTTTTCCCTTCACCTCCCAACCTCCAAGCCCTAAATCTTGTGTCAATACATTACATTCCCTTCTCTTTAGACGCCCATGGTTCGTTAGGCTTGAAGTCCCAAATAAAAGAAATACTAAAAATGTATCACAAAAAATAATGATATATTGGCATGGATCTATTATAATAAGGATTCGATGTTCCGTATACTGTGACCGTATCGAACGTGAAGCCTTATATTTGTTGTTTGTTTTCTCTTGGGGGAACAGTTTACAAACTTTAAGGAAATACCACAGGAAATACGTAATTGAATCAAGAATGGTAGTAGAAAGAGATAAAATAGCATCGGAGTGTTGGAGCTCAGGTTGAAAAATCACACCGGTGTGTCATCCGGCGATGATATCGAACGCAGCCCAGAAGTGTTGCTGTCTGTGCTGGTTGTTTAGGAAAACGGCTGAACCTCGGTCTGAACACTCGGTTACACGTACGTCTTTGTCTAATGAACCAGGAAAGAAAAAGTGCGACTTATAGATTTATAAATAACTCGGAGCGACTTTAAATAAACACCTTTAGAAATAACATAACCTATAAATAATAAAACCTTTTTAGATTAAATTTATTATTATTTCACAGAGAATAAAGTATTTTAGGGCTTTTATTACTTTTAGTAAATATTGTGATGCTTCTAACGTATTTCTTGTACAAAAATATAAGGTAAAATCAGATGTGGCCAATGTTCACAAATTGTGTTTACAGTGTCGCTTAGAATGGTTTGTTTTGGCTTCAAAGAATGTTACATCATCCCGTATCCATATTATAATAGATCCATGTATATTGGTATATTTTATTTATCCTTAAGTCATATGCTTTGGCATATATGACATTTAGGATTTAGTTGCGTTATTTTAGTATAGTTTATCAATCTGAAAATATCCCACATAACTGAAAGCCTGGCAAGAGCTATTCTCAAAAAGTAGATTGGGGACCATATAGGTGGCCAGATTAAGAGTAACCCTGAAATCTCTGAGTGCTTTAACATGTAAATAATGGTATTTCCTCCTTGTTTCTAGATCCGTGCTTTAATTCGAGAATGTAAGTTTCTACGAAGGATTTGGATGTGCGTACCTAAAACACAAATTTTGCTTAATGTTTTACATAAAACTAAGAAATATATAAAAAAAACTATTTAACATTTTGTTTCAGCAATAAGACTGATCTAGTATACGCTGATGCAAGTGCACAACCAACAGAATCCTCAAACATCGAAGTTTTTCTACCAAATGAAGATACTAATCCTGATTCAACCAATCACGACCCGCTTAGTCCAGATCCAGTGTGGCTCAACGACTCTGATGATGACGCAGAAGAAATTTCTGGATCAGACGCAGAAGGTGCTTTAAAAGCGTTCCAAATCCCTAGAGCAGAAGAATTAACTGCCTTGGAAGGTTTTTCAGAGCTTCAAAGTTCCATGCCGGAAGCTGAAGCTAATATTGATGACTTGGTAGACCAAATTCAAACTTCTGAAAGTGAAAAAGATCCTCTAGCCACGTCCCCAGTATGGTTAGTGGAATCAAGCTCTATAAACGAAAATTTGTTACAACCAGAAGCAATGAACGAAACTCCAACTACAGAAGAAGATAACTTGAACCAAAACACTAGTGAACTGATTGTTCCCGATAGAATAGCTCCAGAACCTTCGAATGTAAAATCAGAACCGAAACCAGAACGATCAACTGATCTATCCAATTCAACAGATTCTATACAGGTGGATTCAGATTCAGAAGATGAATTTGTTGAATCGAGTGAATCGCGAATGTCAAGCGTAGCTGCACGTGCGGGAGAAGGTGTTTGTATTAGTGCTGATGAAGCATCCAAATTGATTTCGGAGGGTGTTCCTGTGATTCTGGAGTCCAGCTTGATGGCCATGCAGATTGAGCCCTCCCAGAGAGTAGTATCAGATACACCAGGTATAAAATAATACAAAATTGTAAAGTTTTATAAATTAACGCTGCTCACTAACTATACTTTTTTTTTAAATAACTTTGAAAGAAGTAGGTTCTTTGTTTGATCTTTATATACGTATGTTCGCGATTTGTCGGGATCCACTGAACCGATCTAGGATGAGGATTTCGCTACCCTGTAGACCTGTTCTCCAGGAAGGTTTTAGTATATATTAGCTGTTGCCCGAGGTTTCGCTCGCATCAGGCACGGAACATATAAACCAGGTTGGCAAAATCCCGGTTTTAGATTTGCTTATGTTTGAGAAGTTAGCTCAGGAAATTGGTTAAAAGAATATAAATTATATATAATTATGATGCGATGGGCTGAGAGGGTAGGAAATTGGCGATGGAAATTGTATGTTCGCAATTGTCTTAAGAACCACTGAACCAGTTGAACTTTTTGCAAGGAATCTAGACAAACAGAGGAACGTTTTAGTACCACTCAGGTCACGAGAGGTGAAAGGAAGGGGTGGAAGGGGATGAAATGAAGCGGCAATGTACACCAAAGTTCTAAACTCTGTAGTTGGTGCCATTTCAGATTATATTAGAAATCCGCTATGATGTATAAAATGAAAAGGGAGTTGCGCCGACTTCAAAGTCTAGAACTGGTGTACAAATAACTTAAAGTTGAACACAATTAAGCTTGCCATTAGGCTTAGTAATAAATACGTAAAAGTGCAATTGTATACTTTTTTGAAGTGTGTTCATCCAAAAAAAATTGTTTGTTTTAGGTTCGATTGTTCTGCCAAAAGACCAGTTACCAACGTCATCACTGCCAGATCCTGTGATAATTCCACAACCGCCTGAAGAGAGTATACATGACTTTCTCACCAAGGCTAGTGAAAATTCTTCCAGTCCAGCAACTTGTATAGTCGAAGAATCTTCCGAGAGTCATGAAAAAGAGTCCGATTCTGCAAATACAGATAACTTACAAGCCGTGCCAGCTAAACAATCATCTAGTGAAAATGAAGCCAGTTTGGTCGTTGCAAATAAAGAAACGGCTCTGATAAATGAAGAAGATGCTACAAACGAAGATAGCCAAATAGATGATAGTGGGACTAATAACCATTCTACAAAGAATAAAACTAAAGTTCAGATAGTTATTGAAAGGGAAATCGAAGAAGAATCGACAGATAGTGACGCAAGTAGCTTTTTCGTTACTGATAACGAAGATAGCGGTAAAGAAGATAATGACGAACCAAAAACTACATCACAGACATCTAAAGATTCTAGAACAAAGCCCCAGGCTGGTCTTAAAGACCGCGCCTCAGAAAACCACCGTGTGGTTGATAATCCATTTTTACCCATGCAAAAAGATGTTGGTGTAGTTATTAGCGATGATGATGATGTTCCAGAGAAAGGTTTAACTAAAACAATCAGTGCAAAGGTGGACAAAATTGACTCGACGAGTTCTAAAAGTATAAACGATCTGTCGAGAAAATCAACGACTGCAGAGAGTTTTGTTATCAGTGATGATGAAGACTATGCTGTGAAAGAAAATGAACCAAAGACAATTCCTAAAACTGGTGCAGGTTCTAGTAACACAGGCTTAGGAGGAACCCAGTCGAAAGACAGAGTCAAAATTTTAAACGTTACTTGCATAAAGAAACCTGATGTTAGTCCTACAAAGAAACCAGGTAAACTTGGCGAGGATGCAAAGAAAAAACCTTTAGCTACGTACTCAAGAATCTCAAGTACTAAGCAAAGTCAAGAAAGCCAGATTTTGAAGAAAGCGCAACCAGCAGCGCAAGCAAGCAGTAAAGATTCTTCCGCGGCAGTTTCACAAAGTACGTATGTAGTGATCGATGACGATGATGGAGATATTCCTAGTGATAAGGGCGACGAAGCTGATAAATCGAGATCTAGAAGTGATTCGGCATTGTCTAGTATTGTTCTCGATCGCGATGTGAGTCCAGAGGCAGCTGACGAGGGTTCTGAAGACGATTGTGTGATGGTGCCTCAAGTTGACGGTATACGACAGACGAAGAATTTTAGTGGGTAAGAGATAGATTTGTTTATGGAGTGATGAGGAGTTGTATCTTCATTTAAGAGCAGTATTCAGCGCCACTGTTACAATTTTTTGAGACATTGTTGTTCCGTTATCTATACTAATATACAGGGTGGTCCAAAAGTAATGGGACATAGAGCAACAGCAATTTCTTTATGTCCAAATAATGCGATTTTTTCAAACTTGGCTAATTCCAAAATTGATAATAACCAAGATACAGGGTGTCAAAGTTTTAACTTTGTTTTCGATTTTTCTCAATAATTTCTCAACAAAACGACATAGCGGCACAAAATTGGGAATTTGGGTTTTTTTTAGGCGAGGAATTCAAATTCGTCCATACTTTTGATGTCACTAGTGGAGGGCGCCACCTACGGCATACTGCACTTCTTTTAAATGACATAACTTTTTTTAACCTGAGTATATCGATCTGACTATTGAAAAATCGATTATCCTACTTTCTTTACTTCAAAAAGGTATACTTTATTGTCGCTAGGAGTAACCGTTTTCGAGATAAGCGCATTTGGAATTTCCTATGCAATTAAATACGTGTGGTTCATGGGTAATGGGACATAGAGCAACAGTGTAGTATCAAACTCAACCTAAACATAAGACTATTTTTTCCTGTTGAAATTTTACCCCTGGGGGGTAGGACACACACCTACCACTCATTTATCAAAGCCCAGCCCTAACTACCATAGATAGAAAGCTGAAATTTTCCATACAGCTTTAGTTTAGGCCCCAGACGTCCATTAAGAAAGGATATTGCAAAACTCACCCTCTAAAGGCGTAAAATCAACCCCCAAAAGTTAAATCATTTTTTAGTTCAAAGACCATTTGGTTTTATGAAAAAGGTCCAAACACTTCGATTTTATTTAATTTTTGTGTTGGAATACCAATAAGGGGTAAAAACACCCTCTTACCAGATCTAAACCCTCCGTCGCGTCGTGAAATTTTGAAACTTGGCATGCAGGTTTGCTTTGTGGTCTTGGTGCAAAATAGTAGAAGGTGTTATGAAAGTCTCTTGCTAAGGGGGTAAAGCCATATTCCAAAAAAATTAAAGTATTTTTTCTTAAACGACAGATTGTATTGACAAACGCCGAACCATGTAAATTTTTTTTAGATAGGAACGAATTTCTTTGTGTTGTAATTTAATCCCTAGGGGTAACACCATGTGCAAACGTTTTTAGTTTATACTTAAATAAATCTGGCAGGCGTGTTTTCAGATGTTCGGGCCACATGACCTGTCGTGATCTAGCCATCATTGCTTATTTTCCGCATTCTTTATTGTCATACACAAAAGCTGGTTCAAAAAAAAAAATTGCGCATACTGTATAGATGCAACTGTCCAACAGCTTGGCTTTCTTTTTACAGCCTCTACGAAAAACAACCAATGTCGTTTACAAGGAAGTGCTAATTTCCAAATACATATTCTAAAAATACATTTCATGATTAAAACCCACTGACGAAATTCGCGGGTACCAGCTAGTTTGCTATAAAAACCAGCAATGACTCTCCAGTTTAGACTCATGAAAAGGATATATTAATTCATTAAAGAAATGAAAATTTTAAAATCCTATTAAGTGAGGTGTCAAATGACCTGTTTCGGTCCCGCAAGTCACACAGGTTATATTTAATTAAAACGGAAACAAAATGGCGTGCTCAGATAGTTATATCGTCCGTATTAAGTGAGGTATCAAATGATTTGTCTCAGTCCCGCATAATCATTAACCTTCAGGAAAAGGGGACGATACCATTCAGTCATTACGATCCTTTGTTTTTTTTTCATACATTGTGCGTGTGTGGGACAAAGAAGAGAGAGAGAGAGAGAGAGAACGCTAATATACAACTTCGCGTATATCTACAGTAATTGCATTATTTTAGTATAGTTAAACAGTCTGAAAATATGCCACATGACTGAAAGCCTGGCACTAAGCGGCGCTTGCTAAGCTAAGCTGAAATATAGTTTCGCTTAACTTGTGATGCGGTGCACCGGGTATCAATAAGCCAAGCTTTTCTAAGCCTAAAATAAATTTGGTAACACCTGCAAGTAATACAAGGTCGTTTTTAAATTCGCGGGTAGCTCTACCGGTTGTTATTATTTTGTTTTATAGTTCGTACAAGGGCAGAAAAGGAGATAAATGACAACAACCGGTGGAGCCACCAGCGAATATATAAAAATCTTGCTGTGATTTTAATTCCCGATATTTTTTAACTTGAAAACTCAGGAGTAGTGGACAGAAAGTTCGAGTGCCGAACTTTAACAGTTCTGAAAAGGCTCATTTGATGCGCGTAATAGCAAATAAATATGCATCAACATTTGAAGACAAGAAAACCGATCGAGCGTCCTCAGCACAAAACTTTCAAACTCTAGTTGATTTTCTATCGATTCTAGTAAGGATATCACTGTAGGTTTCGTTAATCTAAATCTTCGAAAAAAGCTCAAATCGTCCATATCCTTAATATAATTCGGTCTGACATAAATCCGCCGTGGAAAACCGAAGTCTATTATGTATAACAAATCAATATCGTCCTCTATAAAAATTGTATCTTCTACTTCCATATTTCAGGGATATCTTTAATTACCAAAAACCGAAGTAAAAACGACGATTCTTTTGAAACCTAAAATACTTCTTAAACACCGACTGACTATTATTCTTCGTAAAAAGTTTAGGTTATGTTTAGGACAGAAGCCGCCAAAAATGGGAGCTTAACTTTAAGCAACTTAAACATCATGCATATGAAAAACGGGAGTTAAGCGCGCTTATTGTATTATATTGTATTGAATGGGGTCGTTCGGCTATTGTAGCCCTACATCACTTCGACCGAATTGGATCTTTTGTGAATACCCTACATTATTTACCCATCAGTTCAAGAACTTTTCGCGAAATTAAGGATGTTTCTGGGGGCGCACTTTAATATATCAGTGGGTGTCAGAAACGCGCTCCCTCAAGATATTGCAGCCTTTGACGAGTTATTACTCTGCATTCACACAGGAAGTGTTCGGCAGTTTTATCGCCTCATTACAGAATCTACAGTGTTCTTCATCAGTCTTTCCCATCTTTTTGAGTTGATACCTTCCAACGGCCGTGTCCAGTGAGAAGGCAAGTCACTAGTCTAAGTTCATTTTTTTGAAGCTCGGGGAACTTTTTTGTGTAATCAGGCCGATAACTAATCATCCTCTTTGTCTGTTTGAAAGATGGAAGGTGCTTTAACTAGAGACGATTTGGCCCAAAGACCCCCGCTCCCACGCTCTCTGCTATCTTTGATCTATCTGTGTACCACACTAGTGAACCTTTTTTGAAATTACGGCACTTTTTCGCTCATACTTCGACGGTCCTTTTTAACCACTTGAAAAGAGCGTTGAAAGTCCCACACTTTTGGCATTGAATCAGTTGGTTTGGTCATGTCCTCTAACTGGATCTCTTAGTATTTTGACGTGACCAGTCAGATCTCCTGACAAGTTTTGTTGTTTGGGTAACTCTTAAGGCACTTATTAGTGCTTCCCTCCTTATACATAAGTGCAGTGGAAGGAAATCTAGCATAGCCTCCAGAGCTATGGATGGGCAGGTTTTTATTGCGCCCTTCAGACAGGCAAGCCTTTTAGCGCGTTCGGCAATGCAATCTTTTCCATCGTTTTGCTCGGAATTATTGACAGGCACGTGATCGGTCGTACTGTTTACAATAATGGGTCATGTGACCTTCAAAAATTCCGAGCAAAACGATGGAAAAGATTGCATTGCCGAACGCGCTATTTGTAATGTTGTCAGCTTCCTTTGCTTTCTAATTTCCTTTGTTTTTGGCCACCACACCAGTGAGGCGTATGTGATTATATAGGCATTACGACAGTTAGGTATGACCAGTGGATCATTTTGGGTTTTAAACCCCACGTTTTACCGAAAAGCCTACGGCAAGACCAGATTGCCATTGAGGCTTTAGAGATAGTCCTTTCTAGGTGTGAGTTCCTTTGCAGCCTTTGGTCAAGGACTCTCCCCCAATACCTGATGTCTTTAGAGAATCCAATCACAGTCCCATTCAGGACGGGAGCCGTTAAATTTAACTTCCTCCTTCTCGTGAAGGGAACTACGACTGTCTTACTCGGATTAATATTTAGCCCCTCCTGTGAACACCATGTTTTTACTAGGTTTAGGACAGTTTGCATTCTGGCAGACAGCCTACCGTCATACTTGTCCCTGATTGTTATTATTACTAGGTCGTCTGCATATCCTTGAGCATCAAACCCGTTATTTGTCAGCTCCATCAGGAGACCATCGACTACCAAAGACCAGAGCAGGGGTAATAAAACTCCACCTTGTGGACATTCCTTAACCGCCCTGACCATGGCAATCGCATCTCCCATAGATGGGCTTTTACGACTTTTTAGCATAGACTTGATTCATTCTATTGTAGGGGCTTTAAAGCCTCTATATACTACAGCTCTTTGTATGGATTTATATGAGGTGTTATCAAACGCACCCTCTGTCTCTATGAAATAGAGCTATTTGGCAGTCAAAGTCTTTTCAATATCTCTTACGAGACATTGTAGAGCGTTGATAGTGGATATCGCCGGTTGATAAGCGAATTGTTTTAGATGAGGAGGTTTTGAGATAATAAAAAAGTTGCATGTCGCACTCGAGCTTGCCCCTTTTTTTTTGGTCTGTACTTTTGTGTAGCTCGAGGTGACGTTGCGCCACCCCCCCCCCCCCCCCCCCTCTCTAGACAAAATTATAAATCCGCCCCTGATTACATTTACGGGGATTTTTGACGGGAATGCTTAAGCTGCTGCACGAGAATATCGTGAGGGATTTCCTGAGGATTTCCAGGAATCTGTCCTCTTCCTATTATTTGTCCTTCACAAGCACAATGTATGAAACAAAACAAAAACTAGTTATGAATGAATAGTGTTGTCTCCTCTTGCTGAAGATCAATGGTACCACCCATATTCTTTTTTGAAAAGGTACGCACAAGTAGATAATTTTCTCCAATCAAATAATTTATAAACAGTACCAGTATACCAAAAAGAGCAAAAGACAAAAACTGAAGCGATTAATATGACTAAGTTATTAAGTGAAGTCAATGGTATCCAGAAAATTGCTTAGGTTATTCAAAGGGTACATCACCCGAGAACTTTAACACCATTTGGAAACTAAGCATTTTATGACATACATGTTATATAAACTTTTTTATTTAAAATTGGACCAGGAATTACACCCTGACAAATTTACCTAAGGTTTAGGAATACTTTGTACTTTTTGTAGGCCATCCACTTCTGGTGTAAAAAGAATAGTTAAGCCACCGCAGAATGAATTGAAGGGACCGCCCAACGCGTTAAATTTGTTTGTAGCCAAAGTAAAGAGTGAAATCCAGAATAAGTACCCTAACTTGAGGTGGGGCGCGCAGAAGAATATCATTTTGGATGTGTGGAGGTGAGTTTTTAGAAATTAAAGAAAACACATATTTCTCAATTTTGGCGCAGATGGGGATTTTCACCTGAATTCGAATCGACAGGTTATAAAAAATTTAAAGAATAATATATATATATATATATATATATATATATATATATATATATATATATATATATATATATATATATATATATATATAAAGACTATTTCCCATTAGGTATTATAGTTATAAATCAATGTTGCCTCTTTTAATTAAAATGCATTAAGGATTTATTGAGTAACAAGCACAGAAAAAAGGGTTTGTTACACAAAACGTTCTTTTGAAGTAATGGCGAAGGCCACCCCAAGTAGCATTTTTAGACACATTTTAATAAATGTATCGAAACCATTGTTTCTGTTTCCGACACAAATTGGAAACTGTTGGCAACAAATATGGACATATTTTCGAAACGTATACATTTTAAATGGCGCATTTGCACGTGTTTCCAAGTTGTTGGTACTAGCTGTGCCTTTCGCTGTTTCGACACAATCGAAACATTTATCGAAAATGTTTCCGAAATGTTTCGCAAATATTTCTAAACTGATACATCAAATGTGTTTATTCAAGAGTGGCAAGTGACAGTTTAACATCTTATAGAGGTCGTTGTACTGTTGGAGCATGGGCAAAACCGGCGCCAACTTTTTCTAAAATTGTTTGCAAGTGTGGCTGATATTTGTATTTGAATATGTCAAAATGGATAACATAAGAAAACAAATAATTAGAAATACCTGCACGTTGTGAAATAAAAGAAAAATAATATGAAGACAAAATAATTTCGCCATCATGAATTTGTCAGAAGTGTGTTTCTATAAGTTATGGTAGATTTATTCCATAGTTGTTGCAAAAGTGAACCAAAAATCATTGTCGAAATATATTTTATTCTGCAGTTTAGTAATTTAGCTTTATATATTTAACGCGCTCTCCATTTATTTGCATTTACAGAAAAAATGATAGGTACTTTGTAAAAATATTAAATTTAAAATATTTTTAAAATCTCACTTTTTTCTTTTTTAAATTGAATTAGCTAGTAAAATGGAACTAACGTAACAGCTTTTGTGGCATTTCGAAAGATGCAAGAATTTAAAGCCAATTTAAACAAGATAAACATTCATTAGTCAAAATGGCCGCCAGAAATCGAGAAATTATTCTGGCCTAAAATGGAGTCAACACACAATTTCTAGTACTTGGTTTCTATAATGTTTCATACATCATGTAGCTATAATTAATAGAAATGTATCGAAAATGTGCGGAACAAACGCAGATGAAGTAAAACCGACTAATTGTTACGGTACCGTCACGTTAGACACTGCCAAATCATAGCCTAAAACCAAAACCTACCGAAATAGTTGAGATCATTAATATTTTTTTTTTAAACAAAAAGAACAGAAAATAAAAATGTATATGTCGTTACAGATGTCGATGGGACATCACTAATAAATTAGAAAATCAGGCTGTGGTTTTATTTTTTCCTTTTCAATTTCAAATTCTTTCTTTTTTATTTTTGGTACCTTGTAAAACCTTGAGGAATGTTTATACTGTTGTTTTCTTTCCATATTTAAGAAAAAACGTAAAATGGTTAAATAGACGATTCAAAAAACCAAAGTAAAAATGTAAAAATTATAGGTTTGATAATTTGTTCTGAAGAGGACGTAGTGTATGTTTCTGGAAGGTTCGAAAATTATTTTCTTCACAAGTTTCGTAAATGAATGGATATCACTCTTTGGTTATATTTCGAAACAGAAAAATGCTCATTTGTTCTGATTAACTTAATTCGAAAATTTGTCGCTACAATTTGGGAGCGCGTGTGTCTTACCACAACTTTATAATTTTATCTAAAAATGCTTCGAAAAATATTTATTCCCGCGTGTCGAAAATGTATCGACACTGTGGTTTGTAAAATATTTCGAAACAAACAGTTCATAAGTGTTTCTAGTAACTAAATTCGAAAATGTGTCGCAAAAGTTTCGGAACACGTTTTATAATTTGAATCGAAAATGTTTCGAAACGTTTCGCAGCAAAGAATTTGTGTCTAGGTATGCTACTGGGGTTGGGACTGTCTAAGTGGCGCTAACATAGCTTGTTACCAACGCTTACGTTCTGCAATTCACCTCTGAGCGTTTAAATGTAATTTATGACAGTGGTCAAGTGACTACTCTAAAAAAATTAACAGATCACGTGACCAACACATCTGACTGCCCTGATGTGAATTTCTAGGTTTATACAACAAATGGAAACAAACGTCTTACAGATTGTCAAATATAGCTTTGCCTCTGTGTTAGTCCCGCCCACTAAAAACGCAGTAGACCGGTTGCATCGGTGGAGTACGTACAGTCCGTAACAAAAGTACATGCTTTTTTAATTGATTTATGTTCTAACTGTCGTGAAGTGTATTTCAGTACGGAGTTCGTGGCTAAAGTAAAAGGCAAAGTGTTATCTGGGCAAAGTCGTGAAATATTGGCAAATATTATTCATTTTATGCGCCCAGAAGCTGAAACGAATAAACCCATCAAGGATTTAAAGAAGGTTCAAGAGCATGTTTCAACTGCTACCGGCGCGGCGTGTGTATTCGCACAATTCGAACAATAGTGAGTGAGATGAGAAAAATGGAAAATAGCGAGTGCTCCATTTTCAACTCCTAATAAAAAAGAAAATCGAGCGTTAAAACCGAATTGGACGGTTGTGATGAAGGAGTCCTTAGACGATATATTGTCAACTTTAAAGTGACTAAGGAAAAGTGCCAACCTTGCGTAAAATTCACAAAAAATTTTAAGACGACTACAATTACACCGGTTCTCCAGAGTCTAAGGAAAATTATGAAAAAATGGGATTTAGGTGGCGAAAACTAACCGCAAACTGTTAATGGAAAACCCCGATATTCGTCACAAGAGATTAAATTTCTGAAGTATGAAAAAATTTCGTAGAGTCGAATAATTTATAATATGGATGACATACATTTGTTCTTCTCACACGCACGAAAAATCTTGGAGTGATAACGGCAACGAAGGGCACCGAAAGCCTGTGTCAAAAGGGCAAAGACTATATTCTATCCAGTTTAATTTGGGAATAATGACAGAAGAAATAATTAAACAAAAATTCACCCTATTGGTCAGTTCCATGGACAGTTTACACCAGAACATATTTTGGCAATCACAATATTCATCTTTTCTTTCCTGATAACCATGGAAGAATCAGATTTCTTTCTATCCGTGTTGTCGAAGGTGCATTAGAAAAAGACAAATAAAAAAAGAATATGTTCAAATTTTTATCGTATCTACCTTCTTCGCTCGTGAAAGTATTGCTGGTTATATGCCTTGAAAGATTAGTCATCGCAAGATTTTTTCTTTCCTGATATAATTCTCAACGGAATCCGATTTCTTTCTATCCTTTGTTAGCAAAAGGAGCATTAGTAAAAGACAAATAAAAACGATGTTGCCAATAAAAAAGAATAATCAAACATTTTATCACAGCCGCCTTTGTCTGTGCAAGTATTTCTGATTGTCTACCTTGAAAGTTTTACCGAAATTGTCATAAAAAATATATTCCTAATCTGGCAAAATATTTAATTATGTAAGTTTTATAATTTTATAGCAAAATACCTTTATTTTTACTGAACACAAACGGCATTTGCAAAAATCTCGTTTTTATTAAGCCAAAACAGTGTCAGCATAGCCACTTTAACCTTATTATTTTATACTACTTAAAATTGTTTCCTACCCCTCTAAGGAACAATACTCCCTGTAACCAATAATTTACAATAAAAGGATTGGAGAAAAAGTATTTCAATAAATAAAGAAAAAATAGCAAAAATGAATAAATATTTTTATTAAGATAAACAATTTATAAGGTTAAACAAATATTCCTTATTATCCGATATATTATATAATAAAAATTGATCTATAATACAGCCTACCTGCGAACAGTGACGTGTGTGTGGAAATTGGTTAATCGAATATACCAAGAGTTTCATAATTTTTAACTGTAAATGTTGAAAGTCTTAGTTCCAGAAGGATAGATACACTTGTAATGGCACTGTGACTTCAGCTTTAAACTGAAACCAAACGTTTCTAGGGCACAATTGTCACTCCTTCTCTCAATAACTAAAGAAATCTTCTGTGATGCCCTCTGTTCTCAACTTTATATCGGGTCGGCTTTCCTGTTACTCATTCCCATGACGCCCGGTCCAAGTAATGTAAAGAAGAACAAATATGTACCTTGACCTTGCGTAATATTTCAATAGTCAGTTCCAGATTCATAGAACACAGGAACTTAAGCTGCTAATACTTTCTATGAACTTTTTAAGTATATTTTTACACTGCAAAAACAACTTATATTATGGGACAGGCTTCAAATAATATGTCATGTTTATGTTTTTCATAACCTAACGTTCTACCAGCTGTAAAAATGAGAGAGAAAGAAGACGAAACAGAAGGAACATGAGAGAGAGAGAGGGACATAATTGACCTCTCCGTTGTAAAATGCGTTTCCGTCATCATTTTCAAATCAATTTGGATACGTTATAGTAATAGTTCATGCAGGCACTGAAATGGTTTTGTACCTAATGCGTATTTGGCTTTTAAATCGCAAACAAAATCAGGTGATTATCACAGTGAAATGAATTACGCTAACTACAAAAAGAGGGTCCAAGAAAAATGTATTCCTAACTTGACTGCAAAGAGAGTTCTTGATATCGATAATGCTCCCTATCACAACGTGCAAAACAGAAAAATTTCCCAATTTTAGTTACAGAAAGGAGGAAATGAAGCCATGGTTAAGGCGACGTGGTCCTACTGGTCCTACCGTTACCGACGACATGTTAAAAGTGGATTTATACAGTTTAATAAAAATGAGAAAACCGTTGGATAAAACATATAGAATAAATAAAATCCTGGAAGAACATGGACATAATGTTTTGAGATTACCTTCATACCATCCGGATCTAAATCCCATTGAACCTGTTTGGATCTATCTAAAACAGTTTGTGGGCAGCAGAAATATTGATTTTAATTTTAATGTTGAAAATTATTGTAGGAAATTTTTTGGTACCTTTTCCGAACAAAATTAGAAATCTGGATGTGATCATGTCAAAAATATTGAAAAATTTTACATGGAGAGTCAGCCCGCTCTTGATGTGATTGTGGACAGTATTGTAATAAACCCGCAGAACGACGAAAGCGATATTTCAGATTTAGATAGTTGCAGTAGGTAATTCGAGTATATAGTAATTCAAGTATCTAAGGAATTGAATCACTCTAAATATATTTGTGTTAAAAAATTAAAGTAGTTTAAGATTTAGTGCAATAAAGTTTAGTTATAAACTTTTTTAGTATTGTTGCTCCTTTAAATCCTGTTTATCTTCTATAATACTTTAGATTGGTCGGCTAGTCAGTTAATAAGAGGTATTTAATAGATTAAACGTCATTTCCAGGCTTCAGTAATAAAAATAATAAGACTGGTAGCAATTTATTATATGCATCAGGTAACTTATCGAATTTAGAGTTGTAATTAGTACCTGCCATAAATATAATTACCAAAATTTTCGAAAAGTATTTATTTTTTGATATCACTCATAATCACAATATAATCCCTTTAACACAAAATAATTTGTCTTTATTCTTTATTAGAATCAAGCATGCAGAATCCAGGAACAAAATTGCTGTTGACTGCTACCAGTCTTAAATTAATTTATGCTAAATTAATGACTAGGAAGGATAATCTTATTTAAATGAAACCGAATATTATAAAACAATTATGTAATTTTATTTTTGTCGCTGACAGTACTTTAAACCAAAGCAGAAGCCGCTTAATATTGCCATTTCTGTTATCCGAATGCCGTCTCACTTCCTCGTCCGCGGAAGTATGAAATTTTTCAGAGGCAAATCTATATTTGATAAGCTGTACAAGTAGATGAGTCACGCGCTACAATTTCCAGATTCTACTATAGATTTTTTTCGTTGGTCATAGGAGTATGTCAGATGCAGACAAGTTTCCATTCAGGGAAGAGTCTAGACTGCACCGACTATTGTTCAAACGAGAACATCCCGAATTGGAAGAAATAAAAATGGTAAGAAATCTCTTTATTTGCATAGGCTTACAGCCGGTTTTACAAAACTTTTAATACAGCGTTAAGTCCTAATTTAGTGTTAAATTTTTTGTATACAGAAACTCCCCAAAATGTGATCAGTGATTAAATAGACAATTGCCCCTACAAAACCCTTTGAGATATGAATTTTTTTCATTTGTTTTTGACACAGAGCGGGCTTAACCCTGAATCAAACCATTTCCACAATATGCTGGGATTAAATTAATGTTAATTAAATTAAAGGTTATACTTTTCAGAAATAGCAGCGTAAGTATAGGTACCTAATTCTTTGTATTTAACATTTTATTTATTTATTTAGGAATAAATAGGGCGCCGACAGGCCGGAGGCCCAAATATGACGCCCACGAAATTACAATACGGTGTACAGATTTTATACAATTATAAATCACCCATAAAACTAAGAACAAAAAAACCCGAACCAAAAGTTCAGAGTGCCGTCACCCTGGACTCTCTTCTTACAACAGTCCAGAGAAACAGTGAATAAATCAGTACCCTGAAATAGTTCATTAAAAATGGTAGTGAATTGGTTTATAGGTGGGCGAATGCTTACCCAAACCTGTCCTACAAAACAGACTGCAAAGATATTAGTATTACGAAAATTCCGAGGAGGGATATTGAAATGAATACACGAGAGTAAACTAGGAGCAACAGTCAGATCGTTGATGATTTTAAATAAAAAGAAAATGTCAGAATGCACACAACGAGTCTAAAGAGGTAGTAATTTAAACAATTGTTGCAAGTTGGATACATTAGCATGAAGATTAAATACACCGGTTCGCTTAAAATCAAGAAATCGTAAGAACCTGTTCTGAATGGTCTCCAATCTGTTTTTATACACAGCGTATTGTGGCCTCCAGACGACGGAGGCAAAACTAAACCTACTGTAAACCCAAGCAAAATATAGTATTTAAAGCGTGCAGCTATGAAACCAATTTACATGAACGAAGAATGAAGCCCAACATTTTATTACATTTGAAAACAGTATAATCAATGTGCTCACGGAAAATCATTTTTTTATCATAAATAACACCGATTTCCTTAGTTTTATCTACTTGTTTCAGCTGTACACCATTGAAGTTGTACCCATATAAAAAAAGCCTAGAATTTATCTAAAGTCAGAAAAAGTTCATTTATTTCACAATACTTAAAAAACCACCGAGGCTACCAATAGCGGAGAAAATATTCATAATATCATCAGCATACAACAAAATTCGAAACATTTTTCTATATCATTTCAATATAATCATTAAGAGTAAAGGCCCCAAGTCAGAGCCTTGGGGCAAGCCTGAGGTGATATTAAAAACGCGAGACCGGTGGCCATTCAGTGCAACATATTGTGACCTATTGAAAATATCGGAGCTCACCCATCTGAGGAGGTCTCCGCCGCACACACCGATCCTGCATAGTTTATCTATTAGAATATTGTGGCCATTTTTATCGAAGGCCTCGCTGAAGTTGGTGTATACGGAGTCAACCTGGACTTGACCATCCATGGAAGCAAGAATGTATTCAAAGTAGCTGACAAGATTTGATTCAATAGAGAGCTTAGGAAAGAAACACTGTTGTTCAATTATTATGACAAGAGGTTTTATTGCATTTATTATAATATGAACCATTGATTCTAAAATTTTACCGAATAAGTTAAGTTTACTTATTGGTCTGTGTCTGTAGTGTGTAACATTATCTTTCGCGCCACTATTGTAAATTGGAATTACATTAGCGAGCTTCCATCTTGAAGGAAATTCACACTGCGCAAACGACATGTTAAAGATTGCACTCAGAGGAACATGAAGCAATGGGGCACATTTTCTTTATAAAGTAGGACGGAATTTCATCCGGTCCACCCCCTTTAGTCTTGTTTGTTGTTTTTTAAGTACGATAAATAATCATCATGAATTATGCTCTTGCACCGCCGTCTGAGCTGACAGAAAAAATCATAATCAACATCTGACTTAGATCTCTTCCAATTTTTATGGGCCCTATTTTTATTTAATATGGCTCTTATTAAAAAAATAAATTTCTATGAAACAAATAACTTGGCAGATTAGCGTTTGTTCGGATACAGTCGATCAGGCAGCTTATTTCTGCTCCACTCTGCTTGGTGACGTCAACGTGAATGCTTGTAGTTGTCTTTTGGGATTTTTTAAACAGAAGGAACGGAACCAAACCAACAACCCTTAGGATTAAAACAGTGGATAGTAAAAAACAAAATAACTAAATAAAATATGGCAAGAACAACACTACCAAGACAAAACAGCATTTCTTGAAGCCACCTTACTTGGGTTTGTTTTCGTGTATTATAGGCAGTATCGTTAGGGGCCTAAAGAAAGTTTCTTCGTATAAGTTTTGTAGCTACAAAACAATAAATGCAACTAATGTATATCAAATCATGTACCGGTACTTGAAATACCGGTGTTTTTTATTGATATTGTACCCAACTGATACTTGTAAATCGGTACGATACGACACACGAATGCCGATACTTTTCGACATATCGCACAGCCCTAGTATAAACTGGAATGAAGAATAAATTTTGCTCATTTATAAAAATAATTGTTCGCGCTTGTAAAGTATATTTTTTTATAGGCCCAAAAAACTCCTGCTGTAGAAAAACCTCCTCCTGCCCCGCCTGCAGAAGAAATACTGGAAGTATTAGATTAAAAGAGACAGAAAAACTAATTTTTGTCACCATAAGTATATTTATTTAAACATTTTAAAGAATAAGGCCAGTCAGGCGACAAAAAAAAGATTTGAAAGTATGTTATGTGTTCATGTTCAAAATTTGTATTATGTGTAAAAAACTAATTATTGCCTTATCGCTTAAATATTTACATTTCTATAACAAAGATAATAAATAGATAATAAAAAATTATTGTTTTAGAAAAGTTATAACGAATTACTGCCATCAAATAATAGTTGTGATGGTAAAGGCTAAGATTTGTGACAACAAGCCATCGACTAGCTCTAATGTTGCGGGGCAGTTTACTTAAGGGGGGGGTACTAATTTTAGTTCATTTATGCCACATGCAGTAGCGGCTCGTGACCTTCCAGGTAAGTGAATCACACTACTTGTATTCCGCCCCACAAAAATACTTAAATGGTATTTTCTTAATCATGCCGAGAATAATACTGTTCCATATTATTCCACCTGGAAAAAGACTACTCCAACAAAACATATAATTTGCTTAATAAAAGTCCTTTTATTATTATTATTATGATTATTATTATTATTATATAACACAAACATAGGTAACCGAAATTTTAAGTACATCTGTGATTCACTTGATTCATGTGGCAAGCCGCCACTAATATATCAATGTACTTACCAAAAAAAAATGTACTTTTAACATCATTGGCGTGAGCCAGTAAACAGGGCTAATTTGGCGCCACTTACAGTAATATGAACATACCAAATAACCCCTCGTCCAATAATTAAAGCTCCTGTAAAAAAACTCAAAAGTGCACATAATAAAACAACGTTAATTAATAATAAATCATATGTTTAATTTAGAAAAATAAAAGGAATCATCGTGGAATTTAAATTAAATATATCCGGAAATAAAATGATACTTTTGCAACTAGCTTTAGGAGGTTGCAACGCCTTTACATTGCTAGAACTGTATGTTAAATCAGTTTTTTTCCATAAAAATGGTTAATCTGAGCATTTGGCTTTTTTTGACAATTACAAAACTAGGTATTTATTTTGATGATAGTCTTTATGGGGCCACTCCTCCACTAATCTACCTCAAGAGGCTTAAACAGGGATCCAAGATCTCTCCAAACTGATAAAAATTCAAGCACGGCCAAAAAACATCAAAGGGGCAGTCTACGGATCACTGTAACTTGCTCTCAACAGATGCGTTGAAATAATTAATTATATAAATAATTAATTAGGTAGTTAGGCCGGTCAACTAATTAGGCTAGGTTTTCCCTACGAAGAACAGTATAAGGCGAGGTGGGGCAATCGTTGTAAAAATTTCAAGTAAGTTTTTTAGTATAGTTTTTTTATTCCCAGGGCCGCAATCATATTATATCTATGGGACAATGAAGAAGTTTTCAAAAAATGTAGTATTATATTTATAAAACTCACATATTTTTTATTGCTCTGATTCGCATTTGCCCTGCATAGTTGGGGCAAGAGCATACCTGTAGGATTTTTTAAAGCTTGTATTCAACTGTTTTTGAAACTGGGCTAGTGCAGTATGAATTAATTTTTATAATTTCATTTGCACCCATTGAAAGAGAAATATATTTATGTAAAGAATAAGTATTAACTCTTTTTTTAAGGAATTGCTAGTCAAATAATTTCGATCTTTTTACAAACTCCTTTTATTCCAATTTGGTAGTTGTGGAACAACTACATTACATATATTTTGCGGAATGTTGTAAACTAGGTGGGCTCTATATGATGTCATTTAATGCTCTAAAAATAGAAATAATAATAAGGGGCAAGTGCGCCTATATCCGCACATGCCCTATCGGCACTAGCCTCAGCAGTAATAAATGGAGGGGCAAGAGGGGTATTTCTAAAAAAAATTGCCAAATATACAAATTTAAAGAAAACTAATATTTTTTCTTTAAGAGCAAATCAACTTATATCTACTTATCGAAAATCCCTAAATGATTATGTAGGATGTCGAATATATTACATTAGTTTAAGCACATGATCTCTCTTCGGGAGTTGAAACAATATGGTTAGGTTTTTTAACGTATGGTTGAAAACATATTAAAACTGGCGATTTCTGTAGAAATAAGAAATGCAGTAGATGCAATTCAGATGTCGTCTAATAGATGGCAGCGCTAATAACAAATATTTTATAACCGACTTTCGCACGTGCCCCTCCTTACCTTAATCAAATTCCAACACGTGAAAGAACCACGCCCATACAAAATATAATAAAAATCAGAAAATCGTCACCACTTACTCTTTAGAGCCCCTAACAAAGATTCATCTGCAAAAACAGAAGGGCTGAAACCAGATTTTAATTTTCTCTAAGAAAGGCCCTTTGTTCACCACAGCCTCAGAATGTGGTCGGGAAAATAACAACTTAAAATGTTAAACGGCAACGTCAAACGGTCTGACTGACGCTCTTACTTTGAGTTCATGCTCTCGCGAATCTACGCGATTCATTTGAACTACTTGAAAATACAACGGTATCGAACGTTACCAAGTGGTAAAGTTGTGTATATGGAACTGTTGTGTAATAAGTTTATTTTGAATCAGTGCTATAGATATTATACCCTACGTAATAATGATTATAACTACTACTTACAGGGTGTTAAATTAATTGTGGTCAGGAGAGAATTCTTCCCATTGCAATATCAAAAAAATTATTCTATCAATAGCGGTCCACAAAGCGTTTACTTTATAGAGATATAGAGCGTCAAACAATATACATATATTATTTTAAAATTAAGTATTTATGGCGGTTGCTTTCATCCATTTATTTTCGTTTTTATTACGAAATAAAAAGATTCCTATTACAAATTTTTATCATAATTCAAAACTTGCAAAACGTGATCCTATTGTTTATGGCATCACATGATATGTAAATAAAAGTACTAGGATGGCTGGTGTACTATAAATTCCAGTGTTAATTTATTTGCTTGATTATAGGTATCCCAAAGATTAGGGGATTTTGTGGATAAGAAACATTTCATTTGATTAAAAAGACTGTTCAACAATGACCACAAGGACAATCAGATAATTTGTTGCCGACAGTTATTGATGCATTTATGATGACTGCTTATTTGCGTTACAAATCCTGACTTTACCTGCATCTGCAGAAATTAAAGGAGCGCAGCATGACATATTTTGTCAAAGGCCGTGGAAATGTCAGAGGCTACAATTTGGGATTGGCAACGAAATTCGAGAGATTTGTTCCAGTTGTGTGTGACACAGGTAGGGACATCAGCTGTGGATCTTTGGTGACGAAATCCATACTGCCTATCGTGAATGAGTTTGCGTTTTCCTAGATATTGTAGAATTTACAAGTTAATGATGTTCTCCATAACTTTGCTGACAACAGAAATAATTGGATGGGAGGGACGTGGAACCTTCCTTGGGGACAGGCTGCACACGAGCAGTCTTCCAGCTCTTTAGAAAGATACCCTTGTCATACGAGATCTGAAAAAGACAAGTCAAGATGGGTGCAAGCTGGGGCTTGCAATTCGGGACGTATATTTGGATCCCGGGATTTTCGGGATAAAAGAAACAACGTGCGCTACGGCATATTTTCAATGAACTCGGGATGTATGGAACAAGAGATGGTAATGAGGGCATGATCTTATAACAATAATTGTTATTGTTATTTTAAAGGCCGAGATGTCTGACACAAGCCATCGAATAGCTTTAATATTGCGGGGCGGTTTACTTGAGCGGGTTTACTGATTTTAGTTTAATAATGCCACATGCTAATGACCAATCAATGCAGTTACCAAAAATAAATGTACACTTCTTAGCATCATTGGTGCGAGCCAATAAACAGATCTAATTTGGCGCCACTTACAACATTATAAACGTATCAAACAGCCCACTACCAATAATTAAAATTCATGTAAGTAAACTCAAAAAGTGCACATAATGGGACGTTAAAAGTAAATTAAAGAAGAGAATAGCATCGTAAAATATGTGTTAAATGTTATGGAAATGATAATGATAATTTTGTAGCTAGCTCGAGGAGATTGCAACGCCTTTTCAGTGCTAGAAAACTACTTTAATCGGTTTTCCCTATAAAAATACTCATTCAAAACATTTGGCTTTTCAAGCGATTATAAAATTGGGTACTTATGATATCATTTAAAGCTTGGACCCTGGAACATCAAACATCGACTCCAAGATCGAAAAAAATTTTTTGTGGGGGTTACTTCTCCATTCCAAAGGCTTGGACAGCAACACAGGCCAGGGCTTCTCCAAACCATCAAAAAGTCAATAAGCTGACTTCCAAACACTATGACTCAATGAGATAATTTCACTGTAAATAAGCTGATTAAATAATTAGGCCGGGTTTCCCCTTTTAGAGTCCCTAATAAAGATTTATCTGTAAAAACAAGAGGGATGAAACTAGATTTCAAATTCCTCCAAAAAAGGCCCCTTGTTCACCATAGCCCTCAGAATAATAGGGAAAAAACAGCTTAAAATGTCAAACAGCAACGGCAAACGGTCTGACTGACGCTTTTACTGTAAGTTCATGATCTCGCGAATCCACGCAATTCATTTGAACTACTTGAAAATACAACAGTAACGAACGTTACAATCTGAACAACCAAGGGGAGCGCATAGATGTTAAGTGTGGCTCAGGATGGGTGGTAAGGAATAGATCTAGTGGGTTTGGATTGTGGGTAGGAACGCGGGAAAAATATGTCGGCTCCTTGATTAAATTCCAAGTTTTCTGCTGCTCTGTCGGTTTTTGTGGAAGTTAATTTAGCATGTGACGTCACATTCAATAGGATCACGTTTTGCACGTTTTAAATTTTGTATGAAAATTTGTAACAGCAAATCATTTTATTTTTTTATTGAAACCAAAATGGATGGTTAAAAACAACCGCCATAAATATCTAAAAGAAAAAATTTAGATTTATTTTGATTACATAAATATTTAAAAGAAAAAATTTTGATTTATTTCGATTACATACAATTGAAGTCACTGATGTTTCATAGCAAATAGATGAGCAACAACAATGTGTGCTGAATTTAAATGTAAAGTTGTACTGCGCTTCATCCCCATGGACACACATTATTGGAAGTACTGAAAGGCAAATTAAATAAATCACATATATTTTTATTTATTTACTAAGCTTACTGGAATTTAATACAAAATATTTTAAAGGTCAAATATTAACCTTTTGATTTAATAAACAAATAAATGTCGTAAATAAAATACTATTCACAATCACAATAAAATACTAGCCAAGACTAATACTAGTAAGTGCATTTTTTAACAAATATAGAATACCCATATCTTTGGCTTAAAAATTAAAAAATCAACAACAATCAATCATAATGCGATGAAAATCATCTTTGCATCGCCTGAACTTGTTCCTTGACTTCTTCTAATTGGGCAGCTCTTCTTTGCATCGCTTCTTGTTGAACCCCCAAATGGGCGCATAGGTGTTGCATCCGGTTCAAGTTCTTTTCCGAGCTTTCAATCAGCAGTTCTTGGGCTGCGAAGTTTCGAGCAGAGTGCATAAGAATCTGGGGAAAAAACTAGGTTAGATCTAAAGATAAGTTTTAAAAATACAGTACACTGTGTCACAGTTCAGGGAAAGATTAGTGGAAGGAGGAACATGGGCAGACGCCGTGTGTCCTGGCTTAAAAACCTAAGGGACTGGTTTAGTTGTAGCAATGTTCAACTGTTCCGAGCTGTAGTCAACAAGGTCCGGATTGCTGTGATGATAGCAAACCTCCGATAGGAGATGCACTATAAGAAGATGAAGTGTCACAACAAGCTTGTATTAAAAGTTTATGGGGAAGAACTTTACATTAAATTTTAATATTTGGGAAGTTTATGTTCTTTGTAGTTTTTTTGGTTACCAACATCAACTTGCTAATTTTAAATGGAACACGCTGGATATTTTTCAATTTTTATATCTTATTAAAAACTAGCTTGCGCCCGCGACTTCGTCCGCGGTATAACAATTTTTGAACCCCCATTTGACCCAACCAGGGGTTGATTTATTAAAAACTGTGTTCCGTTTTCCCACTAATTTTCTTCAATTTTATTAATAATTTTCTTTGGTTTGTTTTAATATCCCCTCCGTAATTGGTCGATTGTGACGCGAAGGTGTGCGCGAAGAACGATGTTAGTACCGGCAGGACGGAACTACCAAATTTGAAAACCACACACATGAATAAGACTTGAATTGAGTTGGTGTGTCCCGCAATTTTGTGTTATTTAGTGAACCGCTGATGTTGATCCCGTACCAAGGCCTTGCAGAAGCCCCAATTTGAGGACATTGGTAAGATCATTGCGTAAGGGATTCTTTCGCCGCTATACATTTTGATTTTACTTAAAATTAATCTATTTTGCTGAATTGAATGAACCAGCGATTTCATTCTTAAAATTATAAAATACAAACTGTAAAACACGTGTTTACATTTATTGTGGAGTACTTCTACGAAGGAAGTTTCAAGTTAAAAGGACCATGTAATATTTTTTCTCAATACAAACTTTTAACTATGGGTTGAATTTTGAAAAATTCCTTCTTAGTGAGTTCTTTCTTAGTGACATTTTTTTTTATTCAGCATACCCTATCAGGTTCCCACCAATTTGCTAAAAGGAAATTCCCTGACATTTCCCTGACACTGCAGAGAAATTCCGACATGACAAACCCCCCCTGAATACGCCACTGCTGTTGTTATACTTTAAGGCAGTGGTTCTTAACCAGTGGTCCGCGAGAACTAAAATATGGTCCGCGAAACATTAATTCATTTTACTGGAGATTTAATCGTTTATCAATCGAAAGGTATCCAAAAGCTGATTTGTAACCCTTTTGATATTGTTGGAGAGGTTGCTGAAGAAGTCCAGGAAGAGCTTATTGAATTACAAATCGATAGAAACTGTGAGGACGCATTTGAATCTGTTTCGCTTAACGAGTTTTGGTGTAAAAAGGCAATTTCATATACTGAAATTCGGAAAATTGCCTTGCGCTTATCTTATGCTCTTCTCCACGACTTATTTATGTGAACAAGGATTTTCTGCTTTGCTTGTAATTAAAAATATGTCCTGGAATCGATTGAAAGTAAGTGATGATATGCGTCTAGCTTTGTGCAAAAATTTTAGCCCCAGGATAACACAGCTTGTAAAGGAGATGCAAGCTCAAAAATCACATTGATGATTTGCCAAACTTAATTTTCTATTAAAAATTATTCTTTTTTATATTATAATTATAAATAATATAGTACACTCTGTGCATGTTATTAAGTTTAATGAATATGTTGAAAGTGTTGATTAAAGTTTATTTTAAGATTAACATAGTTTATTATTCTTGAACCTTGTGCATGGTCCCTGCTTAGAACAAAAAAAATCATAGTGGTCCCTGGTCCAAAAAAGGTTGAGAACCGCTGCTTTAAAGACATTAAAATACCTTTTGATTTCTTTTTTCGCATTCCTCGTTCCTCTGATAATTCTAAATTATGTTTCTTAATATACTTTCTTTGCCTCTCGGTTTTTAGGCTATACTGTCTTTTTAGTAGACGAGGCTATAAGTGACTTTCCAAATTTTGAACAAATCTAGACGGGGAAATGTCTAATTTTTCGTAAAAAAATATCTTTTTTTACAATGTTGAACCAATTTTCTACCGTGCTATTGGAATCTCTTACTATATTAGAGTGGTTTAAAAATACCCGCGACCACGGTGGAAAATATGGTAAAATATATTGTAAAAGATACTTTACAAATTGCAAATTAAAATATTCATTTTTTTCTGTCGAGAAACACAAATCTTCATCCCTTTTTGTGTATCCAAAATCGTCAAAAAAACATAAAAGGGAAAGGCATGATGCAACCCTTTATTGGTCTCTTCCTCACTTGCGTTATCACATTCTTTTTCCCCTTTCAGTTCAACTTCAGAATGATCCTAGCTCAAATCAAACAGTGGGTCAAAATTCTCAAGGATGTCATTGAATTCATCTGATTTGAAAGAAAGAAATAAAATTCTTTATTCCTTAAATCCATCACATGAGTAGAACTTGTCAAAAAAATAATAAAAATATATGCTTAATAATCTACATGTACACAATTTTTACAATGTAATAATTTACATGTACAAACAATTGTGGCCAATACACTAGCTTGCAAGGCCAGCGTAAAATTAGTATACATGCATACTTTGCTTGAGAGATCCTTCAATCACCCAGTTACATACATACATACATACATATATATATATATATATATATATATATATATATATATATATATATATATATATATATATATATATATATATATATATATTTCAGCTAGAAATTATAGTTCTTTGCCTACTGATGCAGCAAAAGTAGTGGCTTTAGTAAATGATGGAAGGTGGCAGTATGTTGCAAGTGTACTGGGAAGTACAAGATCTAGCGTCCAGAAAGCCGTAGAACGTTTTAATGAAACCGGACATTTTTCGAGGAGAATAGGATCTGGCCGAAAACGATGTACAAATGACCGTTTTTTTTAACTCTAAATGTGTTACGCGATAGAAATACCACTGCTCTTATGACAATAAATCATTTGGAGGAGGTACAACACATAAATGTAAATGAAATAACTGTTTGCGGACGATTAAAGGAGATAGATAACCCCCAACTGGTCCAGAGTTGACTAGAAATTATAGGACAGGACGTCTCCGATTTGCTCATGGATTTTAGAGGGTTTTTTAAAAAGATTAAGAGCTCTCCCCTAGACCTACTTTTTATACACAAATTATTTTACCGCTATAGGTGTTTGTATGTCGTTCCTTATTATTATTATTATTGTATTATATTATTATTATTGTATTATTATTTACCAAAAAAAATTATTTTAATAGGCATAAGATTAAATAAACTAGAAGTACCTACAGGCTCTAAAATAAATATCATATTAGCGACTCTAATTACGGGAGCTAGCTGCAACAAGCTGGTTTTTTATGTCTGTGAAGTTGTCCCCCCAAATGTAAAATTTATTAAAAATTAATGGAGTTCTGGGTTTCCTATGAAGAGTTCTAGAGTTCTTTTCACTTTTTATTAATAGTTCCGTTAAAATAAAAGTAAAAACACTGTTTTCAAAAATTTCACGCAGCCCCCCATTGTTGCAATAACAAAAGTTTGGCCACAGTGCTTACTAGTTCTAAAGGAGTTCTACAGTTCTTTGTGATTTTCGAGGCCAGAACTCTTACCCAAAAAATTCTAATACCTACATGTTTTGTGTTTTTTGAGAAGGAAAAAATTCAACAACAAAATGTCATCTTCTTTATGCAGAACTGTAGAACTATTGCAGAACTAACGGGAACTCATGAGTTTTAAACCAGAACTCTTCTTAAAAAAATTTTCATGGGGGGCCAACTTCACACTTTTTAACTGTCAATAATTTAAGTTGTAAACAAAAAAATACCATTCTAATTCTACAGAACTGTAGAACTATTGCTGAACTAACGGGAACTCATAAGTTTTAAACCAGAACTCTTCTTAAAAAAATTTCATGGGGGGCCAACTTCACACTTTTTAACTGTCAATAATTTAAGTTGGAAACAAAAAAATACCATTCTAATTCCACAGAACTGTAGAACTATTGCAGAACTAACGGGAACTCATGAGTTTTAAACCAGGACTCTTCTTAAAAAAATTTTCATGGGGGGCCAACTTCACACTTTTTTAACTGTCAATAATTTAAGTTGTAAACAAAAAAATACCATTCTAATTCCACAGAACTGTAGAACTATTGCAGAACTAACGGGAACTCATGAGTTTTAAACCAGAACTCTTCTTAAAAAAATTTTCATGGGGGCCAACTTCACACTTTTTTAACTGTCAATAATTTAAGTTGTAAACAAAAAAATACCATTCTAATTCCACAGAACTGTAGAACTATTGCAGAACTAACGGGAACTCATGAGTTTTAAACCAGAACTCTTCTTAAAAAAAATTTCCCGTTAGTTCTGCAATAGTTCTACAGTTCTGTGGAATTAGAATGGTATTTTTTTTTACAACTTAAATTATTGACAGTTAAAAAAGTGTGAAGTTGGCCTCATGAAATTTTTTTAAGAAGAGTTCTGGTTTAAAACTCGTGAGTTCCCGTTAGTTCTGCAATAGTTCTACATTTCTGTGGAATTAGAATGGTATTTTTTTGTTTACAACTTAAATTATAGACAGTTAAAAAGTGTGAAGTTGGCCCCCATGAAAATTTTTTTAAGAATAGTTCTGGTTTAAAACTCATGAGTTCCCGTTAGTTCTGCAATAGTTCTACAGTTCTGCATAAAGAAGATGACATTTTGTTGTTGAATTTTTTCCTTCTCAAAAAACACAAAACATGTAGGTATTAGAATTTTTTGGGTAAGAGTTCTGGCCTCGAAAATCACAAAGAACTGTAGAACTCCTTTAGAACTATTAAGCACTGTGGCCAAACTTTTGTTTTTGCAACAATGGGGGGCTGCGTGAAATTTTTGAAAACAGTGTTTTTACTTTTATTTTAACGGAACTATTAATAAAAAGTGAAAAGAACTCTAGAACTCTTCATAGGAAACCCAGAACTCCATTAATTTTTAATAAATTTTACATTTGGGGGCCAACCTCACAGACATGGTTTTTTAATGGGAAGGAGGGATCACTAGATGCCAAAATTCATAAAGATAATGAAGACAAAGATGAAACCAAACATTCCCCCATTATAGTAGTTAGCAATGGCTGAAGCAGAGGATGCCACGTTCTTAATTTGAGTCGCCAATACTTAGCGCAACTGCGACCGCTAGCCGCTAACTTCAGCGAATATATCTGAAAGAATAACAAGTATTTATAGTTCCTATTTATATTTAGTTTGGCGCTTGTTTACTTTTATTATTATTGTCTTCATTGCCTGTACCTACTTATATTTGACATATTAAATCCTAATGTAAATTTGGCTATTTTAATAAAAATAGAATCAAATTTCTAAGTAACCAAAAAGGAACATAGGTTATATATTGGTAATTTGAAGTCAGCCTATTCGGAAACATAAACCTTCCAAATATTAAAATTTAACATACAACAATTGGTCCCCATAAACTTTTAATGCAAGCTTGTTGCGACACACACTAGAGATAAGAACGCTAAAAGTTACTTGTCAAGTATTCTTTATATCTGCTGTGGGTATCCGTTTCAAACTCTCTACAAGTGCTGTCAGAATTCTGTTACTTTAGTAAGAGAAGAATTATATAAATGAGACCAGCTTAGTAGTTTCTAAAATAACCTCGAAAATAACTGTACTAACTTCTTGGCTTTTAGATCCTCTGGTAATTTGTCTTGCAACTGCAGCAATATTATTAACGTTTACTTGCACTCTATCTGCCAATCGTGTTTTTGAATCTTGGAAGAGCGAACGAGCTGAAGTACTGCTGGCCGATGCCATTTGGGCTTTATATGTCTTTTTTGCTACTCAAACTTAGTAAAAACAACTTTTGTTTATCAACAGTCAACAGGGTCAAGAGTACAACAAAAATGTGGGGTTAGTGACAGAATCAAGCTCTTTTCTTATGGTTCTAATTTCGTTGGGCATAAATTACAAAGCAAAGTATTGGCTGGATGACGGCTAGGCAAGAGGCTATGGGAATCAAAAAATATATAATAAGAGGTTATGGGAATCCTCGAACAGCCAGTTTATGATTTTGCTGGCGATAACTACCGGTGTTGCCAACTGTTACAAATATTTTCCGCCAAGTACAGGCTTAAAATCGGCTAGATTCAATGAAAATCCGCCAAAATTTTTAATTTTAGCAAAATACTTAATATAAAGAAGTTATATTTTATCGTGAAGCAATGTTTTTAAACATCTAATGCTATTCTAAAGTAACAAATATGTTAATTTTTTAAATCAACAATACAAGATCTTAAATTATTTATTGTAAAAGTAAATAATAGATGTTATATATATTTTAAAGTACGTTTATTGATCAAATAATCCTAAATTTAGCTCAACACACGATACACTTAGTGTATCGTGGCTCAACACACGATACACTTCTCAACATCTATATGGTACTTTCACCATCGCAGCATTCTGTGGTACCGATTTGGGTGAGAACATCGTGTGGGAAAACATAATCATTACAAACTTTGTCATGTCTTTTAAGGCCATACCTTACCGAATGTATCGCATTAACCATTATGGTACTCATTTTATTCCTAAATTTATTTAGGAATACGCCCCAATACGCTTTATTAATACGCTGAATTCTACTAAAAAAAATCGCTTCAAAAATTCCGCTATCCGCAATTGCTCCTTTTGTCCGCCAAACGAATCAAATTCCGCTAAATCTAGTGGAAATTCCGTTAAGTTGCCATCACTGAATTGGTTCAAATGTTACCCGAGACGAGCAAGACCGCCTTTATGCTTTACCCCGAGAATTTACCCTGTTTTGATTGCACGCTTATTTGGTTGCCTATGCCGATTGTACACCTAATTAGGGCTCGCCAGTTCAGTTACATTCCATAGGCGGCGATTTTATAAACAGCCAACTGTGTTCGAATATTTATCTTATATAATAATATGAAACACTTACATAGACGGTTCAAACGGATTTATTGTTCGTATTATAATATTAGCAATAGGTTTTTTCTTAGAATCCGTAGTTTTATCGATCATTCACCACACTTTTTTATTGTTGATTTGAGCAATAACGTTGTACACGGTAAATATAAGGTACCTTCACAACGTTGTTTCGCTTGGTAATTTCCATTGCGAAGCATATTTTTCCCAAAACTGGCAAAACCGTTGTCTCTGAACTGTTTGAAATGGTATATTACACGTACACATCATAAATATCAAGTCAAGAAAAATGCATCAAGATCTTTATTGATTTGGCCGCTCATTTATACTTGTGAGTTGTACCGTTTATATAGCGGGTGCACATTTACCTCTTCCAACAGAGAAGTTTGATATTATACTAAACACATGGGAGCCATTGTACTTTAAATCTGTAAATGTGTTTAACACATTTTTAAGTAAACAGATTTTGGCCGCAGCGTATTATATTGTTTTTTTTTATTAGTTGCGGTCATCAGCTGAATATGGTTGAGGAAAAATGGTTTAACAATCGTTTGTGTAGTGTTAAAATTAAAAAATGTATTACTTAGGCATAGACAGTGAACGTTATTCCAATAATAATTTTATGGAGTCATCAGAATTTTTTAAAAAATTAAGTTGGGATTATTATTGATGAAATGCTCCCCAAAAATTACACGATATTTATTTCGGTGATTTAATTTTATTACAGAACACCTATACTATTTTCCCACGAGCCAGCACTGTTGTGAAGGTATTTATAATACCCATAGCGAAAGAATTGAGAATGTTATTGCTCAAATCAACAACAAAAAAGTGTGGTGAACGGTCGACAAAACTGCGGATTCTAGGAAAAACTGTATTGCTAATATATAATACGAACAATAAATCCATTTGAACCGTCTGGGTAAGGTGTTTCATACTATCACGTAAATTATAAATTAAAGGAAAAATAATGGCTAGCGGACTGTTGAAAAACTGTTTAATTTTTCTTTAATAAGATTTAAATTTTTATTACCACACCTGGTTTACACACAAGTTTGCAACCATGATACAATAAAAGGAAGGTATTGTTAAAATCGGTTGTATAATTATGTATATCTAGGCAAAAACGTTGAAACTGGGACTGCGGATCGGGAAAAGAAACACACTCTTCGAAGTTTTACATCGTACTGACTGTTCCTTTATTTACAGTGTTGCCACACAAATAATGTTACAGAACAATAGTGAATAGGTATACAAAGAGATGGCGCAGGGTGTATAAATATTTGATTTGCAACCAACAGGTATGATATCAAACCGTGTCAAATTCGTCCGGGTTCGCGCAGACGTCACGCTGTGAGTTATTTTTGAAATTTATAACGCGCAATATAGAGTTTACGTTAGTTAAAGGCGATTTTATATAAATTCTATTGACAATATACTTTGCCTCCTGCTTATAATACAAATTTTAACGTATATGATTTAAAATAATCATGTAAATAAAGGGATAAATTAATTTAAAATAATATATATTGGTAAATTGCCTGCCATTTGCGTTCTATGTAGGTATTTATTTACGTGAAAAGAAAAGGTAAATAATTTTATAAAATAAAACTATGCCTAATCATAATAATTTTTATTTACAGACATATTCTTATTAAAGTATATACCTACAGAGTCTTCCGAAAATATGTTATAAATAATAATTTTGTTTGTTCCTATAATTTGTCAAATGTTTTTTGCGGTGAATAACATCTGTATGTTTGCGACGGAAAAATTTTTTTTAGGATAGGTAGTTTTTTTTGGGTTTTTTACACTTTAAATAGTAAATTGTTAAAAATTATTGTATTTTTGTATTCTCTGATTTTAAAATGCCAAAAATTATTCTAAACAAGACATAGTGATGTGGTTGGCTTGTAAACATGTACTTTTGTTAAATTTTTATGAATTTGATTTTTAAATAAACTATTGTATTCTGTATTTTCGTTTTTATCGGCGCTGTATCTTATTTTCTGAGATTTGTAATTATAACAAAAAAAAACGTGATTTATAAAAAAACGGAGGGCTGTTTTTTTTAATAAAAAACGTTTAAAAAAAAAACCGTGCGGCTTTTTATACGTTGCATCACTAGTTGTTATCGACCCCACTTACGTGGTATGGTACGTGTTACGCGAGAAACCGGTCAAATTTAATAGCCAGGATAGCGATCTTGCACCCGCCTTCTACGAATTTAAGTTTGTTCGGACGAGTTCGCCTGGAAAGTTTTGCATATTTTAAGTGTATTTACGGATTTTTTGACGAATTGTAATAAGAGGTCCCGAACTAGGCATAAGTACTTTTTATATTTTTATCGGATCGCTCCCCCCTTTATAATTGTCTCGCACCCCACTGCTATGTAGTTGAACTCTATTATCAAAAAAAAAAAAAATAAAAGACAAAATTATAAAAACGTTTTTTAATAATCTCGTATTACATTATTTTATAATGTACCAGAAATAACTCCTTACAAGGAACAAATTCTACATTTTTGTTACATTGAAACCACCTTCTTGTAGAACCTTCCCATTCTAAATTATTTTGTGACTCATTTATACTGTAAGTTATTTTATAAAATCACTACCATTTGAAAAAACTTAATTATGTAGGTAGATAAGTGTTACATATATTTAAAATACTGGGGACAAAATCCAAGTCACTTCCAAACACTTCAGGGTGAAAAATGTACAATACATCTACAGGAAATATTTTACTATTATCATTATCATAAGCATTTTGTATTTTACTAAATATATTTTGTACTGAAGACAGCTTTGTATCTAAAGGTTTGTAAAAAACAACCCAACCAGAACCAAAATAAACAGTGTCAAACATACTGGCTACAATACACCATAGTGCAGCTAAAAAATGGGTGTGAAAACTAATATTTAACAAAATAATGTGTTTTTTCTCTCGCATGGCTGAAAACAAGTCTGAAAATAAATCTTTTTGGTACTTATAATAAGGATTTAAATCAAATTTATTTAAATTAATAACTATGGTTCTTTTCTTCATGTAATTTTGGACTAAAGAGTATAGGGAAGCACCATGCTGCACTTTCCTTAAATGTCCTTTCATATTTATAAGACATTCATTAGACACGAATTTGGAATTGTCAACAGAATCAATTCTTTTTCCATACTGTATGTCTACATACTTATCAAAACAAATGTCCTTAAAACTATACCATCCCAGTGTACTGGGCTGGTATAACACATCTACACTACTCTTTCCGTGAAGGTTTTTGTAAGGAACTATTCTCCTAAGGTGTGGAATAGGTTTTAGCCCATATTTCTTCACATAGAAATTTGCTATATCTATTTTACGCTTGTGCAAAATTCCTATTCCCGAAGGGTCTGGGTATAGGAAGTAATAAATATTTTCTTCGATAACATTTATTTGTTTCTCAAGGAAAAAATCCGAGCAACAACTTATCAGCTGGATTTTGAAGCTGTATGGAATATCGTCCAGCGAAAACATCGATTTGTCCTTTGCGAAACTTTCATTTTTGTAGGGTTTTATCAATGTGTCCCATAATGAGCTTATTACTTTATACCCGTGAAAGTCACTGCAAACTACATAAAGTTCAGAATTTCCACTTTTGGAGGTACACGGCTTAAACACAGACACCTGATCAAAAATGCAGTTAAGTAAATACATTAAACATATTGTAGATTCCTCAAATAGGGTGAATATTTTCAGAACCAATGAACCACCATTTTCCAGAATAGCCAGTGCAGTTATCGTTTCACAATAGTGAAGAAACTCAACCAACTTTTCTTGCTCCCCAGGATCTATCATGCAGTCAATACTTCCATCAGCTGTTACCAATGCTACTTTGCCCTCTTGACTAATATTACTGACAATGTCACAATGATTGTAATACTTTTGTATATCTCCGGTCAAATCAATCCCGAACTGCCACCTCTCTCTTGTGCAACATATCAACCTATCATCTGCTATCATATTGGAAGCCGCGTTACCTTCGTAATCAGGATTTAATGTATTAGCACTCCATTTCCAATTTATTTTCGGGTAACGAAGGGCCAAATAATGATTTAGGGCGCAAATAAAAGCGCCAGGGGCTTCACACAAGTGTAGGCTTGTAAAGACACCTTCTTCGGTGGAAGGCCCTAAAGGAAAAGTGTTCACCAATTCATAAAACTTACACCAGGCCTGTGTTAGGAGTTCTGGTTTTATTTTCTTTCTCAGGGTACCAATAACGTAACTTCCAACATCTCTATTTCTAGTGTGCACAGACCATTTGGCTAAATCAAATTGACCAAGTTTTCCTTTAACATTGTTTAACTGGCGCTTTAAGTCTTGCAATTCTGGTATTTCAAATTTCTCCGCTTTATAAGCTTCTTGCGGCAGAGCCCAATGGCCGGTGTTTTGGAACTGGAAGACTTTTCGAAAATATTTGGATTCTAAGTTTTCTTGGTGTGATAACTTCAATCTTTTCATAGTTCGCTTTTGGTTCTTCGGTTCTTTTAATGGTCCTTTTGCGTTTTGTTTATTTAAAATAAAGATTTATGCTCAATGGTCAATAACCAAACTTTTTATCTTCCTTTTTTTCATTTGGCAGTAGTTACCATGTTCGAATAATTAGGTGGGAACATTCCTAAAAATTGAAAATCCAGTAATGCCCAGAAAATCTTTTTGACACTTTCCTCGTCCCGTGCGTCAAATTTTTTTACACGATTGATCAAATTTCATTTTTAAAATCACATCTTACATCACGTTTTTGTAAAATATTTTTTAGTTCCTTGCCGCAAATATCTCCTTTGGCGCTCTTTACCACATAAAACCAAGTTTTTACTGGATGTAAAATGTTGTGTTAGGTATAGGTGAAAAATTCAGTCAAGAAAATTTTTAGTACCTACCTAATAATTATTAAAAGCAGTTAGTAGTACTATCAGGTAGAGGTCTAAAAATGAGCGAAGAAAAGAAACCCACACAAAATCCAGAAGATAAGGAATTAGCGGATCTATTAGACAGTAAGTAAAATAGTGTTTTCTATAATAAAGCCAAGAATTTGATTTCTTTCAAAAAAACTCTCGAGTGCAATTTATCTATCTATCTCTATCTCTATCTATCTCTTTATCTATCTATCTATCTATAATATATATAATAATCTATGCCAATATTTTGAGTCCTATTATTCACCTGAAAAAACAAAACTACAACTTTTTAAAAAGCTACAAAGGACCTTCTTAATTGTTCGTATGTATTTAAACACTGTATTTTTTGATGAAATTTTGCATGGACCCTAATTTTGGACCGTAGAACACTAATCTGAAATCAGTTTTTCGCGGTCTCATATAGTTTTAAAAAAAATAGCTTTTAGGTTAGGTTTTTCTATGGATATCTTTAAATTTCGACAGTTTCACTTTAACACATCTGTCAACTTATAATTCATCTTTTTTTTTTCGTAGTAAAAATTGCTTTTTTCTTTCGAATATTCTATTTAAATTCCTATATATCAGCCGCCATTACGCTGGCCATTATTCGCCCACCTGTCAGTGTTGCCAACGTGCTAGGTGCTAGTGCTAGCAGTAATTTACTGTACCGCTACCGGCGGCGTGAAATTACGGTATTTTGCGTCAAATTACCGCACATTTAAAAAAACCCAAATTTTTAAAGGAATAGCGTCTTTTTTTAAACGTCTGGGTGTGTATAGGTTTTTTTTTACATTCCATCAAAAATGGAATAGCGTCTTTTTTTAAACGTCTGGGTGTGTATAGGGTTTTTTACATTCAATCAAAAATGTGCACAAAAATAAAATATTTTTGGTTTAATTTTTTTTTTATTTCATCCTTTTTAAATTAATCTGACAGATCCGACAGCTGTTCTTTCTGTGAATCCCAGTTCCTTAACAGTTATTAAGTGCATAATAAAAGGCTTTCTTTGTCTACTTAAATATGTTACAAAAGATTGCCTCTACACAAGCTGTTGGCACTTTTGAATAAAATTAGCAATGTGTCACTGATTGTGAGTATGAAATTTGCAGTCTTTATTTAATGCACTGAATTAAATAGGGACGTACGTGTTGACAGAGGTCAGAGCGTTATTATGCTATTCTACAGAAAAGTTTTGATTGCATAAAAGCTATATACCGATTAGGCGGCAAAACAGTGTGCAGGGTCGCACTACATATGTCATTTGTTTTATAGAAAAAATATAAAACTGTTAAAAATTACAAAAACAAAACCGTTTCTGTGAAAGTTCTTGATTACCGTACATTTGCGTACGGTAATATGACTCGTACCGTGTACCGATTTTTGCACAAATTACCGTATATGAACGGTAATTACCGTACGGTTGGCAAGGCTGCCACCTGCCAACACTATTGTTTTGTGCGGTGCTGCCACGTTTACTTATTTACAACAATTTATACTACAACAAATTAAGAGTATGTTCCGAAAGAACCATCTTGGTGATTTTGAGTCCCGTGCCTATGTGACCTGAGATAGATTGGTTCCTGAAAAAAGGATTCTTCTGTCAACCATACTGGTAATTAAGTATTGGTTACTATTTGGTGACTTTTGAAACATACCCTAAAATAACAATTCTGTCCAATTTAGGCAACAACATTTTTTATGTTTAACCCACATCAAACATCAAATCCGGTAATTATTCGGATTAATGGAAACACCGAATTTTTTCATGACATTTTGCTTGGGTTTGCTCAGGTTTGTTATTTTGTATAGAGAATAGCGGCGTTCGGTAATTCAATTTTTTCCATCGTTTTGCTCGGAATTTTTGACAGGCACGTGACAGTCGTACTGATTACAGCAGTGAGTCATGTGCCTGTCAAAAGTTTCGAGCAAAACGATGGAAAAAATTGAATTACCGAACGCCGCTATTATGTATGAGATTTGCCCACGCTCGAGATTTTGAGTAGTAGATATGAGATTAGCAATTATATATAAATATAAACGTAACACACTAACTGGCGCTAACCCGCGTGAATGCGCCTTTTATTGTCAGTTTTATCTGCGAAAATAATTCAGAGAATTACAGTTCAGCTTTTAATAGGGTTGCCATCTCTAAAATTTAAAAACCAGGACAAGGCTACATAAAAATCCGGAGAAAATCCGGACGGCGAAGATATTTCAAAAATCACTTGTAATAAAAAAATCTATACTTTATATAATATATATATATATATATATATATATATATATATATATATATATATATATATATATATATATATATATATATATATATATATATATACACATATATATATATATATATATATACACATATATATATATATATATATATATATATATATATATATATATATATATATATATATATATATATATATATATATATTTGTTGCACAAACTAAAAAAAACTCAAAAACAAATAATATAATCTTTGAGTGGACTTCTGTTAAGAGTTTTGACTGCTCTGGCTGTAACAAAAATCATAAAATTCCAAACAAATGTACTTTAGGTTGAACTTTTAGACCGTGGGATAACGACATGTCTTAGTTGGCGAATTTTTTTTGTCTGTCTTTTGGAGGACTAAAAAAGGTAAGTTTGTTAACTGAGAAAAGTAAGGTTCATTTCTACGAAAACTATATGCTTTTTGACGACGATTTTAGATGGTCTGACTTGTCGAGTATTAAAAGAAAATCATTGCATAATACTGCATAAAAAAGGCAGACGGTAAGCAAGGGCCCAAAGGGTTAAAGTGTCCGGGTGCACTTGTAATAAAAATGCACCCGTTTTTTCTAGTGTCTGCCAACCGTCTGCCTTTTTTTGTATGTATTATTTTGTAATGACTTTCTTTTAATCACATGACAGACAATATAAAATCGTCCCAAAACACAGTTTTTGTACAAATGAAAATTCAGTTTTCATTTGGGCGTCACCAGGGCCGGGGTCAAACCTCACTTTTCTTCATTAACAAACTTACCCTTGTCAGTCCTCCAAAAGGCAGACAAAAAAAATCGCAACCTAAAACAGTCGCTATCCCACGGTCTATTTGTAAAAATCATATGTCATGGTCCCAAGTCCCAAGTTGCAGTCTATTTCATTCTTTGGTCCATTGAGCAACGATTTGAGAGAATATCCTTTCGACATTTGCATTGTGTGCTGTTAGCTCCTAAAAGAACTGGCATATTTTGATTAAGTCAGAATATGCTTCTGAGGATTTGCAGGACCAAAAATATTTCTAATACTTCTTGTGAGAGAACAAATTATTTTCGACTTCAAATTCATTATTTTCAAAATAATTTTTTAATGCCATCAATTGGTTGAAAAGTTGTGAATCCTCAGTTTCTGCTCCTTCTTTTAAAAGGTAGGGAACTAAGGGAATCATATCAGTTTCCCACTTAAGTGTCTCTAGATTTTTGAGATTTAACCAATTAGCGAACCTAGCGAAAATCCGGACCAGTTATCAAAACCCGCCCGGACGTCCCTAAATCCCGAACATGTCCGGGGAAATCCGGACGGATGGCAACCCTACTTTTAAAGCCTTACTTCTTACTGGTGTGCGTGTATTGTGCTAGACGTTTTGTACAAGAACTCCCGGGTTCAAGCCTGATTAAATTCCAAAATTTTTTACTTTTTAAAAATTAGTATTTAATGAACTGACAGTAAAATGCGCTTTCACGCGGGTTTGCACCAGCCAGTGTGTTTAGTTTTATATACAGGGTGGTCAAAAAAGTTTGCACCAAATGGAATTTCTTTTTATTTGACATTTCTCAGAAAATTGTATTCTTAAGGAAAGTTTGTACCTGTTCCGAAACCTGTAAATACGATGACAGTTTTTCTAACATTTGCGTACTAAGGTCATAAATTGAAAAAAAAAGTTCAAATCGCTAAGAATATTCTACCTCCATTTTTAAAAATTGAAGAAAACTTTATAAAGGAAAATAGCTTGGAATCCCATCAAAATTCAAAATACAATTTAAGGTTCAGCTTTCAAAGATTTTTGTTGGACACTGTTCGAGAAAGCTCGCATTGAAACAAAAAAACAAGTAGAATCTCATGAAAAAAATAAATCAATAAAACAAGCTCGTAAAACTTAACAAAAATTATCCTGTTAACATTTTACCGTCGCATGGATAAGAGCTCCGCATTTAAAAAAATTAAACGAGTGAGGGCCGTATTCGGACGATGTAAAATTTTGAAAAATATGTCAAACTTTTTTCTTTACAATTTTAACTTTAAATTTGGTATTTAGGACTTTAATGAGATCCTAAGAAACTTTTCTTAATAAAATTTTCGTCAATTTTAAAAAATAGAGGTACTTATATAGTTTATTCTTCAGCGATTTTAACTTTTTTGTAATTTATGACCTTAGTATGCAAATGTTAAAGAAAAAACTGCCTTATTTAGAGGTATCGGAACAAGCACCAACTTTTTTCACGAATAATTTTTTTTGAGAAACGTCAAATAAAAATGTTTTCCATTTGGTTCAAACTTTCTTGACCACCATATTTGCTAATCTCATAGGAACAGCCGCCGGGAAAAACGATGAAGCTCACAAATTTGTAAATTTTTAGGGGAGCATTTTTAAGTGTTTAAACCTGAAAAGCAATAATATCAAAATATAATATGGAAACTCCAAATCCTTAATATGTCGCAAGTATTCTTTTAGTTCGTATTTTCATATATTTGAAACTCGGGGAAGTTCGAAGAAAGATTTTCAACTTACAAAAAGCCTTTAGATTTTACGCAAAAAACAATGTGTATCAAACCCAAACTAGCTAAATACATACTACTAGTATGTATTTAGCTAGTTTGGGTTTGATACACTTGTCTTAATAAGAAATTTTCGCGATCTTTCTTTCATTTAGAACTAATAAACCTAAAATGATATACTAAAAATTAATTCGTTAAGTAGGCACATCATGCTAAATTTGGAGCCTCAGCATTAGATTGAGATACGCATGGAACTTCATCATTTTTTCCATTTAAAGGGATTTTGTTAATGCAGAAATCTTGAGACTCACAATCTTTTTCCCCTTTTCATGTACATTAAAATATTTGCTCCTATATTACCTACATTTTGGTCCATTTTTACCAAAAAATGGAGTTTCATCGTTGTTTCCAGCGGCTGTTCATATGTACTGATATGCAATATGTATTGATATGCAAAATATCAAATCTGAGCAAATCCGATCAAAATTTCATGAAAAACGGAAACTGGTACAATTTGTGGAAAAAAACGATTTGTACCGTGCGTTCAATTTAGCTTGATAACATATTGATTCGCTGTAACTTTTTTGTTTTTAAAGATATCAAGGTAAATAAAAAAACAAAATGTAGGGTTAGTAGCCACGTTTTGTTTTGAGTTACACATAAATCAAAACACTAACAATTTTCTGAGATAATAGCCTACCTTATATATTTTTAAATGGAACACCCGGTATATTATATATGTATTCAATAGAATACGCTATTTTGATTACAATGATATAACACACTTTATATTTTAATCCACTCGTTTTTGACATATCGGCAAAAATATGAAATTTTTATCCTACTTAATCTCGAAGACTGCCGTGACTAGATTTGTTTTCAGCATACCAGAGTATTCGGAAAATGATCGCCGTCGATCTCGCATTTTTGCCGATATGTCAAAAACGAGTGGATTAAAATATAAAGTGTGTTATATCATTGTAATCAGAATATCGTATTCTATTGAATACATATATAATATACAGTGTGTTCCATTTAAAAAATATAAGGTAGGCTATTATCTCAGAAAATTGTTAGTGTTTTGTTTTATGTGTAACTCACAAAACAAGATGGCCACTAACCCTACATTTTGTTTTTTTGTTTACCTTGATATCTTTAAAAACAAAAAAGTTACAGCGAATCAAAATGTTATCAAGCTAAATTGAACGCACGGTACATAGGGTCTTCCCATGAGAAATATTGACTATGTGTATTACGGGTTGCGTGTGTATTTTTATTTAGTTTTTTTAATGTTTTATTTGTTTTTTTAATGTTTTTTTTTATATAAATTTGCTTAAATATGTTTCAGAATAATAGTGTGTTATGGCTTGCATGTCGAAATTTAAAGAAATCTATAGAAAACCTAATCTGAAAGCAATCATTTTTTTTTGAAGAACCAGAAGAGACCGCCGAAAACTGATATCAGATTCTATGCAAAATTTCATCAAAAAATTCTCTGTTTCCATTAATCCGAATAATTACAGAAATGATGGTGTTCTTTTTAAATTTCTTAAAATGTTCTATTGTATTGGTATCACTAGGTGCTCTCCAAGATTTTGGAACCAGTTCTGTATCAAAGACTGACAAACCATCACAGGAAGTTAAACCTGTTGAACTGAAAGAAGCAGAAGTTCCAGGTAAAAAGTGTGTCCTAGATTATTAAGAATAAAAATTGAATCTTTAAGAATTTGGTTGTACACATATTAAAAACTTTGTATATATTTTTTAGATATTCCTGAAGAATGGTCTAGTGATTTTATTCAGCAGGCTGCTAAAGGTTTTGAAGAAAATTTCGGTAGATTACTGGCGGGTGGCGATCCAAATGCCCAGGTTTCTCCTGAAGTAGTTCAGGAGAAATTAAAGCAGATGGCAGGTAAGGATATGCCAGCCTTGTTTGTTATCCAGTACTAGTGCAGCATAGCGTACACCAGGCGCGGCCCGTGAGTTTTTTACAGCTGGGTCAAAATTTTGTGGGCAACTAGTGATATCAACGCAACAAGCAAAATACACTTTTTTAATTAAGAAAGGTTTTTTAATAATGTGCCAAGAAATTATTTACCTACAAATACACACTGCAAAAATCATAAAATAGGTACTGCAGAATATTGAACATTACTACTCTTGATGTTTGTGACTTTTAGTATCACTTTTTTGTTTATGGCTTTTTTCTATGTGTTTTAATGCTCTAAAATAGTAGATTTTAGCGGGTGCCGTTGTGATAAGTTTAGCATGTCTTCAATAGATGTCGCGCCTTGTATTAAAAGCCCAGAATATAAACAGAACCGAATATAAACAGAAAAAAAAACCAACCTGAGCTAAAAGTATGATTATTCGTAAAATAAAATTAGGAACGCTGCAGAAACTCCGTTTTCTTTGATAAATACAATGCTGGCGACTAGACATACCTACCTAGTAATACGATATTTGTCTACGCACGTGCAGGATGTAAGTTGTAGTAAATATGAGATTGCCAACAATTTTAAAAATATTTTATCGAGGGACAACTTGTTGCCAATACACCGTTTAGAGCCGATCTAATTTTTTAAATAACAAAAAATTACAAAAAAGTTCTTGCCGCAATACAGATTTGAACCCGCAACCGTTTGATTAGCTCGCTGACACCGTAACCTCTACACTACGCTGGCTATGTAAGAAAATCGGTCCGATATCGTTAAATGTGATGTCTAGCGCTGGCCTGACAGAAATCGTATTTATATTTTATGTTTAACCACTAATAATTAATATTATTAATACGATGCAAATACAATTCGCATATTAGGTACCTAATTAGTTTTTCTTTTTTCGAACCAAATGTTTTGAAATAGTATATTTTAGGGGGCGGTTTGAAAGTATTTCCATAGTGGGAGTGGCCAGATATTATGGGTGGGCCGTCGACCAATTGTGTCTCTTTTTAACTTCCTAAAGCGCGTATGTCTGTTTCTCTCTTACTTTTAATGAATTTATATCGTCCATATGAACCTATAAGATCAATTTAAAATATGACCCAGCCCGGAGCAAGCTTGGATATCCTTTGACGATGGCTTGGCTTGATTCTTTCTTGGGGACTTTTCGCATGGAGCTTTGAAACAAAAGATTATTTTTTGGTTTTAAAAAATTAAAAAATAAATTATTAGGTAGATTACTGAAAATTTTAGGTGGGTCATTGACCAAATGACCTTATGGACGGCCCGCGCCTGGCGTACACTTGTTTCAGATTAGGTGTAGTGAAGTTTTATGTAAATAAGTGCAGGGTGTTTGTTATGTAAGAATAGGACTAATGTTTATGTTACTTAAGGAATTATATAAAATACAGATGTTAGATGACATGTTGCAACTATAATTGGGAATATGCATATAATCGAAGTAAACCTGGATTTTTTTTTGTATTCTCTACATAAATTAAATATTTATGGTGGTTGTTGTTATCCTTTTATTTTGGACTTTATTAACAAAAAAAAAAAGATTTTCTGCTACAAATTTTCATACAGAATTCGAAACTTGCAAAACGCGATACTATTGGTTGTGACATCATATGTCGTGTAAATAAAAATGTTTCCATGGCGTAGTGAACTCCCGTGATAATTTATTTTCTTAGATATTTTCCAGAGGTTAGGAAATTTCATAAATAAGAAACATTATGTTTGAATAAAAGAAATGTTTAACAAGGACCGGAACGAAATTTGCGAAAGGACAATAGAATAATTTCCTGAAAGTTGATGCTTGTGCTTGTACTCGTATGATGGATGACCGCTTTGTCTTTAAAATTTCGTTAAAAAATACTTATTATTTATTGTTACATAAAAATAAATGTACAGCCAAATATGCTTACTTGAATTTGACGTTACTGACCCTTAATGATACCTATTTATTGCAAAGTTTTGATTTAGATATAAATTCGTAATACAAGACTTAGTTGTCTTATTCTTACTCTTGTCAATTTAAACCCTTGATTGTGAATTACACCAGTCTTAGCGATAGCGAATCTGGTCGAAAATGCTTAATTCCTGTGTTTTTGTAAGAATATTATTAGTGTTTTCATTTTAATCTTTCAGATGCTGCTCAGCAAGTGTTAACAAATCCTACAGATTTGTCTGACCAATCAGTTGACTTTGCTGCGAGTATATCACAGGCAATCGCAGGTAAATTCTTATATAAACCATAATAATACCTATTCATTATAACCAACCAACAAATATCTTGATTTCTTTTTAAATAATTAAGCAAATATTCTGGAAGAACTTGACACTGGTAAAAAGTGCAATCTTGAGCTCTTTTGACTAAATTTATTTAAAAATTGTAGGTTTGAACCAAGGACAGGAGAATCTCAGAGCTCCATTTAATGAAGATGATCTTTTGAAAATGTTCGGTGGGGGTACAGGAGGCCAGGAAGGAGATCTTATGCCTTTCATGCAAGGTAAGTTTTTTTTGTTTTATTATGTCTCAAAAATACTTTGTTTCTTGTAATTTTAATAATAAATATACATTGTTTTTCCCTTTTCATTCTTGTTACAGACTAATGTGCAGTGCCGGCTTATGAAATTTCAAAGTTGTATATCTCTGTTCCTACTTACAGGACCCGTACCAAATTTAGGGGTTTTAATAGTGAGCCCCCTGGGAAAGTTTTGGTAAAGGAAAAAAACATTTTGTAATTTGCGAAAAAAAGTTGATTTTTTTAGCCCCCCTGGAAAAAAAAATGAAGGCGTTTAGGTATTATATTTATTATTTTTTCTAAACAAATTTTACATCATCTTGTCGAGAATTTTTAAATTTTAAAAGAAAAAAATATGGTAGTAGAAAGTTATAGTCAAAAGATGTAAATTTGTATAGAAAAAATAATAAATAAAATACCTAAACGCCTTAATTTTTTCCGCGGGGGGGGGGGGGGTGGTTTGGGGGTGGGGGGGTCTAAAAAAAATTCAACTTTTTTTTCGCAAATTACAAAATGTTTTTTTTTTCTTTACCAAAACATTCCCAGGGGACTCACTATTAAAACCCCTAAATTTGGTACGGGTCCTGTAAGTAGGAACAGAGATATACAACTTTGAAATTTCATAAGCCGGCACTGCTAATGTGGCATTCTTACCTATATTTTGAAAGCGAAAAATCTGTCTGTTTGTTTGTTAATCAATCACTGAACGCGGCACCAGATCGCAATAAAACTTGGCATAAAGAAAGTTTACGGCACATAAAAGAATATAGACTATTTTTTTTATCCCAACGCAATAGGTAGTTCCTCCGGAATACACAACTAAATAGTATTTCCACAATCACATGTTAACGAAGTTAAATATCATGGAATAAAGATGTAGTGTACTTTATATTTAACCACGATGGTTGATTATAAAGTACTCTACATGATATAATATAGTTCGTGCCTATGTCAATATATAGCGTAGGGTCGCTGCATATTCATATTGACAATAGATGGCGTTGGAGAATGGAAATTATAAAAAGACAGTGTAATGTAACGAAAGCCGTTTCAACAATTAACTATTTAATAAGGCTGGCCAGTTAGGTCTGCTCGCAGTGGTGTTTCGGCGGGGCTCAGGCAACCGCGAGATCCACAAACCAAACAGTTCCTTTCTGAGAGCCGTGTTGGTGAGGCTTCACGCGGCGTGAGTGTATTTTACGGGAGTTTCCTTAGTGTCCGCCGTGCATAACCATGTCGAAATTAGGTAGTAAGTGACTATTTGCTCAATATGTGCAAAGGTTCTTGTGGGAATTCCCAGATTTGAAATACTTATACCGATGCTCACATGCTGTGTTTAGTGTGTAACAAAGAATTGTTATGTTGGAACAGAGTTAATAAACAGTGCAACCCACAAATATAAAATCGTAGCCATAGACCTATTGCGGAATTTATTTTCGATTTAATTTTTACATTAAGTGCTTGTAAAGTGCCGTTTAATATACTGGACAAAGAACCGTTTAGCACTCTTAGACAACAAGTAGTAGAAAATGCGGCAAATTTTGGTATGTAATCCAGCGTTCGGAGGGGCATATAGCCCGGAAAATACCTGATTTAGCATTATTTGTTCAAATCCTTATTGTACAAGGCATCTTCAGGTGGTTAGAGAACTGATTTCCAAGTTTACATATTTACATGTACCCCTGACAAATATAGACTTCATTCATTGTTGAAGAACAGGCTATTCGAAAATATTTTTCTCCGTATTGCTCGCATTAAGTTGTCTGGTTTATTTCGGATTTTTTAACGACTTTTTTGGATTTATTAATTGCTAGAATAGATAAAATGACCTCTCTGCGGCGACTCACTGCCTACTATGACCACACACTTTCCAATAAAAGGAAAGCAATTTACTAATGTACCGTGAGCGTCTGAAGAGAAGAGAAATGTAATCTATTGACATGGGATTTAAAGGATTGGAGGGAAAGGAGAACATTGCAGGCAATTTATTCCATTCTGGGGACCCTAGTTATAAATGAGCAAGAGAAGTAGGATGTTCTAGGCATTTGCAGCTGGACAGTAAACGCGCCTATTGTTGTTTTGTTAGGAACAGTCAAGGGAGGAATTATAGCTGTTAGTTCTTCAGAGAAAAATCCGTGGAAATATTCGTAGAAAAGGGACAAATCCCCAACAACACTAGACAAACTAAAGTTACTCTTTGCTAAAAGACTGCTACTGCTTTGATTTTTATCAATTTTTATTTCTATAAATATTACACTATTGAATGGTGCCGATGAAAAAATTCAGAATGTCAAAAAGAGTTTAGAAAAGTACTTAACAAAGGTTTAAAAATAAACTTCATACTGTTATCACGAAAGGCCATTTTTCATAATGATTTATAGGTCTAAAAATGTAAGTTAACAGTTTAATTACCCTTGTAATCATTTCATGTTGCTTTTAGATAAACTAATATTTTTGTTAACAAAATATACACAGTGACGTACTACTCCGGACTTAAGTTTATATCTTAAAAATAAACACAAAATAAAAAGCTAACTCTGGATGTATTACATGACATAATATAGATTTCGAAATCCTATTGTTGTTTCTGAGTGGCAAATCCATTTCATTTTCGCCACACATAATGCTCATTTCTCCGCTTGATCCGGTCCTGGCGCCCCGTACTTTGTACGTATGGAGGTCGGCAACCAAAAATACGCGTCGTCGTCCTCAGCAGGAACTTTGTTTAGTTTGACCAGAAGCGCGGGTGTTTTGGCCACTTCAGTGTGCTGTGAAAAACTGCAAAGCGAATATTTCGTCGCACGCCACTGGTATTTAAATGGATATCATTTTTCAAAGCGTCCAATAGAATGGTGACACCCGCGGTGGCAAACTAACTCTGGATGTATTACATGACATAATATAGATTTCAAAATCGTATTGTTGTTTCTTAGTAATTAAAAATAAAATAAATATGTATATATATATATATATATATATATATATATATATATATATATATATATATATATATATATATATATATATATATATATATATATATCTTTTTTATTGTTTCTTTCTTGGGATTAGGTTCATTATAAAAACATTTTTTTTTTATTATTTTTTATTAAAAGTCCATTGACGTTTCGACCCCTTTTCGGGTCATTTTCAAAATGTTTTTTTTATTTGGTTTGTTAAAAGACCTAAAAATACATTATTGGTTAAAATTTTTTTTACAAAAACACAACAATACGACAGTAAAGGATTAAAATTTGGACATATTATTTTAAAATTCTACGTTCTTAACAGTAAACATTTTTCTACAATTGGAAGATATTTTTATTATACGCACCTTGAAAACTATAAGGTCTTAGAAGGACTAATCTGTTATTTGTTATCAGACACATTAAAACATACCAGAGTATTTTACGTGGAAAGAGAAAAAGCCGTCGTTTTTTTTTTATAAAAAATGTAATCTATTGATTTGATATTAAGAGGATATGACTGATGTTGGTTAAGAGGAGATACTTTTTTTAATTTGCTGTAATTAAATTAGCATATATGCGGCTAAGTCCTCCTATATCTGTTCTGTCATTCAGAGCATTTTTATCTTTTTTTATTTCTATCATTTCTTTGATGGATAATTTATAATAGTTCTGATCTTTATTTAGAATTCTTGTTTGGTTGTAACTAAATTGTCCAAAAAAATATATTGGGATGACATCTCAGTTACTAAAGAACAGACTTAACGGACACAAATATACAAAAAACACATCAACAGCTCTGAGTAAACATGTAAGAGAGACAAAACATGACTTTAGTTACAACCAAACAAGAATTCTAAATAAAGATCAGAACTATTATAAATTATCCATCAAAGAAATGATAGAAATAAAAAAAGATAAAAATGCTCTGAATGACAGAACAGATATAGGAGGACTTAGCCGCATATATGCTAATTTAATTACAGCAAATTAAAAAAAGTATCTCCTCTTAACCAACATCAGTCATATCCTCTTAATATCAAATCAATAGATTACATTTTTTATAAAAAAAAAACGACGGCTTTTTCTCTTTCCACGTAAAATACTCTGGTATGTTTTAATGTGTCTGATAACAAATAACAGATTAGTCCTTCTAAGACCTTATAGTTTTCAAGGTGCGTATAATAAAAATATCTTCCAATTGTAGAAAAATGTTTACTGTTAAGAACGTAGAATTTTAAAATAATATGTCCAAATTTTAATCCTTTACTGTCGTATTGTTGTGTTTTTGTAAAAAAAATTTTAACCAATAATGTATTTTTAGGTCTTTTAACAAACCAAATAAAAAAAACATTTTGAAAATGACCCGAAAAGGGGTCGAAACGTCAATGGACTTTTAATAAAAAATAATAAAAAAAAAATGTTTTTATAATGAACCTAATCCCAAGAAAGAAACAATAAAAAAGATATATTATAAATGGTTCAAGAAAAGTAACAAAGTATATATATATATATATATATATATATATATATATATATATATATATATATATATATATATATATATATAAATAAAGATACGTTTAATTTCATTTTCGCCACACATAATGCTCATTTCTCCGCTTGATCCGGTCCCGGCGCCCCGTGCCCTATACGTATGGAGGTCGGCAACCAAAAATACGCGTCGTCGTCCTCAACAGGAACTTTGTCTGTTTAGTTTGACCAGAAGTGCGGGTTTTTTGGCCGCTTCGGTGTGCTGTGAAAAACTGCATAGCGAATATTTCATCGCACGCCACTGGTTTTTAAATGGATATAATTTTTCAAGGCGTCCAATAGAATGGTGACACCCGCGGTTGCAAAGTCACTAGACAGTGTGATTTTTTAGTAACTACTCAATATTGTTATTATCTTATCCTCTGCGTAGTCCAGATTTAAGGTCTTGTAATTTCTCACTGTAAAAATCATGTACCTACGGCTCCGTTGCTACTATGTATGTCTACTCGTCTACTCCTGTATTTTTAGAATATTATCCTCTGTGTAGTCTAGCTTTAGCCACTTGTAATTTCTGGTTATAAAAGTTCTGTATTTTATTTGCAAATGATAGTAATTAAAAAAGTTAAATAGGACTTATTTAAATAATATTCATTTATTTTTAACATTGTTGTTATTTGTATGATAATGATGTATTCGGGTAAAATGATTTATTGATGGTCATATGGGAGATTGATCATTTTTTTTTAATGCGGATAGATAAAAGGAGATACGAAGCTGTAATGTAGGTCAGTTCTTATTTGTTCTTTGAAATTATTTTAGTTTCAATAATGGTGATTCGAGTAGGTATGTTGATTAATATTAATTGCATTTTACTATTTTTGTGTATGAGCGTTCTCTGCATTACATAGTGAAGTTTTTTCGTGAGAATTGAAATTCGCTCTACGGGCAGTTTCAGACTTTAAAGTTTAGCAAATGCTAATAAATAATACCAAAAAAAATAGCAAACACCGTCGTATTAAGACCTTTGCCTAGGCACAACTGGTCAGACGGGGCCCTCCAAATATTTTCCCTTGTCTCCGTTATTATTTTTCCCATCAAAATTATCTACGTATGACATTTTCAATTCGAAATAAATTAACTGGAAGATTTCTAGACAATTTTTTTTTATTTTCATTGTCGTTTCTGCATATACCGATTCAATTTTTTTGTTCGAAATTTTCAACCTTCTATTACCTGTATCTTTTAAACAGATGTGGGTAGCGAGGCAATTTTTTTTGATTTGTAGATAATTGCATTATCTTTAAAATGAATTCATTAAAATTCATATTTGAAAATACCATTTAGGAGATAGGTTCCAAAAAGTGACGAAAAACTCATTTTTGCATCTTTTTTCAGGATTATCAACACCATTTAAAAATATTAAATAGTTTTACTAAGAAGATATTGTTTCCAGGACTTGAAAGAAGATTATACGCCTTAAAAAAATTTATATATTATTTTTCATAAAATAAAGCCGCCTAACCTAAAAAAAATTGGTAAAATCAAGTTTCCTTTTCAAACTATTGATCTAGAATTTTCATTTTGGGCTTAAATACTTAGGCCACACCACTTTAACACAATATGAAAAAAATGGAAGTGGGAAGACCTTTGAGTTAAACTTAGTCGTGGCACACCGTGTATGGCGTTTTAAAGGTCTTCAAAAAAGAAACATTTTACCGCAAATCCGAGGTCCGTATCTTAATTCCTTTTTAAATTCTGTATAGGAAATCAACATAATTATAATACGTAAATTACCCAATCCATAGATCAACGTTATCTGGAAAAAGTCCATATTATATGGGTGCGAAATTTTATAATAAGTTGGACAACGAAATAAAAAATACTCACACGGAGAAATTATTTAAGACAAAGTTAAAACTACTACTTGTAGCCGCGCCACGCCTGATTAAATCCCTTCAATGTTTGGACCGTTTTAAACCTTCTAGGAATTATCTGTACGGTGCCGCTTCTTGTATTTTGTATTTCATCATATGTGTGCTATACAGTAAAACTCTTTGTAATCTTTATATTTTTATTGTAAGACATTACATTTATATGTAAGACTATGCCCATGTAATTACAGTTGATACACAAATTTCTGTAGTCCGCACCTGACCTGAATTCTACTTTTCAAAACTTGATCCCTAAATGATACTCCCCTACCACCCATGCGGAGTCCAATTCATTTTGAGGCAGTGACCTTCCTTTACCACTTCCAATTTCCTTGCTCCCAACCCCCAGACCTTTAAATCCCATGTCAATAGATTCCACTTCCCTTCTCTTCAAACGCCCACGGTACGTTACTATAAGCTTAACGTCTACGTGGCCTGCCCTAGTTAAGAATATAAACTTGCAACAAAACTCGAAAAGAAATTCAGAGTACAAAACTTAGTTGTCACATTCTTAATTTAAATCCTCAATTGCCGCCCAATTAGACCAGTTTTAGCAATACTGAATCTGGACTTTTTGGTTCTAAATTCAATTTTCGACAAAATGTATTGCTAAATTTTGTTTACGACTCAAGGGCATTTCCACGTAAGATTTTACATATTACGCTTTTGATAAAAAAAACTAAATCTTTTTAGGCATGATGCAAGGTCTCCTATCCAAAGAGGTCTTAGGTCCCAGTCTGCAAGATTTCGTGGAAAAACTGCCGGCATATTTGGAGAAAAATAAAGATACCTTGTCGAAAGAGGACGCCGAAAGATACGAAAACCAAAGAAAATTAATGGAAGAAGTCTTGGAAGAATTAAATAAGGAAGGCGAGAGTGACAGTAATGAGATTAAAAAGGAGAGGTTCTCGAAGGTGCTGACGCTTATGCAAAAAGTAAGAGCAAGAGCAGTGTACCGCAAATTTTACCGAAAATATAACAGAATTTAAAGTTTTCAATCAGTAACTAATCCCAAATTTTCTGCCACCATCTCCTAGCCCAAGACTCTCAAACGCAGTTCTAGGCATATTTTGGCGTCTAAATTGTTGACGTTTAATCCATTGTTTAAATGTCATCCGTAATTGAAACAAAAACCCCAAAATATGCCTCTATTTTTGAGGAACAGCGATCAGAAAGAAAAAAGAAATACTGGAAATATATTTTTCATGTTCTAATACTATATTGTATCCAATTTTGTGTGAGAATGATGACTGAAAAAACAATTGAATAATAATTCACCCAATTGGTCAGTTCCATGGACAGTTTACACCAGAACATATTTTAGTGATCATAATATTCATCTTTTCTTTCCTGATAATCACGGAGGAATCAGATTTCTTTCTATCCGTGTTGACGAGAGGGCATTACGCAAAGACAAATAAAAGAAGAATTTGTTCAAATTTGTATCGTACCTTCTTTGCTTGTGGAAGTATTACTGGTTATATACTTCAAAAGATTAGTCATCACAAAATTCTTTTTTATTTCCTGATAAAATTCCCCACGGAATCCGATTTCTTTCTATCCTTGTTAGCAAAGGGGCCATTAGTAAAAGACAAATAAAAATGTTGTTGCCAATAAAAAAGAATAATCAAACATTTTATCACAGTCGGCTTTGTTTGTGCAAGTATTTCTGGTTGTCTACTGTGAAAGTTTAATCGGAATTGTCATCAAAAATAAATTTCTAACCTGACAAAATACTTACGTAAGTTCTATGATTTTATAACAAAAAACCTTTGTTTTTACCGAACACAAACAGCAATTGCAAAAATCTCGTTTTTATTAAGCAAAAACAGTGTCAGCATAGCCACATTAACCTTCTTATTTTATACTACTTAAAATTGTTTCCTACCCAAGTAACAATACTCCCTCTTTATAATAAGATTAAAAATATTCCATATTCTCCGATATATAATGAAAATGAATCTATAATACAGACTACCTGCGAACAGTGACGTTTGTGTAAGTTAAAGACGCGATAAAAATTGTTTAATCGAATATACCAAGTAGTTTCACAATTTTTAACTGTAAGTGTTGAATCTTAGTTCCAGAAGGATATATACACTTTGTAATGGCACTGTGACTTCAGCTTTAAACTGAAACCAAACGTTTCTAGGGCGCAATTTTCACTACTTTCTCAATAACTAAAGAAATCTTCTGTAATGCCCACTATTCTCAACTTTATATCGGGTCGGCGTTCCTGTTACTCATTCCCATAATGCCCGGTCTAAGTAATGTAAAGGAGAACGAAGATTTACCTTGCGTAATATTTCAGTAGCTGTTAGTCAGTCCCAGATTCATAGAACACAGAAATTTAAGCTGCTAATAGTTTATATAAACTTTTTAAGTCTATTTTTACACTGTAAAAACAACTTATATTATGGGACAGGCTTCGAATAATATGTCATGTTTATCTTTCTCATAACCTAACTTTCAACCAGCTGTAAAAATGAGAGAGAAAGAAGACGAGAGAGAAAGAACATGAGAGAGAGACATAATTGATCTCTCCATTGTAAAATGGGTTTCTGTCATCATTCTCAAAATAAATTGGATACGGTATAACTTAATATATTTTTTAGTTACAAGATTACGGCCAACCCCCGGCAGAGCTCGTAGGCGAAGTAGACACGCCCTTCCAGTTCGACCCCTCGGGCAACCCTATGAATATGCCCAACTTAGACCCCTCGTCGAATCCGGAATGCAGCGTCATGTGATTTACATTAAGAAAAAGCCAAATTGTTCCTAGTCCAATAGTAATACTTTCATTTTTACCCGACTTTTCGTATATTTTTTTAAAAAATCTTTAAAAACACGATTTATCAATGTATTTATAAAAGGGAGTGGTTACGGAAAGAGCGGACGGGTCATAAAACTTTAGACTTTAAGGTCCGGTTAACAGGGTTTTACGTGACGAGTATAATGTCCGGCCTGCTGGGCAAAAGGCACACCCAAGTAAAAATAAACAAGGGTTTTTGCTATAATTAGGGTACGTGTATATCACACGTTTATTTATTTGTTTAAAGTATTTTATTGGCTCGTGAACGATTTGAATTTTTTTATGGAACCAAAACACTCTAATTTTATTGTGTTTATGAGGCCGTTTTCGTCAACATTAAAGTAGTTATTTGTTATTGGTTGTTTTTAGGTTTTATACTAGTTTTATTCACTGCCGATTTCTTATTTCAGACGGTGAATATAAGCCATCTTTCAGCGATGAAATTTTTAATCTTCGACATTTGTGCAGGACGTCACGTGATAAGTCCAATCAGATGACATTAAAATCACGTGACTTTCACAAATGTTAAACAAGATGACAAGTCAATACTGAAATATGGCACTAAGAATAAAGGCGATTTATTTATTGTTTGTAAATTATGTAAAGCTGTTTAGGATACGCAAAGTCAACACACCGATAAATTGTACTAAAAGGTGACAATAAATGAGAAAAAAACTAAACCTAAATGGTGTATTTGTCCTGCATTTCCACCAGTGTATGATGAAGCCAAAAATGGAGGGTTATGATATTATGTACCCACAAAACAGCAATGAATTTGTTCTAGTGATATATACATGAGATGTTTATTAAATGTACATACTGTACATATACAGGGAATTATGAAATTGACTGCATATATTGAAACCGGTAAATCCTGGCATGAATTCAGATTGGAGGAAAATATTCATAAATGGCGCTTCCCAATAAATAAGCTAGTAATCGTCCCTTAAACTTTTTCTAACCGACGGTACCCGCCACTGGCAAGAAACACATACTTAGTACGAATAAGTTGCCAATTATATCAAAAAAACTTTCTATGCTGCAAGTCAGCATAAGGAGTAATGTTTTTCTTACCTTTAAAGTAAAATCCCTTTCAAATACACTTTTTTGAAAATATTTTAGGTTAACGAATACACACTAACCACACAGTACAGTCATTAATGCAAAAAAACAGCACTGTACTAATAATTAACATTGCCAAAAGTGTAACAAAGATTACACGCGTTTTTGTCACTATCCGCACTATTAAAAACGAAAACTAATGTTTTTGTTACTTTTAGAGTAAAATCTCTGTAAAATTGGCGACTCAAATTAAGAACGTGGCATCCACTTCAGGCGATTTGCTAACTCAAATAACGGGGAATGTATTCGTTTCGTCTTGAATATCGCGTTATTTTGGCATCTTTGTCAATTTTGTCGTCTAAATATAAAAATAATAAATAATAATAATAATAAATACCGTGGATTCTTTTAAGCATTGTATTTATTTAGTTAGAGGAACGTTTTTGTCATTAATTGCTATACCCACTGTTTTGCTGGTGTTGTGCCAGTGTGTTCCTTTCTAGGGAAATCAATTTTACTGTAAAAGCAACAAAAACATTAGTTTTCAGTTTTAATAGTGCAGGTAGTGACAAAACACCGTGGAATCTTCTAAGTATTGTGTTTAATTCGTAATTGGCACTTTTTAAGTGTTAAATATTTGTCAAACGTTGGTTTCTTGCATTAAATTAATGGCTGTACTGTGTTACCAGTGTTTTTTCGTTTTTTGGTAGGTGTTAACCTTAAACATTTTCAAAAGGAATGTATTTTAAAGGGATTTTTCTACACATTACCATACCATTATTTCTTATGCTGATTTATTACATAGAAATGTATGTGACAGACGCGCAAACATGTTTTCTTTTGTCAAGGTTTGTCCACAGCAGTGGCGTGCCGTGCCTTTAGAGGCAGAGGGGGCACAATGATTTGGGGGCGCCAAATTTTTTTCCTTTTATTGGAGAATATGTGGTCATAGTAGGCAGTGAATCTCCAGGGGGCGCCGTAAATTATTTTCTTTTTATTGGAGAGTATGTGGTCATAGTAGGCAGTGAATCTCTGTAGGGGCGCGAGGGCGCCATTAAAACGAGGGCGGGGGGGGGGGGGGGGCTCGCGCCCCCCCTAGCCCCCTCGACGGCACGCCACTGGTCCACAGTAGGAAAATAGTAATGATTTACACTATTTTTGTGTATTAGTCATATACAGGATGTGTCATGGCTATATGTTGTAGGATGGATACTAAAAATTAGTTAACGGATTTAAATTTTTTTACAAAAAGAGGCTAATTTTCCATAAATATCGTTAATCAATAATACATCAACGATATAATTTGTACGCGAGCGACGCCGCGCGTAAAAGCTAGTAGAATATAAAAATCCATTGGTTATGTGGGTATGTATGTTTCCGCGGCAACGTATAATCTACTGGACCAATTTTAGTATTTTTTATCCCGGGTAGTCGTGCTTAAGAAAACACATTATTTTGCAAACAGTTTTTATTAAGTTAGTGCTTTTAAAACAGTTCTCTCAATATAAAGCTTAATAAATCGAATATATTACATTCTCATAGAAGTTGTGTTTAGAATATCCTTTTTTAAGTGAGTAAGTGGGTGTGCTGGACTCTGCCCATCCTCCGGGCACTTGCGATTGACTAAGATGCGACCTGTGGGCGGGACCAGAACGTTGATTGGTTGATCGCCTGTGGGCGGCGCTCGACGATCACGCCCCCCAAATACGCGAGAAAACGCGAATAAAAAACGTTTTACGGACAAAAAGTAATCGGAAAAGTGGTTTTTGAGTAAGATCGATGAAGAACGAAGTGTATACGTGTAAATTTATTATACATATACAGGATGAAGGAGGAACAGAGAAACAGTAAATTTTACATATACATTGGAATGACACGACAAACAGAATTAAAAAAATTGTATAACAAATCGCCAACATAAAAATAAGCTATAAAAATCATAAAAACTCGATTTCCATTGGTCGGTGGTCTATTCGAGAAATAAAAATATATTCGAAGCATTTTCAATATGACAAGCCCATATATTGTCTTTTATTTACCCTTATTTAACAGCGAAAGGAAGCAAATAAATATACGAACAGTAAAATAAAATATATACAAACTGTATAAGACAAATATCACATATATAAACATGTAGAAGGGCCAGTTATATACAAGGTGTTACCGCAAAAACCACTTGTTCCCTCAAATACAACAAAATCGACTAGATGGGTGAACATATAAGTACAAATTTGGGTAAAAACCCCCAAAAAAAAAAATGGTTTTTGGATCCTGTTAACTCAAAGCAAACCTAATAGAATAAAAATTTAAAGAAAAATATTGGTGTTTTCTAAATAGTTTAAAATGTTTAAAGAGATGAATCTAGAACAAATTTTAGATGTAAACCATACCTAAAATTAGCACTAGAAACAGCTTTTCTACTGCAAACTACTCAGAAAACCCCTCGTATACCTTAACAGCAAATTTTGACATGCCTAAACACATTCCGTCAGTTTTCCCCAAAATTGTCCGTCTCAAAACCTAGAATTGACCTAACAGGACCCCAAAAGACGACTAGGCGTGTTTTTGACCACGTGTGAGTGGCTAGTAGGTTACGACGCGCCCGTAGGCGTGTCTTGTGAGCTAAGACGCGCGTACAGACGTGAATGATTGTTGAGTTACGCCTACAAACGCGATCTTTGCGTGGCCCCGCCGCCTTCTCGTTCGTAGAATAGGACGTATGCTTCTGGCGACACCGCCGAGCGACCTGAGGCGGAGTTGACACGGGAGTCGTTGTATTCGTGCCACCTGGAAAGGAAAAACAAAATATAGGTACAGCAAATCAACTTTAATTCACTAGAAAGATTTAGGGCTGGTTTAAATTAAGATAGTCTAGTAGATTAATTAGGTTTTGTCAAAACCTAGAATATTATTAATTTAAACCAAGGTTGTTAACAAACCTGAGCAAACAAGGTTGCAACGGATTTTAACTTTTGAGAGGTTTAAAATTGGAAGGGATAAAATTTTAGTGCCACAGTACCTATAAGTAGTAATTTTTTCACGGATAAGCATCTTTAATAGGGTATTTTCGCGTTATCCCGTTAATCTACCGTGAACGTGATATCTGAATTGATATAATTAAGGTAAGATAAAAAAACTTCCTCAAAGTATACCGTGGAATCACTCACGCATATCTTGTATTATTACTCTTGAAAGGTAACATAGGTAAAAGGTATCGGCGAATGAAAAATAGAACTGTGAAGTTCTGGAGTTCTTATTTTTAAGAAACTTACATTATTGCCATTGTCATTACATAATTCAGAATTAAAAAAAACATATACAACAAAGAACCTAAAAATTATAAATTTAAACTAAATGAGAGACTTCTACTTCCAAACATGTTCTCATTCTTCTTTTTATAGCATCAAAAACATTGGTGAGCACTTGGGGGGTTAATCTTCTGAAATTTACTTGTAATTCTAGCCCGTAGGTCTTCTAAATTTTCACAAGGGGTTTTGAAAACCGAGTTTTTAATGTGTGGCCATAATAAAGTCGCACGGCGTGAGATCGCAGGACTGTGGTGGCCATCTAACTGACATATTACGACTAATGATTCGGCCTTCGAAAAATTCTTCTAAAAAATTTAAATTATCAAGAGTTACGTGAATTGGTGCGAGGTCCTGCTGGAAGTAGCTTTGTCACATCTCTTCATCGTCTAATGCATTTACAAAATTTCCTAAAATTTCCTTACGGTATAGCCGCCCACACGCCAACTTTCTGTTAATTCATAATTATAAGGAAATGTGGATTTTCAGAACTCCACATTCTCATTTGTTGAGAATTTACATACCCAGAGAGGTAAACCATGCCTAGTCAGTAAAAAAGGTTTTTCAAATATGTTTTCATTCACTTGCCGACACGATTTTTGTAACACAGTTCAGTCCATTATTTTCACAATGCTAATACCTTTCTAATAATAGAAAAAATATTCATATTCAATGGGCTCATTAGACCCTTTTATAGTGGCAGGTAGTAAATTTTATGAGGGGTGATTTAAAAGGGGTGCATTGTAAAACAGAAAGATAACCTAAAATGGATTGGTTATATCCTTAAACTTGTTCTCTTATTCAGTCCTCTTTTGAGTTTCGAATTGAGGGGTTCTGTGTAGTTAAGAAAGTTTTGTCAACGACGAAAATGTCAAGTGAAACGCGCCGCAGTTGCAAAATCTCTCCTGACTGGTTATATTTGTGGAGAATTTCTGGTGAAGTCACAAGCAAGACCATTTTCTGAAAATGTGAAAAAAGCCTATTTCATGTATTTTAGTGTTTTAATCGGAGACCAAGACAAGCAGTGGGCTCCCCATATGTGCTGTATCAGCTGTAGCGGGTCATTGGTGCAGTGGATGAAAGGGAAGAGAAAAAGGATGCCTTTTGCAGTTAAAATGGTATGGCGAGAAACCACCAATCATTTTGACGATTGCTATTTTTGCATAACAAGGACTGAAGGTTATTCCAAAAAAGAAAAGCGCTAGATCGAATATCCCAATTTGACTTCTGCCATAAGACCTGTTCCTCACAATGCAGACTTACCAGTACCGACTGCGCCTTTAGATTGGAAAGATATTGTTTTGGGAAATAATGGAGATAATAACGCATCATCAGGCAGCTCTGAAGAACAGTGTACCGACCCCACTTTTACTCCAGGTCCCAGTTCCGGCGAGCCACATTTGATTGCTCAAAGCGAGTTAAATGATTTAGTACGTGATTTGGGGTTGTCAGTCAGAACTTCTTGGTTCCCGTCTTAAGGAGTGGAACTTACTTACTTAGTCATTCAGTTCTTTAAATTTCTCGTCTTTACTTTTACGATTTAGAATATTTGAACAGTATGGAAACTCAGACAGTGCGCAGATCTGTTTTAAACGTGGAACATTTAAATTACATTAAACAATCCTACCAGTTTCAGAATCTTGTTAAGACATGTCGCATATTAAATCGTCACTTGAAAAATCCTGGCTGTATTTACTCGGAGATCTATCCTCATTTGTCGGAAATCCAAACATGCGAACTTTTGGATTAGATATAATTCTTCGAAGAGCCAGGTATGCCGCACTTATCTGGCATGATCAGACACTAATTATGACAAGAATTTACCAACAAATAACGCGAATATATTATTCAAATAACGTAAATTAGATAAATGTGATCATGCATAAACCAACACGGCCGTATCAGCTGTTTTCAATCCCGCGCATCGTGAAGGGTTCGTCGGCCTACGATTGCTGACGTCACAGCTCTTCTCGAAATTAGAACTTTGGCCGTGTTTTCGAGTGGGTGTTGATTAGGCTAACCTTACTGGTAAATTTTCACCACGCTTATTACAAAAAGTTTGGTAATAAAAAAACTTTCTAGAAATCTTAATGGCTATTTACAGGTACAGGGTTACATACTTGTGAAAAAAATTTAAAACTAAATTTCAGCTTACCTTCCATCTATGGGATTCTTACAGTGCGCCGTGTAATGCCCGGAATAGGGTGTCCCGGCGTGCTCCGAAACGGCGTACAAATTATATCTAGGGGCGAGTCCGCTCTGAACCTCTGCGGCGTAGGGCGTCAAGTCGAGCCCTTCGAGAGGGAACTCCACCAGAGTGTTCAGTTTCCCTCGGAAGCGTTCCATGGGGGAGAAGCGTTTTAAATGGATGACTAGGACCTGAAACAGAATAGTTACAGTCGCGAGACAACTAGACTGCTCATACGACCACGTTTAAAGCTTGCAACCCAAGCTTTATCTGTTAAAAATAAAGGAGCTGACTCGCCTAAAGCAGCATCAAGCTTAGCTTTTATCTCTGAAGGATATAAACAATGTGGAAATTTATGTTACAGCACGAATCTCGATTTTTTCTATCATTTACAGCATATCCTTCTCGATGTACTTCGCTAGATAGAGACAAATTTGTCTCTGTCTAGCGAAACTCATCGAGAAGGTTAAAAATTTACAGAATGTAAAACTTCATAAACTTTAACGATTGTAAGATACAAACTATTTAATGCACTCTCTTGAAACGTTAAAGACATTGACGATTCAAAGTAAGGATACGGCAACACTGTTCTGCACCACCATCGGCCGATTTGGTACTAGCGTAGAGGGCAAAACATTTTGCATAATTTTGGAGCGGTTTTTTAATCTTCGAAATTAGTTTTATTTCGTAAGTTCTTGTTGTAGCATTTTTATTTTACGCATATTTCCCCATAAGGAAAAATGCTATCACGGATATTTACATAAACCAATTCATTTAGTCCTTTATCTTTCTTATTCTGTCTTTATAATAAATTAAATAACTTTCTTCTTTCTAAAGAATTGCACCATGGCATATCACGATCTCTGATTTCATTATCAATAGCTAGTTTTGAGAGTTCGCTATTCTGTTATTTCGTCAATTCGCCATTCCGCTGACAAAGTTTTTAGATGAATGAACCCTACTATTCAAATCAAATCAAAAAATACTTTCTTGTCATAAGAAGGGCAATTTCTGTTGACAAAGTTCTTATCTATTAGTAATAATAATTTTTTTTCGCTTAAAATTAAACCAATAAAATGAAATCGTATACAATAAAAACACAAAAGACACAACAGATAATGAAGCGACCATGCAACATATTCAAAACCTAAGTTAAACATGTAACAACCCAAAGCACACTAAAACTTGTCCAAAATCGTTGTATGCTTATAAGTGGCTACAGCCGTAAATGAATGAATAAATAAAATAAAACACTTTACAACAGGACATAGATTATTTATAAATGTTAACACACAGGCAGAGGGGAAAACCAATCAAGCCTAGTTAGAGTAGTAAATGTAATGTTTGCATCACAGTAGCTCAGGTTTTCATCCCTCCGTGTCTGCCACAAACAACAGTCAAATACAATAATTGTAAAACAAAAAAAGGTAAAAAGCAACCACAACAATGAGGAAATACACTACAGGTTAATCAGCAAGGTCACTGCAGTATACCCGTCCTAAACTTCTCACATTGCTGCCTTCTTAGTCCAAGAGAAAGATGATTGAAAACCCTCTTGGCTCCATAAATTATAAATTTTTTTATTTGCTCCGAGTGAGGAATAGGCAAGCAAAGAACATATGACTGACGCGTATTGTGTTGAGAAGTTGCGAGAATTTCGCCCTTATGCTTCCTGTATACAATACAAACAGATTCCAAAATAAATAAGCAGCAGAGGGTAAAAATTTCATACCTTAAACAAAGAGGCCTACAAGAATCACGAAATCTGGCCCTACACATGTATCTCGCCGCCCGTTTCTGTAGTAGAAACACTGAATGGAACAAATAATGAGAACAAGAACCCCAAAAACAAATGTCCTAACGGAGATGGGACTCTATAAGGGCATAAGCGTCTTTTGATATGCAAAAATCTAAATTATTCGAAATAACCCTGAGCGCATAACAGTTAGACAAAATTCTGCTACAGAGATTACCGACATGGTTTTGAAATTTAAGTGAGCTGTCAATTGACAAACCCAAAAACTAACACACATTAGACGATGCAATTCTTTCGTTTTCCAAAGAGATACTGCCTATTTCACATTTAAAGCTTAACACATTAGATTGGAAACATTGAAAGACTTGGCAACACACCACTTTTTTATCTTATACATGTCAGAACCGATATGAATTCTAAGACCACCAATGTCTGCACCGTGCCAGAGAATGGTGGCGTCGTCAGTAAAGACCGTAAACTCTCCCTCGATGGGCAGATGAGGCAGGGCATTTACATAGATTAAAAAAAGAAGAGGACCCAGAACGGACCCCTGGGGAACCCCAGACTTAATAATCATCTCCTCAGAGCAGTCATTATCCGAAACGAAATCCAAAACATTCACATATGAAGAAATTACCAAATTTTCAAAGGATGCTCCCGATGATACTTATTTGATGAAGGTACGTTAATAGACTGAGTTTTAGTCAAGACAGATGTCTACAATTTATTTATATTTTTAGGTGGTAATGATAATGGATATAGCCGGCGCTTGTAGGAGAGAGGAATTAGTGAAAATGATTATCCAGATCGCAGATGAAGAGAGATTTATAATCATCACTTACCAAATACCAAAACACATATTTCCCGAACCTTTACATTGTTAATGATGAAAATGAGGAAGTTAATTAACTAATGGTCCAGTTATTACATTTAACAATAATTTGTACAAATTGTACATTTAACTTTAATTCAAATAAATAAATTCTTTATTGTGTTCTTTTTTAGTCAATTTTCAGTAAATTGTGCGTCAAGCTTACCTGTGGAAATTTCTGAATAGTAAAACTTTTCGTACACCGTCTTCTTTCTTTACATTTCGCGCATTTAGGTTTTTCGTCTCCGTCCAACGTCTCCTCTTTCGTGAACGAGTCTAAACAATGGCTCAAACGGAGCGGGCCCGAGTTCCTACCCGAGGGTAGGGGGAGGGAGAGATCCCAGAAGGGGTCAAACGTAACGCTGCAGTGGCCGCAATAGGTGCACCTAAAAATAATAAAAAAAATAAACGAAGATGGATGATCGCCCCAACAATGAATCAGGGTTCTAAGCAATTTTCAGTTTTGAAATTTCCTATCTTTTCCAGGTTTTCCATGACTTTTTATCATATACAGGGTGAGTTTTTAAAGTGTTACAAGGCGATGTCTCCAAAAATCGGTTTAAAATATTTTCATGAAATTTTGGTGAGTTAATAGGGAGATCGGGGGACATATTTAAACATAATTTTGACATTTACCCCCTCTCTCTATTCTGAGGGGTGGGGGATAACTTTCGAATTTTAAATGGGATGATGTACTTTTGTTTATGATATTCGAATCTACGTAAAATACGTACGTGTAATTTTTTTTAATTTGCTCTTTCGGTTACGGAATTATGATTTATTAGGTTTTAAAATAAAAAAAAATTACCATTTAATTTCAACTTACTTATCGTCTGTCATGCTCGATAAGTTGTTCGAAATGTCCCCCTTCAACTTCTAAACACTTTCTCACTCTTTTTTTAAATGAATTTCGTACCCGCTGTAACATTTCAGATGTCACTAATAAGCAGGCAAAGCGGATTCGGTCTTTTATATCATCTAAAGTTGTAGGTGCAGTCGCCATACTTTGTCCTTTATAAATCCCCATAGGAAAAAGTCAAGGGGGTCAAATCCGGGGACCTAGCAGGTCAGTTGACTGTCAGTTTTTTTATTTTATAACCTAATAAATCATAATTCCGTAACCGAAATAGCAAATAAAAAAATTTTTTGTACACATACGTAGTGTGTGTTATGTGGTCCATAATAAACAGGCACTGAAATGGCCCAAAAAGAAGATGCTGAACCATGTGAAGTATCACTGGATACATTTAATGACTTTTTTACCAGCGTAGCCCATAATTTATTTAAAGATATTCCGACAACTCAGGAGGATCCCCTGGAAGCCTTGTACGGCCTTGCTCCACCTGAGCGGCCTTTCTCTTTTCGAGAAGTCACTTTTGGTGATGTGAGGGACCTTGTTTGGGATCATTGATGACCTCGAGAGTACAAATAGCGCCGATGTTTTCGGGCTTGCTGTGAGAGAGTCTGAGAGACTGCAAGAAAAGGCTGATGCTTGGTTTGTAACAAACAGGCTGCTTTTAAACAGGGAAAAAACAAGCAGGATGGTGTTTTCGACGAGGAACACCGGTCATGCAAATGGTGTTGAACAGGTTGTATTTCTGGGTGTAAAGCTTGACCTGAGACTTTTTTGGGGTGCTCATGTGGATTCTGTGGCGGCGAGATCCTTGTTTGTGCTTCGGGATATCTCGGGCGTTGCGTCTCTGAGCACGCTGAGAGCTGCCTACTTCGGCCTGTGTCATTCCGCCATCTCATATGGCGTTCTTGCATGGCGACATGCGGCACAATCAGGGAGAATTTTTGGACTGCAAAGAGGGGCGGCAAGGCTCGTGTGTGGCTTGAGATACAGGGATGACTGTAGGGGTGCATTTCGGGAACTTGGAACATGTCTTGTCTACATTATCGAAAGTCTGCTTTACCTCAGAAAGAACGAGCAGACGTAATGATCGAATGCAGATGTCCATTCTTATAATAGAAGTCACAGGGTGATTTGGTAACAGGGTATTGTCGGCAGAGGTGTCAGGATGGCCCTAGATACCTAGCCATAAATTTTTTAACAAATTGCCCAGTAGCATAAGGGGCCTACCACTAACGCAGTTGAAGACTATGGTTAGAGAATTCCTAATAAAAAATGCATTTTATAGTTTTAACGAATATTTTTACTGACATGCCTTGTTTCCATTTTTTTCTAAATGCCTTGTTAAGTGTTTTTTCTTTTGTATGTTTCTACTCTGTAAATAATTTTGATTAAGTAAATTTTTAAATGCTGTAGTGTATGTTCATGTAGTATTAGTGTAGTTAAGTTTTAAATTTATACATATTGGGTCTCCGGTGGCGGACTTGGTATGGCGCCAGCTTTGCAACCGAGAGGCGCGGGTTCGAATGGATATTTTGTGATTGTTAACTGTTGGAAGGTGGTAGAGGAATTCTTCCTCGACCGAGACCACCCCACACATCCTGTTTCCAGCTCTGGATGTGTGAGTCGATTCCCCAGTACACCCACGGTACATAGTACTTAGACTTCGGTCTTCGTGGGCTGTCAGAAGGTCAAAAAATATATATGTATATTTTTGTTTTTTGGCTTGTGTAAACACTGTTGTGTCATAACATTATCTATCTACATAAGTGGCATATTTTTAGATCGACAAACTATACAAAAATAACGCCATTACTGTAGCAAATGTCACAGGCTAAAGCATATGACTACAGAATAATAAGATATAATTTTTAGAAATGTATTTTCAAACGGTAGCGAAATTTAGAGCGAGAGTGGCAAGGTCGCTTTCTCCTTTTGTTGCCGATCAACAGAAAATATATTTTCTTCGTGTAGAAAAATATTTTTCTACGGGTAATTTTTTTTCTCCGTGTAAAAAAAAATATATATATTTTTTAAATTTATATTGCTAATGTACTTACTTTAAGGTGGACTTAAGTTGCCCCACGAACGTGTCCACTATGTAAGAGTCTTCCGATCTGACATATCTCCTCCACGCCTCCTGTGCCTTTTCCGAGTCCGGTAGATTTTCGTCAATATCGGATGTAATAGGTTTGGGTTTGATAGTTACCCTGTTCACTTCTTCGTGTAAACCTAAAAAAAGGGTTTTCTGTTGTCATTTCCGTGGATGTTATTACCAAGGACTGAATATATCCACAAAAATGACAAATGGCTACGGTAATGACGTCAGAAAAAAAATCGTTACCTTCTAATAAATATCGTAGGAACTCTTGGGCGTCTTGTTGCGAATATCCCATGAATCGGGGCGCGAATCTTTGTATCTGAGACTTGAGGGAAGCCGTGTTTACCGGACCCGAGGAATCTGAGGCCCACAATTCTTTAATAACTTCTGCGAATGCCTTGATAAGGGCACCTAAAAAAAGATACCAATAAGAACAATGGAAACAAAAACATTACAGCACTAGTGAGATAATGTATGAGGTATTAATGTTTACGTTCTAGCGCTAGTGCTGTAAAACGAAGATCTCATAGTATATTAAAGTAAAGTCGCCAAATTCAGCACTCGATTCTAATGTCGTAACTCGTACCCCTTGGTATTTCAAAAACTAATTTATGAGGTCGAGCGGCCAGTAGCGAAACTAAAGGATCCTTGGATCAACCGGTCATATTGACAATGTAAGTACTAGCGCGCCGCGTCAGTCTGATTCAACGAAAAAAGTTGTCTAAGGTGAGTTGGAAAAACATCTGTTACACACACTACATACGGCCACGCTCTTTTCCGCACAGAAGAAGAATTTTACTTCTACTTACCCTTCATAAATAAAAATTCAAAGTTCGGTAAAAAATTAAAAAAAAAATATTGAGAATTTACAAAATTAACTCACGTAAAGAGTTGAGTTGAATGCGAGAGGCTTGCGCATGCGTGCCAAAAAAAATGCCCTAGCTCCAATGCCGGAGAGAGGGGGGGTTTAATAAGGGCGCCACTGTCTTTAATGCCGAGTTAAAAACAGAAACCCTCCAAGATGGTATTGGGACCTCGCTTTCAGCTCACTCACTCATATAAAGTTACCATATTATCAAAGTTAAAAACAGAAACTGCGCTGTCTGGTGAGGCAAATAAAACACTACCTTTAAAACAAATTTACAATTTATTTACCAAAAAAAAAAAATTAGGTCATTTCTACATTTATTTAACTCGAAAATCAAACCCTGAGGGGGGACTTAAAGTAAAAATATGAAGATTCGAATCGATTCGACGTTAGGCGCAAACCAAAAGTTTTTATGAATATTGACATTAAATATATATTAAGGTTACCAAACAAAATTAATAATAAATAAAAGGACGTTGCCTGAAGAAGTTTTCCTCAACTGAAGGGGTCCAGGCCCAAGGCTATGACGGTCTAGGCATGGCGATTGGGTGTCCCCCAGTAAGAGGAAAGAGCCTGGAGATGTCTCCCAGTAAATGGAAGGAAAGTTGGCATCTCCACCAAAAAGAAAGATTTGTCCCCCAAAAGTAAAGAGATTGGTATCTCCACCAACAATAAAGACCCTGTCGATTCTGTGTCGGGTCTACACGTGTGTCTGCTAACATCTACGGCGTAGATCCATTAAAAATGTGATTCTTCCGGAATAAGGTAACGGCATTCAAAGCCAAACAAAAACGGTATCAAACAACCAAACGGCACCAATTGCCAAACAAAACCCGGAGGAAAAATTCGGGGTCACAACCCCAAATCCTTATGAGCCCAGCAGGGCTGAAAGGGTTGCACCCCTACCGACTTCAGCCAGCAGCAAGGTGGAAAATGATCGCAATTTTCAGTACCCCAACGATCCCAAAATTCATTAATTTTTTCCCTCGTCATCACGCTATAGAGCGGTGCATAATAGTATCTATACGAACAACGCTAGTCGATACCGTGTATCGACAGCGACGAAAACTAACCCCTTAACACGTCAAACGGTCGGGTGTCAAAACTAGCTACAAAAGAAACATATCGCGCCCCGTCCCGCTTATAAGTTCGTAACATATTGTCCGTTATACAAAAATCAAACATCTAAAATAGTATCGACACCCTCTACGTCGATCTAATCGCATGTCCCTACGACACCGTCGCGCGCAGTACTCGAGCAAGGTAGAACCTTAAACATGAGTTGCCTATACCGTTGTTTAAATAAAAAGGTCGCGGCGATCTCTAGGAACACACACATAAAACTCAAACCGGTGGTTCTGTTGGAAACTACCTAGATCAGAAGTACACCTCAAAACCGGAACCAAAGGTCAATATTTTAATTCGGCAATAAAAATATATTATAAAACTTTGTGACAAAAATTGAATGTTATAATACCTTTCATAGATGACGTAGTGCTGTTAATGTCTCTTTGGTATGCATCTTTTCTAATATAGTCCAACAATCCTCTCGTGTTACTAAGACACTAAAAAAGGAAAGTGAAACATAAACACAAAATTAACCTCAAATAGTATCTGGCTTTCACCCTACCTGCAAAACACTGTTCATAAAACAGGTGTTCCCGATATTCCTCAGCCCAACCAATCCAAAACCTGTTCTGGCGTCGGGGGCGGAGCCGCGACGTGCCTGCGCCAAGTCGTCGTCGTCCCCGTCGGCGGGGGGCGTGACAAGCGAGCGGCGGGAGGAGGGACCGGCCAGTGCGGCTACGCCCCGCCCTCCTCCTTTGGCGCCCCCTCCCGAGGGCGTGGAGGCACTCACGTCCTAGGAAAAAAGAAAGGAAACATTAAATACATTCTTCGATAATCGAACCCTGCGTATGAGGCGTATATGTATGTATATGCAAAGTTTACTCTGTAAAAATTTTAAAAGTTGGCATATCACAAGATTATAACGCAAAATTTCACAAGAAATCCAACAACGCACTTGGCTTTAAGGACAAATTATTATTTTCAACAAAAATTTGCAATAAAAGGAATGGTCGTTGCAAAACTTTCTCATTGGTTCTGTCATTTAAAAGCAAAACTCCCTCTTTGCTCTTATTGGCCTATTAAAACATCGCAATTAATCGTCACGTGACAGTAACCACGTGTGACTCACTCAACTTCTAGTTTATGCCGAAATCAAGACTATACTAAAATGGAAATTTAATTTTAAGTATATTTGGAAATATTTTTCCGAAAAAAATGTTGCCTTGTGTTTGAATGGCTTGTATTATTCTTAGTTTACAAGTTAGATGCAAAATTTGCTAAAGTTCACTTCAAAATCCGCTCTTTACCTTTTGAAAACTTAATTTTGGATTTTCCTGTAGCTTATGATTGATGTAGAAATTATAAATTAAACACGTAGGACAATCAACTTAGCTTTGTAATTCAAACTTTACCATCTAAGATTAAAAAAAAAGTCTATTAGAAACAATTTTCTTGAATATCTTATAATAAGAAAGTAATAAAGAGTGACTTCTGCATATTTACGCCTCATATACAGAGTGGGCAAAAAAGCTTGAAACAAATGGAAACCTTTTTGATCACTGATTTCTCAGCAATTTTTATTTCTAATTAGTTAGTTCGTAATCTAAATCCTAAAAAAAAATTACAAGTCAATCCTTAATAGGGCGAGAAATTCAAAAAAATTCATAATGAATCGAGAGTAAACTACCTCTGTCTCTTAAAATATTAAAGAATGATATCGAAAGTTCCTTCAAGTTAAAAAATTGACCTCAAAGTTACATGTTTTCTACGCAATAGAAAAGAAAATCGAATCGATTGCTTTAGAGTAATAATAAGAATTGGCCTAAAATATATTGTTAGCGCCATATACAGGATGTTATGAAATTCACTGCATATATGGGAATGGGCGACTCCTGGGGTAGTCTGAAAACATACGCAAACTTTTTTGGTTTAATCTGTAAAATTTTCTCTAACACCCGAAAAACAGACTATATGCGAGCCCGCTGCTGCGACGTTGCCAACATTTTATTTTAGAGAGGAATATTATGTTTTAAATTTGTTCTACTAACAAAATAAATAAATTACCCTAGAACTGTCTAACAAAACGCATTCTCCTTTAAAAAATTACTTACATGAAATACGATATTACTTTCTTACGTATTTAGAAATGTATTAGGTACAGGATGTATGTTTGCACAAAACATAATTTCTGTATGGGTTCCTTTTTTAATATCATACACCAATTAACATTTTTGGGAAAACTAAATGCACAACTTTATTATTCGCATAAAAACCGTTTTCGTTACTATTTATAACACTAATATTTATTTACCAACGAATACCAATACAGGTTACTTACTGTAAAAAATTACTGACATTTACCAAACGTCTTTGAGCACAAGGAAGAAAGTCATTAGGGAGATTTGACAAAAAGAAATTGCAGACACGCTACCCCATAACCGATAAAATTTAGAGTAGTATTTTAATCAGAGTTTCTATTTCATTTGCTAAATGAATTTATAAGCCTACCAACGCCAACGGTGAGAAAGACTTAAATTTTTTCTTTATTTTTAAGTTTTTAATAATCATGTGATAGAAACACCACTTTAAATTTTATCGTTTATAGGTTAGCGTGCCTGTAATTTTTAGTTGCAAAAGCTCACTATTATCTCGGCCCAAAGAACCCATTTTCCTTATGCAACAAAATTCTCAGTTGCCTATACTTTGTCACTAACGTCCAATAACCTGTCTAACAAAGAAAATAGAATAGGTTTATGAAATCTGGACGTATCCTAAGAGAGTTGTGCTTGGTAATAAATAAATTTTTAGTTTTTAGTTTTTCAATAGTGCTGATAGTAAAAAATACCGTGGATTCTTTTAAGCACTGTATTTAATTAGTTAGTGGAACGTTTTATCGGTAATGGAAATACATACTGTTTTGTTGGTGTTGTATAAGTGTGTTTCTTTCTAGAGGAATTTTACGGAAATTTTACTTTAAAAGTAGCAAAAACATTAATTTTCAGTGTTTAATAGTGCGGGTAGTGACAAAATACCGTGGAATTTTTTAGAATGGTGTTTCATACGGTTTTTCTCATTCGTTATTGGAACTTTTGTGAATTATTTGTGAAGTGTTGGTTTCTTGCGTTAAATTAATGGCTGTACTATGTTGTCAGTGTTTTTTGGTGTATTGGTATTTGTTAATCTTAATCATTTTCAAAAGAAGTGTATTTTAAAGGGATGTTACTAGGTAACAATAACATTCTTTCTTATGCTGTCTTGTTACATAGGGAAAGATATTGATAGAATAGGCAACCTATTCGGTATCATTGTATTTCTTGCCAGTGCCGGGCACCGCTGGTTATAGAAAGTTTAGGGGGCGATTACCAGCTTTTTATTGCAAAGCGCCATTTATAAATATTTTTCTGCAATCTGAAGCACACCAGGATTTAGCGGTTTCAATATATGCAGTGAATTTCATAATACCCTGCATAAAGATAGTCTATAGTGATTTATAAAACGCAGTTTTAAAATGACACGTACCAACCCATTTAAGTAATATAAAGTGTAGTTTCTCCGAGTACCATTTCTTGATATCGAACCTTTGCGGTTTGTAAAATTCACTAACATTCCGATAACGAAGCCATAGAGCACCACCAGGAGCAGAACACTCCAAACAGCAATAAGAAAATAGTCCAAATAGTAATAGGTTTCGTAACTTTTACTATTCATGTTGATTTATTGAATTAAGAGTTGTCATCAAGTCCACTAATTCAAAGTCTTTTTAATTGAGATTTACTGCTTTTTTGCGCACCCTTAATCTGAGTGACTTTTGATAGATATAACCACGATTTTCAAGGTAGTGTTCGCTCTACATTGTGTTCTTTCTTGGAAAAGCAAAAAAATAATAATGACTGGAATTCTGATTTTATAGGACTCCGAAAATAAGGAAAAATTCAGAAGCAAGCATAGTTTTGAAATATAACAAACACAGTGGATGGGTAGAAAATTCTCTTTAGAAAGTATATTTCTTGACTAGGGAATAATAATTATTTTGAATAGGGAACTTGCATGTATTTTTTACTGCATACATTGTTCAAGCAAGTCAGTACAAACCCAAAAATGTTATTGTGAAGAGAATTTTATTCCTCTGTCAAAATAGACATTCTAACACTAAAGTGACAAGTTTTAATTGTTAATTTAAATCAATCAGAATAAAATTACGGATAATCATGCACTAGTGCGATTATCCGATAATCGCACTAGTACACTTCAGCTTCTATTTTATTTTTTGCTTTTTTTGGATGCAAAACATGCAACGTAGTTTTCAAATAAACAACATTTTTTATTTTCAATTTTTTTTAATAGGCTTAACAAATTGTAAAATTTATATTTTTTAATAAATTTATTTATTATTATTTATATCTAATAAAATTGTTACAATAAAACGACCCATCTTTTTTTCGCATGTTATTCCCCCAATCTTGTAAAATTAAAGAGAGCTTCTCTATTGATGTACTCATGGATTTATTAAGAAAGGATTCGATGTCCGTATACTGTAAGCGTATCGAACGTGAAGCCTTATATTTATTGTTTGTTATGAAAACATTTCTCCTATGAGAAGAGTTTACGAACTACGAATTACTACGTAATTGAATCAAGAATGGTAGTAGAAAGAGATAAAATAGCATTGGAGTGTTGGAGCTCAGAAGTGTTGCTGTCTGCTGGTTGCTTAGGAAAAACGTCTGCGAACGCCCGGTTACACGTACGTCTTCGTCTAATGAACTAGAAAAGAAAAAGTGCGACTTATAGATTTATAAATGACTCGGAGCGACTTTAAATAAACACCTTTAGAAATAACATATCCTATAAATAATAAAACCTTTTTAACTTAAATTTATTATTATTTAGCAGAAAAATAAAATATTTTAGGGCTTTTATTACGTTTAGTAAATCTTGTGATGCTTCTAACGTATTTTTTACAAAAATACAAGGTAAAATAAGATGTGGCCAATGTTTACAAATTGTGTTTACACTGTCGTTTAGAATGGTTTGTTTTGGCTTCAAAGAATGTTAAATCATCCCGTATCCATTCTTAATAAATCCATGGATGTACTCTTGTCCAGACTGTACTGTTTTTCAGCAAGGAAGTCTTGAAACTGTCTCCAAACAGAAGCTTTGGACCTTTTGGCGTTTCTAGGGGTAAGAACTTCAATGTTTTGATTAATTTCTTCTAGCGTTGCTGCTTAAAATCGATTCGTATTGCTTTGTTTATTTTTCACGGAAACGACTATATCAATCAAGAATTTGTCTTTTTGTGACGTTACAACGAAGCCCTGGTTACTGGATTTTGGCATTTTTTGCCCACCAAACCACCAAAGGTTGACACGTTAAGAACCTTTTTACACAATTGTGGTCATTTTTGATTCTAAGCTTTGATGAAACTGAACTGTAAAAAATTATGAATAGATGGGACCCTTTACTAATAATTCTGACAAATAAAATAAGGTTTTTTTAAATAAATAACTAAAATTTTAATAAAAAAATACTGTCCTGCAATACACCTAAAGGTTGACACCCAAAAATTTAAAAAGACTTAAAGGTTGACATTGATTTTGACCCAAAGGTTGACATTTGCTTAATAAATATTTTGAAATGTCTGCCAAAATCTTAGGTTATATACCATAGACTATTTATATAATTTAGGAAATCAAAAACCCTAAAAATAATGTTTTAAAATGTATTACAAAATATGTAACAAATGTTTAATTATAAAAGTACATAAAAACCAAATATTGACATGTTTATATCCAAAGCTTGACATTTTTGCTATAATAAATATCTAAAGTAAGTAGGTACTTAAGTACTTAAATACCAAAAACAAGTAACAACCTCGGTAACCCTGATACAATAAAAGGAAGATAATAATATGATACCAAACCCTGTCAAATTCGTCCGGGTTCGCGCATGACGTCAAGCTGTGAGTTATTTTTGAAATTTATAACGCGCAATATAAGAGTTTACGTTAGTTAAAGGCGGTTTTATATAAACTCTATTGGGAATATACTTTGCCGCCTGCTTATAATAAAAATTTTAAAGTTCATATATGATTTAAAATAATCATGTAAATAAAGGGATAAATTAATTTTAAATAATAGATATTGGTAAATTGGCAAAACGCTACGGGTAGCGCCATCTCGGCAGATCTAGGCCAAGTAATACACACACCAGCGCCAAGACTAAAGACACATGTCACAATTAGTAATGGAGGAACTTTGTTCGATGTTTGGAATTTTATATATTTCATTACTACTGACGAGGATCGTCTTTGAGATGCGCACCACCTAGCGGTCACCCTGCAATTGTGACTTGATGTCTTTGCAGGTGACTTCCATTACTAATTGTGACATGTGTCTTTAGTCTTGGCGCTGGTGTGTGTATTACTTGGCCTAGATCTGCCGAGATGGCGCTACCCGTAGCGTTTTGCCATTTATTTATGCTGGTACAGCTATTAGTACCTTCGAGCTTGATTTCTCTCTGTCGTCTCTAGCCTCGCTGATGAGCCGTGATACGGCGAAACGCGTCCGGGGATGAGACGCCAGAGAGAAATCAAAACTGATATACGTTCCATAATATCGAACTTTGTTCGATGTTTGGAATTTTATATATTGGTAAATTGCCTGCGAATTGCGTACTATGTATTGATTTACGTGAAAAGAAAAGGTAAATAATTTTTTTAAAATAAAACTATGCCTAATAATTAATTAAGATATTAATTTTTATTTAGAGGCATATTCTTATTAAAATATATACCTACAGAGTCTTCCGAAAATATGTTATAAATAAGAATTTTGTTTGTTCCTATAATTTGTCAAATATTTTTTGCGGTGAAAAACATCTGTATGTTTGCGACGGAAACATAACATGAAAATAATCTGATAATTAACCATCAACTTCTAGGTCTTTTTGAAAAACATATCTTAAGCGATCCCCAGAAACCAACATCTTGGGGAATTCCAGTATTTCTAAAATTTCACTTAACCTAATGACACTAACATCCTTCTCATTCAGTTTAAAACTTTTAGAATCGTCACATTTTTTCATGGCAACGACTTCGGCCTCACCATTGGGAAGCATTTCTTGGATGACACAAATAAATTTATGTTGTTTCTTTTTTCCTGGGAATGCTACTACAACATAATCATTTTCTTTCACCATTGATTGATTTGGAACTGTTTCTAATTCTGGTTCTTGATTGAAAATGGCTTCATCATCACTTGAACCAGATGACTGACACTCTTGGGACGTCTCTGAATCTCAGGATATTATTACTTTTCTCGTAGGTCTTTTTCTGTTCTTAGAAAATTTATTTTTTCCCTTATCTCTTTTTCTTTAATTTCCTTTTTCTGCTGCCTTTCAATGGCTTTTTGTCTCTTCTTCTCCTCTTCGTCCAGTTTTTAAGCGTCTTTCCTTTCATGATACTGTTGCCAAGGCTTTGATGTGATCATTGCAGGGATTTTTTCTTTTGTCAGTCTTCTTTTTCTTGTCTGCCTTTGGCCTGGCCATAATAAGGCTTTCTTGAAAGGTGATGGTATTATTTGTTCTTCTTGAGATGGTAGATGTTTGTCAGGAGCCACTGGACTGGTAACTGTATGATTTCATTTATTCCCATTACAGGTTTTAACAGGAGTTCTTTCTGCAAATGACGTAGAAGGCAAATTTTCATCATGGGGTAAGTCGAATGTTACTGACGGTGGTGGTTCTAAATTTTCTGTGTCTGGTGGCATTGTATTCTCCTTACCATTACCAATTTCTTTGAAAGGACTTACTGTCCTTGCATTTCCATCACTTTCCATGTTTTGTTCCATATTAAAATTATTATCTTCGTGAGCTTCTAGTTGAGTTTGCAAGTCATCCTGCCTGTCACTAATTTCTAGCAGTTCTAGCTTTAATAGCAAACCGTCCTTAACTATTTGCTTATAAAATTTAAATAACGACATGTCTTGAATTTCTCCTTCCCATGTAACATTTTTTTAACATGTCTATTTTTTCTTTGTCTATATATTTTTCCAGAAAATATCTTCCACTTTCAAGTTCTTTTACCATTTTGGTTTTTTGAACCTGGTTGTCTTTTGCTTTTGTCTTGTTTTGCGTATCTACGCCTTCTGGATTCCAAGGAACCAAACCACATCGGCGAAAACCGTTTTGTAGAATTGTTGGATGAATTCTTTCTTCTATGGTTTTTTTTAGCAAAGGACAAAAATCGTTTTTTTTAAGAATGGGGTTTTCAGTATGATTAAGCCTCCACTGATGGACATTTTCTTTCCAACCTGCCTTAAGTGTCCGAAAAACAGCAACGTCCATGGGTTGAATTTTGTGAGTTGCATTGGGAAATATGCTATTAGTATTATCTGATTTCTTTCACAAAATCTACTACTATGTAGTGTCAAATGTGAGGTATGTCCGTCCACAAATAAGATGACGGGCAAGGTAATATTGCTTTCTACTAACCAAGGATGAAATACGTTAGTTAAAAATTCATAAAACAGCTCACCCGTCATCCAGCCAGATTCAGACTTTCCTATGCCCCAAGAGTCTGGAACAGTGACAGCCAGCTCCCTAGGAATTCTTTCGTAGCGAAAAATCACTGACGCTGGTAGCACATCCCCAGCTGCATTTCCTGTTACTAAAACAGTAAGGCACTCTTTCCCGTCACTATTAACAACTTGGTAGATGTTTTTTCCCCTCTTTTTGCCAAAACACGGTGGCCTGGGATTGGCCCTTGGGATTTAAAAAGAACGCAGCTTCATCTCCATTAAATACCCTTTCTGGATGTTTAAGAATGTTATCATACCCACTCTCTGTCAAGGATTGAAGAACCTCTCTGAACCACGTATCTAAATGACCTTTTGTAACTGCTGCTCTGGTAGAAGTAAGGTTTTGGGCTGTTCTGATAGTAACTTCTGGATTTCTCTTCATAAAAAGTTTGTACCAGCTGTTTCCAGGACGGCTATTTTTAAACGGATTTCGCCTTTTCATTTCCACCATCAGCTGTTGCACACTATCTAGCAATTGAGTTTTGGTTATGGGGAAGCCAGCTTTTGCAGTTTTTAGTATCCATGAAACCAAAAAACCTTCTTCTTTAGACAAATGTGACTGAAGATCCATTTGACATTTTCTGGGCGTTTCCCCCTAACTTTGTACAGAAGTGATATCCTAGGCACTCCATGTATTTTCGCAGCCGTCGCCACTGGCATACCTCTGTCACAGTCTTCTATAGCTGCAGCCATGGTCTCGGCTTTATAATTAAGAATTTTGCGAATTGTCGCCATGTTTCATAGGAAAAATCTGTAAAAACAACAACCAATTCAAAGTTGACACACTTAAAGCCAAAAGTTGACAGGGGTGTCATCCTTTGGATACTGATTATCTTTTGACTTGAAACCTATATTGTAAAGTAATTTAAAAATGCTTGTACAAAGGAGACAGGACACCTTAAAAATAAAAATAACGGTATTTCATCCAAAGGTTGACACCCCTTTATAAAAGACGAATTTAAGCAGTAAACGAATCTTTTTACCGATCAAAGTATACTATCACAACCCAAGTTTTTCACTAATAATATAATATAATTGATAACAACACTTACCTTAGAATCACGATGTTAAAAAATTTTGAAATCTTATCTTATTGACTAACAAAACTGAAAAATTTATAGAATGACATGCACACGCGTAGTTATTTTGCCGCCATATTGGAAAAACAGAAGCTGGGCTGGCTTGGTTCAGCAATCTACTCACAGATGGCACTAGCTATATATCCGACCCAACATAAACCAGTTGTAGGGAGAAACAAGTTTATTTTAGGGGGTTTTTCAGAAAAGTATCAATCTTTAGAACCATGTCAACGTTTGGTGGTTTTACCTTACGGGGGTATACCAAAATTTTAAAATTTTCCTTATGCTCCTTATTTTTTGGCAGGCACGTGACGACGTAACTAATTGTTGTGAACAATACGATTGATCATATGGCTGTTAAAAATTCCAAGCAAAGCATATTAAGAACTCACGAAACACTGACGCGTGCTTTGAACAATATCTAGCGTCACTTGCAGGCGCGCGCAAATGGCTACTTCTTAAATTGTAATAAATTATACCGAAAAGCAAACAAAAAATTAGTTAGCTAGTAATTTTCTTCAAAATAACATTTTTGGGGTTTGTAATGACTTATTGACCTGCTTAAACAATTTATGCAATAAAATATACCTGCATATTCCGTATTTAACAATGGAACTATTATTGTTAATGTGCCTATTTTTTACACTGTTGACCGCGAATATCAATAAAAAAAACCACACTGTCATCGATCACTAAACAAATAATAGCAAAATTTGATAATCACCAAAATTTTTCCTATAACCATTTTTCCCACACGCGCGACTATTCTATTGTTTAACAATATTAGTTGTTGCTATTTCCGTCTAGTCGACAATTAGATTTTAAAAAAATCACTTAAAATAGAAATTATTTAAGGCGGCGCTTAAGCAAAGAGAAAAAATCACAAAAAATGTATTTCGATTTTTTTCGTGTTTTAGCGACCTATGTACATATGTATGTAAGTATTTTATTATTTTGTTTTTGTTTTGCTTTGTACTTGAAAGACATTATACACGGTGTCCGACAAGTCTTAGTATAGGCAAATATCTTTGCTATTAGTAAAGATAGAGACACCAAATTTTAAATGTATCTTGGTTAATAAATCTACTTTTCCCTGGTATTTAACTTTTTCAACTCCCTTGAGGGGCGACGCTAGGAGTTGAGGTCAAAAATTTTAAATGCAACCGTGTGCCGTGTGGTACCTCATTTTAGAGGTCTTCAAAAAAGAAACATTTTACCGCAAACCTGAAGTCCGCATCTTAATTCGTTTTTAAATGGCAAGCCTTTAAGAATTAAAAATGGTGAAACAAATTAACAGCCAGATTCTCCAACGCTAGTAGGTCTAATTTGACAACCAAAAGTTTTAAACTGACAAGTGTAGGAATAAGACAACTAAGTTTTATGCTATGAATTTGCTTCTGAGCTTTTTCGCAAATTTATAAAAAAGGGCAATTTTAGTACGTACTTTCGACAATAATAGAACTAATTCATTACAGCAAATTGTTCCACGATGAAAATCATTTGGAAACGAAGCAAATCGCTAAAATATCAGAATAATTCATAAGTTTTTAATGACGACTTATTAACAATGACAGGACAAAAATCTGTCAAAACATATGCATGTAACTGATCAACTATAAGATCTTAATTTAAAAAACCAGTACTAAATCTTAAACCCTCTTAGTGAACCTGAATGTAAAAATTTAAGTACCTTTATTTTTCTTATTACTTTAAAAGTTGTTTAAAATGACCACCATGAACTTCTTGCCAGTAATAAAGTCGATTTTCAAACTCACTTCTCACATTTTTGAGAATGGCAAGTGTTACTTCTTGGCAGGGTTCCAAAACCGACTTTGTTACTGCCAAGAAGTTTATGTGGGTCATTTTGAACCTTTAAAGAAATAAAGGTACTTAAATTTTTAATTTTTTTCATGATTTTTAATTTTTATAGGGTTGTTTCTGTTTTGAAGACTTTTAAAATGAGGTACCATACAGCATAAGGCTGCATTTCAAATTTTTGACCTCAACTCCCTAGCGTCACTTCTCAAGGGGAGTTGAAAAATTTAAATTACATTAAAAAGTAGATTTCTTATCCAATCAGATACACCTACTAATAGCAAAGATATTTACCCATAGTAAGACTTACCGGACACTCCGTCGTATAGCCTAGTTAATAAGTTGGTCATTAAAATCTTGTTTTATTCTCTTATTTCCGCGATTTGCTTGGTATCCAATTTCTAGCTTGAACCTTGTTGCTAAAAAGCTCTACTTCTGTGGAAAGATCAGTAGCCGGGCAAGAGTACCTTGGGCCCCTAAGCAAGCCCGGCTAATTCTCGATTTTTGAGATTATACACAGGATACAGGGCCGGGTTTCCCGGCCCGGGGCCCCTCTAAGTGGCGTGGTCCTTAAGCATTGCTTATACCCGCTTATACATATCACCGCCACTGGGAAAGAGCATACTTAACATCCGAAAAAACACAAACAAAATTCATAGTAAAGGAGCCTGGGGTAATAAGAATGGTCAAACATTTCTCCTAAAAAAAAAAACACTACGAAGGGTTTGAAAAATATATCACGTAATTTATACAACCACAAGTCTAGTCAAAATAATTCATACTTCTCTCTTGTAGTATGTTGTGTTTTTTTTTTGAAAACCTATGTTAGGTCAGTCTTTTCGACTTTTTCAATTCCAGTAGCGGCTCATATAAAAATACATATTTTTAAATTGTAACGGTTAGTGCCTTTTAGTATGAAATTATCTTAAAGTTAAAGGTCTTGAATAAAAGTTTTTTTGTAACGAACTACTTCAGCTTGTTTTATGTTTTTTTGTAAATAGAGTTCTTATTACCCCAATTCTTGAAAAATGTTATTCTTAAAATGTCAAGATTTTTTTTTCTTATTAATATATTTTCAAAATATTCATAAGTTCGTTTCGTTCATCTCGTAAAATTTTGACATTAACTGTATTCGTTCTAACAGCAATTGCTGCCTATTGTTGCTACTTTTTGTTCTACAACTTAGTAGATGATGACCAACCAAATACTATGGCAGCGTTTTTCAAAACTGTCCTATCGCAAGTTGGTTTGTTCCACATCAGTTATTTTTTCAGGGTAAAAAGAACAGACAGAATAGGTTCTCATTGCCATATGCACATCCAAACAAGAGACATATAGCCCATAGACCCTCAAGTGCTTATTAGCCTAAACGGGGTAATAAGAACTTGATAGGGAGGTAATAAGAACCAGCATTTCTTTGGGGAAAAAAGAGGGATCAGTTTTTCTTTTTAGTCACAAAATGTCATCCACTAAGAATATTTAAAAGAAAAAGCAACAGCATAGACGATTTTTTAATAATTGGTATTTAAAGTCAAACTATCGATTTTGAAACCTTATTACCCAAGGCTCCCCTACAAATCATAGTTGTCTTGTTTTTTACATATGTCACTTTTAACCCTTGCGTGTTAAACTAGGCCAGTCAACAATAGGGAATTTGGCAGTACAAGTTTTAAAAACAGCGTGATATAATAATATATGTACCTCGAAGAATGTTAGTACTTCATCAGGCCACACACTTAACAAATGTTCACTAAGGTCAACTAAAAAATCCACTACAGACATCACCTTATCGCGTAACATATCTTTTATAAGAGTAGTATGTAAGATAATGTATACAGTGTATACAATAATGTGTAGTATTATAAATGTGCGCATTTTAGCAATAAAGAAAAATCATCAAAAATTCTATTTAACGTGAATGGCCACAAATCTCATTTTTTTAACGCCATTTAACAATAATTCCAATTTCTTGTTGCTGATTTTGGTTGTTATATATTAAAACACATTGCATAAGTTTTTTAAAGACAAAAAATGTCAGTTTAGTGGCCGTCAGTTTCAAGTCACATTGTAGTCACAAAATTGACAATTAATACAGGATTTATTCAGTAAATTAGCTATATTTGACTGAATATCATACAAGAACAAGAGTATAGGTTCTAGCGTATTGGTTAACAGCAATTTTTTTTTTATAATTTCCACTTTTTTATGAAGATGGTCCACTTTCATCACCCGGTACAAAAATGTATTTTTTTTTGTTTCTAAAAATCTGGACCTGGACGTTGACATTAAAATGTTTTATTTAATACTCCGTTGTAACCAAAATCAACCCAATCAAAAACCTCTGGAATTACTACAAACTGAAATAATGGGAATGCCCTGCCTTTTTGAATATTTAGCGACACGTCTATAAACATATACATCTATCCTACACTACATCAAAAACTATATTTTAAAATCAGTCACTCCACTGCTGCACCAAAATAACAACTGATAATGATAAAAATATAATAAAGGTACGTTTTATGAGCCGGCAAAAAACATAATGTTTTCTAATGTATCTACGAGGTATTTTGTAGCTTTTCTACCAAAAAAAGATAGTTCTTATTTACTTATCTTTTGTAGATTTTAATGATCAATAAATTTTAATTTTGATGCGATTATATACAGCAAGGAAAAATAATTTTCAACGTCCTTAGTTTTTTATTCGGTTTAGTATTTTTAAAGTAAATAAAAAATCAAAATAAAGTATTTTTTTAAACTTCGCACGGATGTTTAATACGTCACAAACTACCATCAAAACGGTTTAGCAACGTTAAAACAGTTGTAGTTAATGTACGGGGGATTCAAATATATTTTGACAAATTTTGGGATGTGGTTGTTGATGCTATTTTAAGATGAAAAGTTCCAGTAAACTATATTCCTCGACTTTCGTTTAGGAGATACAGGGTGTCCAAATTTAAAAAAAAAATAGTTATTTATAATAATTTTTAAACGAGTTAAGATTTTTTTGTGAAACTTGATGAATAAAATAAACACTAAATACATTGTTCCAGATTTTGTAATTAATGAAGAAAATAATGAAGCATACTCAATATTTTTAATTTCTTATTTTAATTATGGCTTGTAAATAAGAAAAATAGTCAATTAATTACCGTTGAAAAACATTTGCTTTCCAAATGATTAGTAAGGATTAAAAACATGTAGAGTTGCCTTAACCCTCAAAAACACTTCTAAAACAGCACCACAAGAATTTTACGAATGTGTGTTAGGTAATAGTAGTGATAAGTACCTACCACCCATGCACGTCCTTTGCTTATTTCTTTGTGGTGTATTGTAAGTAATTGGTTGGATATTAAATTAATGTTTCATACTAATTATAAAATGCATTTCAATACTAAAATGGAATTAAAAAATGTATGCACCTAAAATTTGCCAATAAAGGTCAAAAAAGGCTCAAAACCTAATTAAACCATAATGTGTGATATGCACTGGTCGAGGTAGGGTTGCCATATTTTTTTTTCGAGAAAATATAGTACGTAGCTACTTCTCTAGGGGGGATAGGAGGGAATAGTAAAAAAGTCTTCTAAATCAATAAAAATGTATCTATTGGTTATGTGTATATTGTTATTAGGTACCTAGATCTCTTAAAAATGTATCATAAGCTTTGCAGCTTTGTTACACTCAAAACTTAATATTAGTAAAGCAACGTGCTATGGTTAGGATCAAGGCTACTAACTTTTAAGATTGTTTCATATCATATATCGGGCCGGGTCCAGGCGAGACCCGGCCAAAATCGGGTCTTTTCTTACAAGGCCCAAGGGGCATCTCTACTTCCTGATATATAAAATCTAACAGTGGATACTTTCACGATCACTTTACTTTTTGTACTTGCTCTGGAATCTTAAACTTATCTTAGATAATTAACATAAACCCGTTTCTTTTCTATTAAATCGCTGAAATAAAATTTGCATCAATTATGAAAATGTGATTTTCACTCGTTTACAGCAACGACCTAAAAAACTATAGGGTTACCAAAAACTATTCCCCTAATTTTTTTAAGCTGAATATTTAACATGAAAATACAAGCCTACTGTATAATAAAACACCGCGGAATTTGGATATTTCCATCCCCTCTTTCATCCATGAATATACGAGATTTGACTGGTTTTTAAGCAAAGTTGGGCTTTAATTCATTAAACCGTCCCTTATTTTAAACTTTTGTACTAAATTCCTGTTTATCATTATTCTGACATTGTACTGGCTACTATTAGTGCCCGTACATACATACATACATACATACATAGGTCCTAATTTAAAGAGATAAAATATCCATTTGATAGAACACAACAAATATAAAGTACACTTTGCTCGTTCCTTTAAGCGCCACCTTAAACGCACAGAGTCACTCTCTTGGCATGAAATTAACATTATTAATTAGAATTTTAATTTTCCTCGGTTAACCACCGAAAACAAGATCCGTTTTTACACAAAGCCGACATTTCTTAGCACTCTGAAATGTAACCGTTTTTCAAAAAAAGAAAAAACGATAAATAACACCGAAAACGTTTTTTTTCTAATTTTCAACGTTACAGTCGTTACAAAATTAGAAATTATCTATGAGTGGTCGCCCGTAGGAAAAAACACACGTTGGACTACTAAAAATATATTCGGTTAAATGTTACGGGACTTAAAAATAATATATCTGCTGTTCAAATGACTGGTAAAAAGGTTTAGCGAAGCGGACGGTAAAGTTACACGTTATTTATAAACCCGAAATTCGATGCGTGGGCTCTTTCACTATAACTGAATTTCACAATTTTAATACTAATATCTAAAATAGTGGGATACCATAAATTTTGCATAATAGTATATTGTATCAGTTTTGATTTTTTTTTTCAAAAAATTAACAAAAACATGACAATTAACAAATGAAATGACAGATAAAGAAAAAATGGTTATGGCAAAAACACAAGAGAGAAACGCAATGAAATGAATGACGATATCAGAAATAAATAAAAATAGAAATATAGGTCGACGGGGAGTCTCCGTTCCCGGATCTCAGCACAAAGCAAAACAGAACAGATCGTTTGGCGTTTGCTGCATTGCCGCGTTTGCACGTTTGTTGTGTCAACTAGTCGCCAACCCGCGAGAAAAATTAAACAAACTGTATTTTTTACTAGTACTTGGCTGAGAAATGTGATGGAGCGTAGTTTGCCGAATGTAGAATATAGTCAGATTATAGTGTGATGACAGTACATCAGAGGAAAAACTGGGATGTTCGCAACTTAATTCGGATAGCTAATAGCAATTTTTTTATTTTGAATTATAAGATGCTTATATTTATAACGTTATGGTGATATTTAAACAAAATTTGTACATATACATATTTTTCAACTTTGCACTGAACTTTTAACATGCCTGTTAAAGTATACGAATATATGTAATATAATATAAGAAAACAGTCTAGCTTAAACAGTGCCTTACATAAAGTTGGCACTATAATAGTACACCTTTTTATTTCTGATTTCTCAGAAAATTCTATTTTTGATAAAAGTTTCTGCATGTCAAAATACGTTTCTGGTGTTAGCAAAATTAAAAGTTAATTATAGCAACATTTAAAATGAAAATTTTTGGAACAACCCAAATCATAAGATATAGAAAATGAGCATGATGTGAATAGTTTATGACAAAATTAGGTGTAAATTTCGCAAAAACCGATCAAATCCGGGGTTTTTCAATGTTCTACTTTAATTTTATCCAAACTATGCATCCCACAAAGTTTTTGTTTCAAAAATATTCGTTTTAAATATATTTGGTTTGGACGAATCACATTCTTTTTATTTTTTGACATTTTGTATATTTGAGTTCAAGTGTGATACCACCGTTTTTTTATGCGTGCAAGAACTTTTATCAAGAATACCCAAAGTTTTCTTAAAAATAAGAAATGAATTTTTTTCCATATGACGCCAACTTTATGTATGCCTCTGTACATATAAAGTAATAAATAATAAATCCACACAATCATTGAATCATTAGTTTTAATTTTTTTAATTATTTCTTGATCCAATAATTATTTAATTAAAAAAGCCTTGTTTAAAGGGACTACGCCACTGGCATATCGATTTCTAGTAACTAAGCCAGGAATATTCTAAAACAACACAGAGCACGCGTGATGTCTTCATGCCTACGACGCTCGTGGATTTTTCTTGCTTCATTCTTACTTTATCTATTAGGACACCCTTTATATAACACATATTCAAAATGTTCCCCATTCATTTGAATACGTTTCCTTACACTCTTCAAAAAATGTCGTATGACACGAAAAAAAACGCGGTCGTTTAAAAATAGCATCAGTGCCGTTCTCTCTCAATGAGAACCAGAATCGTTGACCCTTATAGGGCCCCACTTTGTTGATGGGCCATTAAATGGAGAGAAGTTTATTTAAATTTTCTGCAAAATGCATAACGTTTTGATAGAAGATGTTATCAAGTGGCTGCTTCAAAATGGTACTTCACCCCATTTTAATATTTCTGTACGTAGATATCTTAATGAGACATTTCTTGACAGGTGGATAGTCCCAATACTTTGGGCACCGCGATCGCCAGACATGAATCCGATGGACTTATTTTCTGGGGACACTTAAAAGCTTTTAGTATATTAAATGCCGGTAAATAATACCAACGACCTGCAACGGATTATAAAGGGACGTGAAGTTATAAAAAAAATACAGTCGATATTTTTTTTTCGTGTCAGACGACATTTTTTGAAGAGAGTAAGAAAATGTATTCAAATAAATGGGGAACATACTGAAAATGTATTATAATTTTATTTATTTTTTTATAAAGTATCGTTGTTGAAAATTGGATTTAAATGAAAAAAAAATCGGTCATCTTAACCTGAGCAAACCTCGGCCGCCCGATCTCCGCCCATCTGCCGCGCTACCCACCGCCGCCAGCACCAACGCCGTATCACATCGCGTATGCGCGGAGTACTGAAAAACGTGTAAGAACTTGTTCCTTACACCCTGAGAAATATTTTTTGTCGAAAACTTTTCTCTAAAACCAATGGTTCAGCAGTTATAAAGGAATAAACAATTAAATTGTTTATAACAATCGCGCTAGCATTTTTCAATGCTAATAATTTTGGTTCAATCTACACCTAATTCTAAATGTTCATGATTTTTCTGAGCGATCCTTTTGGTGAAAAGGGTCGGGGACAGCAATTTTAAACGTAACTGAAAAAATCAACTGAACATCAAATAAGCGAGTTTTGAACTAGCCTTAAGTTTTTTGAGATGGCTCAACATATTTACCGGTCTTTCTGCTAAAACTCTCTAAGACGAACAGATGCAAATTTAAAAAATCGTGGGTTTTGTTATCAAGGATAAGACCATTAAACATTCCTGCTTATAAATTTGTATTGTGTACTTGATTTTGCGTAAATTATCGCGAATTATCAGTTTTTAAGCTACTTTAATTTTTTTTTTAATTTTTATCAACAGTTTCAAATTTCAATGCCGCGCCAAATTTTACGTATCTGTAGAAATCATAGTTTGGTACATTCGTGCTAAATTACACGTCTTCAGTACTTATAGTTTCGGAAATACACATTCCTCTCCGACAGACAAACTGACAATAGTATTTAAACAGGTTTAGTTATTAAAAAAATCTGCACAAGCTTGTGCAAAAAAGTAAATCTTATGCATCATTGCAAAAGGTTTCTTTGCGTCCCATGTTGAAAATGATTCAAATGTAATTAATTCATTGAATTTTTATTAGGTATGGCAACACTGTGTGTTTATTTGTTGAAGTACATTTTAAGAACCATCTACATATGTAAATAGTTGGGTTAACCCAAGTCTTAGTTGATATCGGATATCCTATTTAGGGTAGTATTATTGGAGTATGCCTTAGACCTTGAGGTATTATTTAAGCACGGTGTTATCCATGCTTAAGGAAACGAGATCTGAGAAACGACTATAAATCCGACCCTTAACCGACTGCGGAACGCCAAGGAGTGTAACGTTTTGAACAGTGTATATATGTTTATATGTACATATGTATGTGTGAGCCCTTCTACAGTTCTAACGGCTCAACCAATTTTAACGAACAAGGTGTCAAAAGATTCGTTTCAGTTCCACGAGTTCCCGCAAATACATATTATTAACATTGCTTTGTTTTGTTGTTGCCGGCCCACAGCGATCGTTTTTGTGTTTAGAAGTGTTTTATAATTCAAAATTTTTGTATTATTATTACTAAAACTTTATATAATATAAACATGTGGCAAGCAGTATCATATTTGAAACAAGTTACATAAAGCACCATTAAATTGAATTTGGTTTGATGAGGTCATGTGCCCATTGATTCCTCGATTTAAGTGGGTTCTATTTTTATCTATTAAAAATTTATTTGACACCTTAAGGTGTGATTTCGGTGGGACTGAGGGCAATCGCGTCTGGTGGTCGCGGGTTTGTAACGTTAGAGACTTGACAAAAATTTTAAATGCATCTCTTATGCCGTGTGGTACCACCCGTCATGTGTTACTTCTTGCCATCCTCGAAAATGTGAGAAGTTAGTTCCAAAATCGACTATATTACTGCCAAGAGTTCATGGTGATCATTTTGAACAACTCTTAAAGTAATAAGAGAAATAAAGGTATTTAAAATTTACATTTCTTACGATTTTTAATTTGTAAAGCCTTGCCATTTAAAAACGAATTAAGATAAGGATCTCGGGTTTGCGATAAAATGTTAATTTTTTAAAGACCTTTAAAATGAGGTAGCATGCAGCATAGGGTTGCTTTTAAAATTTTTGACTTTAACTCCTTAGCGTCGCCACTCAAGGGGGTTGAAAAAGTTAAATTACATAAAAAGTAGATGTATTAACCAATGGGGTTCCCCTAAAATTTGGTGTCTCTATCTTTACTAATATCAAAGATATTTGCGTATACTAAGACTTTTCCGAAACCCTGTATAATAATGTGAAATCCGTTCGTTTCCTGCTTAAACACGCCTAAATGACTAAATAATATGTTGATCTAAAATTTTGCATAAGGGTTTTCATGCGACCTGAAATAGGACATAGATTATTTTTTATACAGGTAAGTATTATGCAGAGTGTGTCACGAAGATGGGACCTTTAAAATTCAAAATTATTATAATAAGTATACAGGGTTATCCGCAAAGATGATTCCAAAAAGCAGCTAGCTTGAAACATGGTACACACGAAATTACAGAAAATATTGAACCGTTTTGAGACATTCGTTCATTGGCGAATAAATTGGACTGTTCTGACTGTTACATACATATATACACACTGGCGCGGCCCGTCCTAAGGTCATTTGGTCAATCACCCACCTAAATTTATTTTCAATGATCCACCTACTAATTTATTTTTAAAACCAAAAAATAACTATATTTTCTTTCAAAAAAGTGCAAGTTCCATGCGAAAACTCTCCAATAAAGAATCGAGCCGAACTTGCTTCGGGCTCAGCAGCATTTTAAATTGACCTGATAGGTTTATATGGACCATATAAATGCATTAAAACTAAGAGAGAAACAAACATACGCGCTTTAGGAAGTTAAAAAGAGAAAATTTGTCGACGGCCCACCAATAATATCGCTTTCGACACGCGCGTGGCCGTCGACGCCGCCGGCTGGTTCTCGGGTTGTCCCAGGCCACTATGAAAATACACTTGAAACGATCCGTAAAATATTGCAAAACATTTGGGTTATTGGGTTAGACAAAGAAAAACTAATTACCGAATATGCGCATTGGATTTGCATTAACTTTTGTTTGGGTGCCTGCATACATTCATACTAACAAAAATAGTGTCTTTTTATATATAGGTACAGGGAATGTCACAGAGCCGCGTCACAGGCTATGCTATAATTACGGTTGGCAATACATACGTAGCGTAACTAACTAGTATTTATAATATCTCATGGTTGAAGATATCAGTATTAATATTATGAAATTCAGAACTAGCAACTATGGTTCAGGTTGTTTTAAGCAAAAATGTCTGAATCTTGGTGGCAACATATTAAAAATTCTAGAGTATTATAATTCTTACAAATATATACCTCTCTACCTATCTGTATATAAAACTGTATTTACCAGAATGTGTTTTCTGCTCAGCAATAATGGGGCGGGCCTTTTTTTCAGCATAATTTTAAATTTATCGATGCCAAACAATCAATAAGGGCACTTTGGTTCTTAAATTCATTTTTGCGAAAATATGGTACTGTTTGACATTGATTTTTTTAAAGGTGTGCAAAAATGTCAAAAGTTGAAAGGTTTGCCATGGGTTAAGAAAATTGTTTTAAATCGTTACTACCTATATTCTCAGGTAACGCCGAAATTTAATTCTTTTAGAACATTTATTTAAAAATAAATTATATTTTAACTAATTTGGTTACTACTGGACAATTTCACTATTAAATATATAAAGAAAAACCCCAATAAATTTGGCTACTTACATAACTGTACTTCCTTCCAATCTTCTCATTTTCACTCTCCAACTCATCACTAGGTGGTTCATTTGGGATGAAACTGGCGCACTGATTAACTCTCGAACTCCTCTTCCTATCATCTCCGTTAATTTTGTCTTCTTTCTCCACCTCCCCATTTATTTCCAGTTTAGACCCACTTCCCGCCTGCAAAATACCGTTCTCCTGTGATTCCTCGCTGATAGAGGCGGGGCTATCGTCCTTAGCGGCGGGACTACCCTCTTTCGAGGAGTGGTCGACGCCGTTGCTAAGCGACGCGGCTATGGGGCTAACGCGGCCGTTGCTAAGCGAAGCGCTGGAGGCGTAGCCGTTGCTAAGGGATGATTTGGTGGGCGTGACCGATGACGGTGATTTGCTTGCTGTTGAGGGCGGGGCTGGCGAAGCCTTGCAAAAGCGAATAAGATGGTGAGGTTTAATTCAAAAATACTCAGTGTAAGTAACGATTAATATAAAGTGAGAATAGATTATGTGTTGAGTAATACTATTGATTAAGTGGTAAACTAAGTGTGGTGTGTCCTCTGCATCGTGCATTTGAGTTAAGGTTTTATTTGGATTTAAAAAGGTTGTACTGTTGTATGTTAATTTTATTTAAAATGAGATAATCATCTAATAACTAATTAAAAAATATACACCGGGATTCACTATGAAGGTTAAGAATTTAGCACTGGTTTAAATTACGATCTCCCAGTCGATCAGTTAGGTTTTGACAGGTCTTGTGGTGTTGCTGTTAATAAGTCATTCATAAAAAATTGAGTTATTTTAATATTTAAATTATTTGCTTGGTTGTCAAATGACTTTAATCTTGGAACTTGCACTAAAATGAATTAGTCCTATTATTATATAAAATATATAACGTAAGTTCAAAAAAAAAAAGTCCTCAAAGTATGCCGTGGCATCAATATCTCATGTCTTGAATTATTACTCTTGAAAGGTAACATAGATAAACGATATAGGTGAATGAAAAATATAACTGTCAAGTTCCAAAGTTTTTATTTTTAAGAAAATTACATTATTATCATTGTCATTGCATAATTCACAATTAAAAAAAAAAACATATACAAAGAACCTAAAACGTATAAATTTAAACTAAATGAGAGACGTGTCCACCTTATACTTCCAAACATGTTCTCATTCTGCTTTTTATAGCGTCAAAAACATTGGTGAGCACTTGGGGGGAGTTGTTAATCTCCTGAAATTTATTTGTAATTCTAGCCCGTGGGCCTTTCAAATTTTCACAAGGGGCTTGAAAACCGAGTTTTTAATGTGTGGCCATAAAAAAAAAGTCGCACGGCGTGAGATCACAGGACCGTGGTGGCCATCTAACTGGCATTAATGATTATGCAAGAGTTACGTGAATTGGTGCGCCGTCCTGCTGGAAGTAGCCTTGTCGCATCTCATTATCGTCTAATGCGTTTACAAAATTTTCTAAAATTTCCTTACGGTATCGTGCCGAATACAGTCCCTTAAAAAAAATCGGTCCAATTAGCCTTCTTTTCGATATGGCCGCCCACACGCACACGCCAACTTTCTGTGAATGCAGAGGCTTCTCTATAAAGAAATGTGGATTTTCAGAACACAACATTCTCATCTGTTGAGAATTTACATAACCACAGGTTTTTTCAGATAAGTTTTCATTATGATGCAAATTACCCATAAACCACTCTGAAAACTATATTCGCTGCGGCTTGTGGCTTGGTAACAATTCCTGGACTGAGCTTAGACGATAAGCGTGCATATGCAGGTCACATTTCAGGATTGTATTGCAGGTTCTGTAGGATACATTTACTTGCTGGCTTAAACGCCGAAAAGAGGTTTGTGGGTGCACATTAACAATTTGCCTCAATTTTTCTACTTTTTGTGCAGTGCGAACTTTGGGTCTCCCACTGCCTTCCTTTCTACTCACACTTCCTGTTTCTCTAAACAAAGCCACATATCTAGTCAAAACTTGGCAAAACTGGTCGAAATCCATGACTATGTGTGGAAATTCTGTTTGAAAATCCTGAATGACGTCCCGTGTTGAATAAACCCACTGTCCATCAACCCTTCTACCATTTCTAAAGTAACTTTCGATCGTAAAAGCTGTTTGTTCTGCCATGATTATCATATTTAATTTTCTTAAAAATAACAACTTCTGAACTTGACAGTTTTATTTGTCATTCACCTATAACTCTTACCTATGATACCCTTCAAGAGTAATAATGTGCACACTTTCTTTTTTTTTGCTTCTTAGAATTTATGGTCAAAATGAAGTGCAAAAACATTTTTTGGGACATTTTTGGGAAGCGAAAAATGCCTTTAAACTCGAGTTAAACTTTGGCGAGTTTTGTCACATAGGCGAGTAATGTCATAATTTCCCTGCATTTTGATTTGTTAAACTTTTGCAATGTTGCCGAATCGTTCGCCGCTCGAGCTGGCATTCAACCAAAGATACAAAATCAATCTACTATAAAAACTTACCATATCGAAAACACTTACACAAACGAATACATTTTCTTTTAAAACCAACGAAATCATAAAACAAACACAGATTTCAAAAGGTTTGTTAGGTTATATTGTTTCACAACTGTCATCTTACCTGACAGAAATGGTTTGTTCCACGATTACATTTATTGAGGGCATCTAGATTCAAAGCCGATAATGGTGTTAAGCTATCCTTTTCTAATGAGTAATATTGAAGGAGACGGACATAAATCTTTGATTACTTCGGAACTTTATGTTTATTATTGAGAGCTATGAAACAGTTTTATATAGAATCCTTTGTACCTTCTATCACTGATACTGACTTGGTATTATATATGTTAGACATTGTGATAACAGCACAAATCGATATATTACTCTATTGGTGTGAAATACGGTTATTTCATCCCTTTCAAATTTTCACGTTCAATACATTGCCGTAGACTTGTTTTAAGAAAAATTTCATTTTGATAAACTTCACCCTACCTACTATTGTTTTACTTATAAATAATACTTAAATTCGGTTGAGGGCAGCAGACCCATTCAAGACATGCGTGATTGATTCCACGGCATACATTGAGGACGTTTTTTTTGACTTACTTACTTAGTTACATTTTTTTTATAAACTTGCAAAAGACTAAGAAATAAATTCATAGTACAAAACTAAGTTATTCGCTTGTTAGTTTAAAACCTTGATTGTCAAAATAGATCGGTGTTAGCGATAGTGAATCCCAGAATAGTTTTTTAGAGAACATAAACAGATGAATAAGTATTAAATTCCTGGAAAAAAAATCCAAAAAACTAAAAATAAAACTACAGCTATCATTCATAGAACACAACACAAAATAAAATAATTAAAAAAAAACTTGCGGTGCGCAAATAAGCTTATCGAGAGGAAAAACAGCAATTTAAAATAGTTACCTACCCTTAATTTTTGTATCTTTCTTTTTTAAGTAGTTTGTCATTTTCAAGTAATTCTATTGACTATTGACATATTTTTTATAAGTAAAAAACCTTTTCTCAGTGCAGCTAATTCTTAATTGTGGAGACATGAACATAAATATCAGAAAGTGCGAGTAAAAAATTAAAAAAAAGAATCACTAGCGAAGTGCAAGTAAGAAATAATAAATTATTCCAATAATCACCTCTTTCTGCCCACCATTACACTCTTCCGCCCCCCTTTTAATCTGCCTCCCCCCTATCACCCTCGCGGGCGCAGTCCGGGGAGGTTTCTCGCCAACTTTGCTCTGCTTTTCGCTAAACCTCTTGCACAAATCGGCAACACTGGCTCGCTGATTGCCGTTCGCGTCGGCGTCGGGCAAATCCGTCAGGTTCCGACCAGTGTTGCCAGATGTAACGTTATTTGCATTGTTGCCGGCGCTATTCGCGTCGTTATTAGCGTTGCTGGCGGATGTTTTGCTGTTATTGGCGTTGTTGCCGCAGTTAGCGTTATTGCTGTTAGCTGAGGCGGTGGCGCTGTTGCCAACGTTGTCGGGTGTTACCTGTTTTTTGCGGGAGACCGCTGATGAAGGGCTAGTCGATTTTGATTCGATCGGTGGCAGACCTGCAAAAAAATTAAGTGAAATAATTCCCCGAACAATTTTATTCAAAGTAATATATCCTGTGTTGCCAGGTTTGCCAAGATCCTAGTGTAGCTAAAGTTTATGGAAAGGTAATTTTTACCGGAAAAAAGGCTAAAAAAACGTCTTTTACTTACCTATATCATTAATAGACTTAGATCTAGAAATATTTTCGTTTTTATTCCTGTAAATGGCGGGCACATAGTTGGCAGGCGAGTATTTGTTTCTGAGTTCAGCTACTGAGTCGATAACACCTGACGTTGAAAGTCTTTCTGATCTACTTAAAGAACTTTCCCTAAAATACAAAACTACCTTTTACAACATCTCTATATACTATAAAATTTCAAACTTACTATACAGAGTGCTACAAATTTGATGTTCAACACTGGGAATTCGTAGCCGGTAGGATATAAAGCAAAGGTTAAATTGGAGCAAAATGTCACAATTTAAGGCCGAATAATATGTTATCGAGAAATTTAGAAAATTCCGAGTATTTCTGAAGACATTATTTTAAGGGCATCGTGTAGGGTGCCAAATGAAAGCACGAATTTAACAATATATGATTATGGGACGTATTTGTTTATGCACTGTTTTAACATTTTTGGGGAAAAACGCTTAGAAATTGCTGTTTCCCACCCTTATCACCAAAAGGATCGCTCAGAAAAATCGGAAAAGTCATGAACATTGAGAATTAGGTGTAGATTGAGCCAAAATTGTCAGGATTGCTTGGGTCGCGATCAATTGTTATAAACAATTTAGTTGTTTATTTCCTTATAACTGCTGAACCACTGGTTTCAGAGAAAAAGTTTTTCGAGAAAAAATATTTCTCACGATATAAGGAACAAGTTTTTCTCGTACAAGTTTTTCAAAATTTTTAATTTGACTCAGTCGAACGCGAGTGCTTTACTATTGCTGTCTCCCACGCTTATCACCAAAAGGATCGCTCAGGTTGGGTGAAAAATTCTAATCGCGATCAATAGGGAATATAAATCTGAAATATTTTTTTTAATACATACGTACTACATAAATTAAATGTTCATGGCGGTTGCTGTTATCCATTTATTTTGGTCTTTAAACAACAAAAAAAAAGGATTTAAAACTGCAAATTTTCGCGCGAATTTCGAAACTTGTAAAACGTGATCCCATTGGCTGCGTCGTCAAAACTGAACTTATGACTCACCATGAGTACATGGCGAATTCCAGTGTTGTAATTCATCAAAAACTCAATAAAAATGGTATTTAATGCGTAACTCATTCAATGAAATATCCCTGCACTTAAAGTAGAAGGTTCCTAAAATCTTATGAATGTATATTTCAAGCCGAAATCGGTCCAGGAACCTTTCAATTTTGCAAAAAATTGGCATTTCTGCGAAATTTTGACATATCATCTTAATAATTTCGAGTAAATAAACTGCAATTCATTATTTTCATGGCAATCTTCGAAAATTCTAAAATTTTCAAATTTTAGATGCCCCCAATGCAAATAAACCTATTTATTTATAACTTTACCCAAAAAAAAAAGCGATTTAAATTAGTGGGAGGTATTCTTAGGTAATTAACGGATAAAATACACCCAAAAAGAATCATTAAATAGGGTAAATAGTGTGGAATAATGTCGGTTAAAAATAGGATTTGTCGAAAAAATCAAGAAAATCCTATTTTTACCCCTTAAATACGCTCCTGGATGACCCATTCGGTATTCATTCTACAGTGCGATTATCCCTTTATAAGATAGTGTAGAAAAATAGGGGAAAAATAGATAGGAAAAATTAAGAGTGATTCAAATGTACCGATGTCGAGAACAAAAAAAGTAAAAAAAATCGAAATTTAATCGGCGATTGCTCCCTTCCTATAGAGAATGAAGAAACTAAAAAATATGGATAACACTTACTTTGACGAGCTCTTTCCGATGACGTATATGGGATTTTAATTTGAACCATTTTGACCCCACAAAAAATTAAAAACCGTGAAATATTTGGGTCAAAAAAATAAAAATTAATAACTTCAAAATCTTTGGTAGGCTTATATAATTTAGCAATTAAGGTGAAAACTCTGATTAAAATACCACTCTAAATTTTACTGTTTATGGGTTAGCGTGTGCAATTTCTTCTCGCGAAATCTCCCTAACAGCAGCCGGCCGATCAGAGCGCAACGTTCTTAATTTAAATCGCCAGTAGGATTTCGATTTGAAAATGCGCGTGCATTCAGATAATTCTGAATCTTCAGACAAGGAGATATCTTCTGAGGAAGGGCCCTTTATTTTGTAATGGTTAACCGAAGCCACCTAATATTCATTCCTTGCCTCTGCTTGTTATTATCATAATGTTATTTTTTCTGTCTTTTACTCTTATGTATTCGTTAACTTTGCGTTTTTTAAATTTCCTAGATTTTTAAAAGTTGTTTTATGTACAGGGTGTCCCATTTTCGGCACTTTTGCGGGGTATCTCCCTTATTTTTAAAGATAGAGGGTTGCGGTTTTCGCGACAGTGTGCTACTTTTTGATGAAACGAAAGATGGCATAAAAATATTTTTCATGGCCCCCTTCGTTTTTGACATACAGGACGAAATTGATTTTTTTCCATTTTCGGACCCCCCTCGCATTTCAGTTATCTTGTAACTTATAAAAAAAATAAAAATGGATCCTATTAGAGTTTTCTACGTAGAATCGAGTGGCGTGGTTAGATTTTCATCAGATGTGATATTTTTCGAGATATTAACCAAATAAATGTTTTTTTAAATGGAACACCCTGTATATTTCTTAACCATTAAGTTTCCCCTTTCGAGAGCTTTTCAAAAATATATAACACTTTATAGTTATTTTTTATTTTTAGCCCTTAAATCGAACTATTTAATTTTAAACTTTAATTTTGCGTAGTTGGCCGTGATTAACGTCAATTCAGGTATTTAGATTTAAAAAAGAAACTGGTTAAATCCTGTATTTTCATTAATTTATTAAAATTGGTATTATTTTTTAAACTACAACCCTACTTGTTAGCTATATATATATATATATATATATATATATATATATATATATATATATATATATATATATATATATATATATATATATATATATATATATATATATATATATATATATATATATATATATATATATATATAGAAAATCCTAACCAGAACTAAAACTGCTTAGTTTTTAATCACTTCAAAATTAAATTAGTTGTCTTGAATTATTATTAATACCAAATAAAAGTCAAATTTAAAAACAAAACATACAAAACTTTAGGTAATGAAAAGAGTTAGTCCATTTAATCCATTCTAGCTCTTTTCGTTACCTAAAGTTTTGTATGTTTTGTTTTTAAATTTGACTTTATTTGCTATTAATAATTCAAGACAACTAATTTAATCTTTAAGTGATTAAAAACTAAACAGTTTTAGTTCTGGTTAGGATTTTCTATATATCTAGATAACAAGTAGTGTTGTAGGTTAAAAATAATACCAATTTTAATAAATTAATGAAAATACAGGATTTAACCAGTTTCTTTTTTAAATCTAAATACCTGAATTGACGTTAAACCACTTGTTAAACACGGCCAACTACGCAAAATTAAAGTTTAAAATTAAATAGTTCGATTTAAGGGCTAAAAATAAAAAATAACTATAAAGTGTTATATATTTTTGAAAAGCTCTCGAAAGGGGAAACTTAATGGTAAAGAAATATACAGGGTGTTCCATTTAAAAAAACATTTATTTGGTTAATATCTCGAAAAATATCACATCTGATGAAAATCTAACCACGCCACTCGATTCTACGTAGAAAACTCTAATAGGATCCATTTTTACTTTTTTTACAAGTTACAAGATAACTGAAATGCGAGGGGGGTCCGAAAATGGAAAAAAATCAATTTCGTCCTGTATATCAAAAACGAAGGGGGCCATGAAAAATATTTTTATGCCATCTTTCGTTTCATCAAAAAGTAGCACACTGTCGCGAAAACCGCAACCCTCTATCTTTAAAAATAAGGGAGACACCCCGCAAAAGTGTCGAAAATGGGACACCCTGTACAGTCTATACATTAATTGCTGTAATATAGGTCTTTTTGTATTGTATATAGGTTGGTTCTAAGTTGTAAATAACACGTCCCACGCCGGCTAAGCTTGTTTTAATTTTTTTTATATTTTATAAGATAGGCAAGAATGAACACATCAAAACTTATATAGTTTTAATGTAATTTACTCAATTTATGTAAATAAAAAAATAAGACTGATGTTATTTTTATTTTAAATGCATTATTTAATTTACATAGGTACATAACTTTAATATTCAATGAAAATACACAATCTGCACGACAATTAATAACTTATATAATTTTCGCCAGCTAGATTTCTCAAATACCCCATCGTGCGCCGCATCACATCGCATATGCGCGGAGCTGAGTGGGCCAAATTAAAATTTTTGAAAAACGAAGAACAAAAGTTGTTCCCTAAATCGTGAGAAATAATTTTTGTCCAAAAACGTTTTCTCTGAAACCAATGGTTCAGCAGTTATAATCAAATAGACAATTAAATTGTTTATAACAATTTCCCGCGCTAGAATTTCTCCATCCTGATAATTTTCGCTCAATCTACACCTAATTCTCAATATTCATAATTTTTTTCAGATTTTTCTGAGGGATCCTTCTGGTGATAAGGGTGGGGGACAGCAATTTTTAAGCGTTTTTCCCGAAAAATATTTAAAAAAATGCAATAAAAAACCTATCATATATATCGTTGAATTCGTGCTGCAATAAGCTTTCATTTGACACCCTACACGATGCCCTTGAAAAAAAAATTCCATTGTCCAATTTACCCCCCGAAATTAACCCCCCCCCCCAAATCAAAATTTAACTTTTTATACTTCAAGTCTATAATTGGGCCAACACACTCCATCTCTGTCCAAAATTAAAAATTTTTACATCGAATAGTTTTAGAGAAAATCAGACAGACGGAGGGACGGATGGACACCAAAGTTATGCCATAAGTGTTCCGTTTCACGGAACACTAAGAAGTCACAGCAAAAATGCAATTTTAGTATTTTATGTTTTTTGCGGTGTTTATTTGTAGGTAAATAATTTTTTGACAGAATTAGGCACATTATTAAAAAACCTTCCTTAATTAAAAAAGTTTATTTTGCTTGTTACGTTGATATCACTAGTTGCCCACAAAATTTACCCCACCTGTAAAATATCTTACGGGCCAGCAAAACGCAGTAAAAAATACAGGTCCGTAATAAAAAAAATACCTGATGGTGGCAGCTCGCAGACAAAACGTCGGACTCAAAATCTGAGAACCCTTGTAAGCATAAAAAGTGGCAATGCAAATACAAATTTTTTTTAAAATCATTCCCTCAAATAAAGTTGGAAAAAAGTAAAAACAAAAACGCCAATTTTCGTTTTTTTTTTACCAATTTCTCCGGAAGTATTCAAAATTTTCTAAATTTTTCGACGACATATTAGTTAGGCACTAAAAACTTTGCCCCAATTTTAGCTTTGCTGTATCTCTTACCGTTTAGGAGATCCCAATGGTGGATATCGAATTTGTGACACAATGTATGGCATCTAAATATCATTTTGAGAAAAAAATATCATCTATAAAAATACACCATTTATTGGCATTTCTTACTCTCTCAAAATTTAACCAGTATTTTATAAAAAAAATAATTTTACTGACCTGGTACGTGGATAATCCAACATACTATTATCTCTTATAGAACTTATTCCACTATCTCTAGACAAGGAACCTTCTCTCGATTCTTCTCTAAATCTTGTTGTAACGCCATCTTCCGTTATTGAACCGCTTCTAAAAAAATATCATTTGTTTAATAAAACTATGATTTACCATTTAAAAAACAGCGTTGCCAACTATAAATTTTGGCTGTTAGGACCGAACAGGGCCCATTTATAGGACACCCTCTGTATATTACTTTCCGTAATAACCTAATAACAAGAAGCTTGTCATATCTAAGGGCCCAAGGAACTAATGGTATGCGAATTTTGAGTCGAATGCATTAAGTTGTTAAGGCGAATTGAATAAAAAACAAAAGAGTTTCCACATTATTATATACAGTGTGGGCCAACAAGCTGGTAACAAATAAGAAATTTTATTATTAATGAATTTATAGCAGTTTTTCCTTTCATGTTGTGTAAATTGAATAGAATCCGCCCACTGTTGGAAAAGCAAATGCAAATACCTGTATTTTAAATTTCATTTTTTTATTATAAAAAATGTTGCATGGGTAATGGGCTTTTTTACTACACCTGAATTTGATCATTTTTAATCGCGTTCACAAGTGAAGGTTATCAATTCCACCAGTGTGTGTTTTTTTTTTATGTATAGGGATATCCAAATAAAAGTGAACAGGCCTTATAACTTTTTTATTTTTAAAGATGGAAAAAATGTTAAACATTTTGGGATTTTTATGGATCATTTATATACCTTATCAGCAAAACAACTGAGCATCAAATAAAAAAAAATATAGTAGAAAACAGCGATTTTCTCGCTTATTTTAAATTGGATGGTATGATTTTTATCATATTTTTGAATTATAGGAGAAGTTCTAGACATATTTTGTGTAACATACCCTATGCGGTTTTCCAATCGGTTTTGAAATATTTCGAATTAAAAATTATTTCGCATAAATATACTTTATCCAGGTTGACAATAATACTTTAGTCACCGTGAATTTATAATTTTATTTTTATGCAAAATTTGTTACTCTATTAATGAGAGATACAAAATGTTAAAATTACATTTAAAAAATAACAATACTGTTAGAGCGGCTCAAAGAAAATATGAAGAAAGTATTGAAGAGGGACAAAGAACTCCATCATTAAACACCATATAAAAAATAAAGAGAAGGCTAGAAGAGAGGAATTCGGGGAATGGAAAAAGAAGAGGAGAAAGAAATGAAGAAAGGGACCTTGCGATTTTATTATATTTTCAAGAGAATCCAAAAAAAATCAATTACCAATTGTTTGCGGTATCTCAGATATGGAAGACGAGACAAAATGTTGACTTATGGAACAGAGACCACATAAAATTATGCCAGTTCAAAAGCTTAGTGCCGATCAAAAAGAAAGGATTTCTGTCACAAGTATTAACGCAAGAACGCGGCAAGATCCTAATTTATTTCATAGCATCGTTTGGACAGACGAAGCAACTTTCTCAAATGCGGGAATGTTTAATAGACGAAATGTTCATGTTCGGTCGGATGAAAATCCCTTTTCCGTCGAAGATATTGCTTTAATAATTAATAAACGTTTGGTGTGGCATATTACAAAATAAAATTCTAGGACCGTTGGATTTTCGGGGAGCATTAACTGGCCAGCGCTATCTTAATTTCTTAGAAAATGAAATCGAAGATATTCTCGACCAACCCCCATTGGTTTTTCGGGGAGCATTAACTGGCCAGCGCTATCTTAATTTTTTAGAAAATGAAATCGAAGATATTCTCGACCAACTCCACTTGAAAAACGTCAACGTATTATATGGCAATAGGGCGGAGCGCCTTCCCATAATATGTTCGCAATTTTTAAACTATCAGTATAACGAATAGATCGGTGGATATGGAACGTTACAATGGCCTGCAAATAGCCCATACCTCACAGCTTTAGATACATTTCTTTGGGGTCATTTGAAAAATGTATACAGCAATCATAATGACAATATTGAATAAATTCAAAGGAATGTGAAAAATTAAGTAATAAACCTGAACGAAAATGACGCTGAAAGCAAGGGCGTATCCGGGGGGGGGGGAGGTATAGCTGCCCCCCTTGTACACATAAAACATATATTAAAACAAATTAAATCATAAGGACAAAGTGGGTGGTATTCTTATGACTTTGCAAAGATTCGTTCTTTTAGAAAATTGTATTAAAAAGGCAATGATTGACCTCAATATGACATTTCCATCTGACGATGAAGGCCAACTTGATACAAATTTAGTGAAACTTCTAGAGCCTGCAAAACTAACTTGAGATGCCTGATGTAATCGGGATGTGAATTTATATAAAGCATATATTGCGTTAAAATTCATGCCGAATGAAGTTCAAACGATTCCAATCCATAGACAAAATATTCCAATCGCTTTATCCTCAAGTCTAGAAAACTCTTTCAAACTCCGAATAAAACAACGCCGGACAATTTTTGCCAGTATCTTTGCTTAGTTGCAAACTCCTAGTAGCAATGAAACAGATGATGTCTTTAAGACACATAACAAAAAACTATAATGCATGGAATAATTAAAATTATAGAAAGGTTTAGTGGACAAAACACTGACCATATTTCGAAAAATATTCAGCAAAAAGACAAGAATGAAGAAAATGATGATGACTTTGATGACGAAGTTAGTACTGCCGATCTTAGGCGAACAATAGTTTAAAACATCCCAAGTCTCAAAGAAAGGCTACACAAAGCCCTAAACGAGGTTAAAGTGCGACCTTAATCTATAGGATTGCCAGATCCAACATCTTCAAAATCGGGTATCGGCGTTTAAAAGCTGCTTAGAAATCGGTACTTGGGGCAAAAAATCTGGACACTATTTTTTGCAATAGTATACACAGAAAAAGTATACAACACAGAAAAAGTATACAATAAGCAAAAATATAAATTTCTTATGAAATTCAAACGTAAAGAATATGGCATAAGTATGCTCTAAAAACTATAAATCTTAAATTTATTACTAAATAAGTTAAATTATAGTTTCAAAATATGTTTTTTAAGAAAATTTTAAAAATCGGGACATACCGCGTCCCAATTTGAAGTGTGTCGGTGAAATCGGGACCGTCCCAATAAAATCGGGACGTCTGGCAACCCTATAATCAGTAAATCAACAAAATTTAATGAAATCACCATACCGCCTACTGTGTAGAATCGGAGAGAACTGGTGTTTTTAAAATATTTTTTAAAAACATAATTTATTTTTATTTTAGTTTTATGATGTTTCCACTAATTATATTTGCTTATTCAAAGTTTTTATAACTTGTTTAATTAAAATGTTCCGTTTTTTCAATTAAATATGTAAAACGTGTTGATTTTTATTTTTAATATTTTATGCATATAATTCCGGGATCAATCCCGGGATTCCGTGATAAAAAAATCAATCCCGAAATTCCGGGATCGTCAATATGCGCCGAGGTTGGATGCCCTATAGTGTCATGTGATTTACGAAAATAAAAAGAATCCTGAGGTATTCCATAATTTCCTAATCCAGAAATAAAACCTGTTAAAATTCAAATACCTAATTTTAAAAGATCTAGAGAATGACGTAGACGATTTCTTGCTAATGATTGACGGCTGATTCTGCTGTTTCGCGGAAAGCAGCCGAATGGCGGAATCATGAAACGCGCGCCGTTTGATTGTTTTGGTAAACATATTATTTTTATGTGATGTGTATTTTATACAAAATTGTACCCTATTAAACACAGAGACGGCGGGAAATCGGACAAATACATTCTAACTCGAATATCTATGAATGAATAGGTAGGTATCAACAAAAACAAAAAATAATATAAGGTTAGGATCGGGTGCACTAGCATTTTGACATATGTACAGTGCTGCCACATAAAACTCAGCACTTGTCAATTTTTAAAAATAAACTTTGGCAAATAAAGAGAAATATAAACCGTTGCAATAATTAGTACATAATGAACGAATTAAAAGTCCTCGTCAACTATAATTCATATTCATATAAAAACTGATTTTTTTTTGATATGCCAACTGTCCAAGATACAGCCAATATTTAGTCCAGGCGAATAGGGTTCCTGAACGGCTTATATAAATAAAATAAATTCGTTATTATATGTACAAAATTATTGTTGAAATTTTTTGCAAACAGTGTATTTAAATTAGACACCTTTTTTCATGCCTTTTGAACTTGCAAGAAAAACTAGAACAATACAATAGTCGTATATCGTTGAAGTCATGCTTCAATAGGCTTTCATTTGATACCCTACATGATGCCCTTGAAAAAAAAAAAAAATCAGTGCCCAATTTACCCCCCGAAATTAACCCCCAGAATCAAAATTTAAGTTTTTATACTTCGTCTATAATTGGGCCACCACGCTTTATCTCTGTGCCAAATTTCAAATTTAAACGTTTTTCATTTGTTGCGAACTTTTTGGACCACACTGTATATTAATATTGGCCCCCTCCTAAACGTGCAAATCACCACAAAAAAACATCCTGAACTAATTTAGTGTAAAAAATATAACAAATATAATAAAAGGAAGAGCTAAAACTTTTATATTGACCTTTTAATTATATTACTACACACATAATGTTTACTCCACAGCTTAAAGTCTTATCTAATATTTACAAAACACATAATAGGTGAATGATTGCTTTTAACCTTTATTTGATATAAAAAAAATGTAAATAAGGGGCAACTTGTTTGGTTAATTCAACAAACATATACATATACAGGGTGTCCCTAAATATTTTATGGTGGTGATTCCTGACCCAATTTAATGTACTTTTTTTATATAAATGTACAGTCGTAGCCAAAATAAGGATTTATTTCTAGATCTTTTTGTTATGGGAAATGGAACTTTATTTTGGCCACAACTTTATAGCCTAAAATGTTTACTTTTCAATATACAGCTAAATAGATAAATCCTGTGACCAACCTAACTATTGTTTGGTGCGCCACTGACTTGGCTTATACAGGGCGTCTAAAAAAACATGTGCGATTGCGGAGATTCCTTGAAATAAACTAAGTAAGGCAAAAAGTTCATATAAACATGGGTCCGCAGATGTTGTGTTTCAAAGATATAGGGTGCTGAATTTTGTAAATGCTCTTTTACTTGTTTAAACCGATGTGTAATTATCTGTTTGGGGAAACTAAACCAGAAGGCGCTTAATAAAATTACATTTATCTCCTAAAAGAAGAGATAATTGAAAAAATATGAAGGCAAATTTTGTTAAGAATTTAACATGCTATTTGATTGGGATATGAAAATGTGAAAAAATCAGTGGCATACTTACATGTTTTTATTAAGAAAATATTTTACAGTCTTCTCATATGCACTCCCCTGAAGGATCTATCAGTCTTTTCATAGTCAGAATTATGTTTAATTGACGTATTTTACACAAGGTAACTTTCATCAAAATTGCTGAGCCATATTCGCTGAAGCCATATTGAAAATATTATGAAAAAAATTTAACTCTTTACCTTTAAAACAAAGCATCTGTGGACCCATGTTCATATAAACTTTTTGCCTTAGATTCTTTCAAGGAATCTCCCTTTAAGCAATGGCACATCTTTTTAAACACCCTGTATATGTTTATATAAACGTCTTTAACCCAAAATCTGCCCCGGAAATAATACTAGACATTTAGGAACACCCTGTATATGTATATGTTCTTAATGTATTTTGGTTTATTTTCTAAACAACAGTGTCAAACTTGAGGTCGAAATGCAAGATTTTAATATGCTTTTAGGGTTATAGACTTCAAAAAATGTTGCTATCATTTTTTAATACCTCATATTTTAGTGAAAAAAAATCATGAATATTTCATTAAACAGACCTAAAATCACTTTATAAATATACTGTTATTATTTCTCAAACACGATTAGTGGACTTGATGCAGCCACCTACGTATATTTACAATGTGTCCTGGCCAACTTTAAAATAAAAAGCTAAAATTTATTTTCAAGAAAGAATATTTTTAGGAAAATTCAGATTTTTATCATGATAATATAGCCTGCCTAGATATCCAACATAGCATAAAAAACAAATGAAAATTGACATAGATTCATTTTGTCAGCTGTTCATAGCCGTACTTTAAAAAATAAATAAATAAATGAAAGTAGTTACACTTACAAAAACTTGTTGTAGGCTTCCAGGAGCAGAAAAAGATATATTTTAAAAATTTGATACTTGTAATAAGAGGTAAATATTTAATAGAACGACAAAGTTTATAAATAAATCAAAAGTAAGTAAATCTAGAGAAACATATGCAAATCATGGCTAACTCAAAATTAGCACTATGTGACCTAAAAAAACAAATGAGTCTGAAACAAAGCAATTAGGGCCTTAATAGCTCTTGGTCACCAGCTGTGTATGACCTTTGTATCAATAGCAAATTCAAACCATTCAAGAAAAACTTTAGTTACGAAAGGCATGCTGGGTTAGAAGACCACTTAAAACATTTTATTCTTACCTGGAATATACTCTTCTCCCATCGTTATCTGTGTATGATCTGCTTGTGAACCTTTCCGAATATATACGAGGCATATAATTAGAACCTCCATAATAAGGCCTATCCAGAGCAGAGCTGTAGGTCGATCTGTAGGAACCCGTTAGCCCCGACGAGGTGCTCCTGTGAGGGCTCAAAACTGGCATTGTGCTTATTCAAGTAAAAAAGTTGACAAGTAAAAAATCTTATTTTAGCCTTATTTAGGTGTATTTTTCGTAAACCATGTCGTTATTGCGGCGCTGAAAACGAAAAGAAAGGTGAAAAAACGCTCTAACTGTAGTAAAAATAGCCGCTTTCTGGCTATTTTCTAAAATATGTCACATCAAATACGAAATAAAAGTAATGAGCTAAAAATAGCCAGCCGCATCGCAGCAGGCCACGAAAATGTTCGAATTTGATTGTTGTTTTACGTTCTTTTGTTTTGTCTGAGGCTGCTGTGACAATACCAAAATATTTTTTCCAAAGAATTAACACTTTTTTACGTGCATTTTAACCCTCGTCCTTCACATCCAAAAATAAACACTCTTAAGCACGCACTTATTAGCAATGAATTTTTACTCAAAAAGCACCAAAATAAAGCTAAAACTTTAAACTCCTTACCAAAATCCTTTTCGTAACAATAATTAAAATATTAAGGAAATTTTCGGCAAAAAATAAATAAAAAGCAGGCTCTGGAATTTACGCGGCGGCCATTTTGAAAAATATGCAACGTTGCCAACCTAACGTAAGGTCTATAATAAAATTGTCGTTAATCCGTATAAGAACTACGTTTATTCTAGCTAAAACGCCATTTCAAATAAGAATTCTAGAGTGATAATTCTGAGGGATAATTCGAAATCATAAAGCAAATACAGGTTAATTAGTTTATTTTAATAATTCTAATTTAGAATATTTTTTTACAATTACCTAGAAAATGCTTGATTTGGCAATACGGTAATGACGTCATTGCGCGATTGGTCATTTAAGCCCACCCATCTCAGATGGCCTTGACGAAAAAATAATGGGATGACGAATAATTAGGTCATTTGTTTAGGTTTTAATTAATAAATTGTCATTTTATTTATTTCATGGTTCATTTACAATTCTTAATTTTTTCTTGTACTAATATTAAATCTATAAATAGTAATAAATAGATTATTTACAATATTAACAACCTACATTAATTTATGCGTGTACCTTTCTAATACTAGAGGAATTTAATTATATTATAAGTACCTAGGTGGATTTTTTGAGTCATGAATAAAAAGTAGACTATGAATGATGCGATTCTTTAATACATTTTTTCCACTTCCCACGAAAGAATGCGCCAAAGGCTGGTGGCGATTTGCTGATTTGGTTTCTCACCTTCAGAAAACTAATAGGTATTATTATTCGTGGCAGGTATTTTATACAAGCATTTTTTATACAAAAATATATTAACATTATAGCTATAAACACTTTTTTCTTCAAACGTCAATAAACCTGACATTTTTCTACTAATTTTTTGAATTTAAAGTTTTGCTTTTTGTCAGTAGGCGATTGCTATATTGGCAGCGGAAGTAGTACTTTTTCTGCCGCTGAGAGCGGAGGTAAAAGTATGACGGTGTGCTCATGAATAAATAATATAATGTGAATAATACAAGAAAGTTATAAAAAAATAAAAAATAAATAAAATAAATTCTGAGTTTAACATTTTAATTTGGAGCAAGTGTTGTTTTAAAAAATGGTATTTTTAAACGAGTAACAATTAAAGAAAGCTGCTCGCAATAATATACACTGACACTTATCAAGTCGAACGACGCGTCGCGCGTCGGTAGAATATCAAACAATACAATAAATCCATAGCAACGATAGGCCCACTCGAAACTCAAGATTTTTAAATGAAAAAATTTAAAAAACTTATATCTTTATTTTTCTATATTTAAACGACGTTTGAAGAAAAAATAGTATGTTTTATTCGTAGTAAAAGCAACTTCTTATGACTCGTCTGTAATACCGTCTGTAAAACCTACAGGCTCGTGATAAAAGTATCGCTAAAAGTATCGCTTTTATTCCTAATAAAACAATATACTATTACACAGTTGATCAGATGAAATGTTCAAAAAATTGTAACTTTTTCTTTCATGACGACGAATACATAACTACCATACAAACGCTAACGACTCTCATGAATTTTTCCCAACAGCCTTTTATGCCTGTATCATTCCTAAAAAAGGTAAAAAGTGCTTAATGGGCTTATCTAGCATTTTTTTTTATTTTAGAATACAAAAATGCTCCATATTTGAAAAGCACATCCCCAAAAAATTGGAATTTTTTCTTATTGAATTCATCCCCAGAATAGCGGTCAAACAGCTCATTATTGGGATTGGTCAATAGGGTGGGGTAAATGCGCTAGTAAGCCGGACATACCCGGTAGTCGGGCAAATCACTCTTATTTGAAAACAGTTTTAAGGCTAAGTTGAGATGGTCGCGCGACGACGCGCGTTTGTAGCACGAGAGCGCGCGTATGGCATGTTCATATGGTTGCGAGTGAGTCGCAGCGTCGCAGCCATATCATATACTTACTATATAAGTATATGGTCGCAGCAGTCTAGCGATAGCAGTCATTGAGAGTCCATTTTGGGTAGCTCTTTGCTCGTCTAAACGCCACAAGTCGCGCAGATGAACAGGTCGATACTTGAATGTAGTAAGTACATCAATACGCGCCATAGGTTATCGCGCGCTGTCACAGGTTTACGCGCGACCATATACATAAACGATTGTATACGACTATTTTACATCTTTAAGCTAAGTTCTGACAGACGCGGACTGCGGAATCCGGAGAAATGTCAAGTGGCAATTTCGGATTATTTTACACTATACGTTCTGACAGATGCGAAATTTCGCAATTTTTGACGTTTGGTAAATGTCAAAAATTGATAAATTCTCAATTCTCATTTGCTTTTGTTATTGTTGATTGTTGTTAAAAAGTAGGTTGCAATGCAAAGAAACAAGACAATTTTATTAATTGCGTTATATTTTTATCTTCGTCATCGGGGCACTGTAAAAATTCATAAGCACTGAATGTTAAAAGCATCTATCATGATTTTACAAAAAAAGATTTTAAGAATTAGAAACTGTGAAGGAATTTTATGCATAAAAGGACCATTCATATATAGTCCTGTCGGAAAGGAATTACTTACTGGTAATTTTAAATAGATGGTCACTTCCGTCGATGGGCACGTCCAAAGCCACTCTTTCATCATTTATTAAAAACTCAATCTGCAAAAATTCAGTCATTTTTAAAAATTTGTGTTGATTTTTAGCCCATACACTTTAATTCCAACGAAAGTTGCTTGTTTTAGATTAGATCCAAAATATAACCTCAAAAAAGGTCGATAACAGAGAAAAATATATGTTTTGTCTTTCTCTACGAGGAAAAATCCGTAAAAAAGTTAAAAATATTCCAACTTTTATCTGTCATCGCAAAAAGTTAAAAATTTCCGCAATTTTTTCCCGCCATGAAATCTTGCTTCAAATATGACCAATCAGGAGAGATTCGCAAAAAAAATATCCGCATTCCGCGTCTGTCAGAACTAGGCTTTATACGCACGTAGTCGCGCGATTTGTAAAATGCACGTCGTCGCGCGACCATCTGAACTTAGCCTAAATCTAGCCACCTTTTCTATGTTAAAAAAAAATCGCCAATACTCGAACAGTATTCTCGAGTGAGACCAGTGGCGTAGCTATGGCAAAGCTACCTATGTATGTGACGCATAGGGGCCCCAGGGATTTGGGACTAATTTTACTTATTGTGCCCTACAACTTTTGAAACTTTTCATACGAATACGATGTTGCACGATAACTAAATCTAATAATATGTTCTGAGGATTCCTACATACAGTGATTTTTTTTTTATAAGAATTATATGTTTATTTTATTTTGTTTTTTAAGTTGTTCATAATAAATGAAAATTTGTTTTTGTTTGGGTGATAAGCATATAAAGTATAGTCAAAATATTTTAAAAATCATTAGTAAAAGCCATTTTAAACATGTTTAGGTTAAAAATGCAATGGCCGGTAACTGGCATAAGAAAAATCACAAAAAGCCAAAAGTCGAACAGGTGTCCGACTACTGGAAAATGATATGATCCTTGCTTTTATCTTTTGCTAACTAAACAGAAGCAATATGATATTGGTCTCTATTGTAAATGACACTTGTTTAGGTACTCATAATAGGTGTCTTCCTTTCACCCCAAGGAGGAGCTCCCGTACAGCTCCAGAGCCGCACACAGTTGTTCCATTCAACTGGGGCATCAAGCACCTGAACCGTTCGAGCCCTATCCCCCATTCCGAAAGGAACAATCCGAACAATTGACAAGTTTGACATTAAGCTCAAGTGATAAGTAATGCGCGAGAGGGCAGGGGGGATAGGGCTCGAACGGTTCAGGTGCTTGATGCCCCAGTTGAATGGAACAACTGTGTGCGGCTCTGGAGCTGTACGGGAGCTCCTCCTTGGTGTGAAAGGAAGACACCTAATACCGGCCAGTAGACGGACACACGGCAAAGGATGTTTCCCATCATAAATAATAAAAAAAGTGTCCGACTTCTAGCGAGTACATAAAATTGACTATGTTCAGTTACGAGCCACATGCGATTTTTGCCGGTTTTTGAATTAATAATTTTGTTGTTTTTTTATTTTAGAGCATGAATTCGGCAAAGATGCAAAAGTCTCGGCAATATTCGAAAGAAAATTTACAATTAGCTATACAATCAGTTAAACATTACAAAAATTTAAGGGAAATATGCCGTCAATGCGGTGTTTCAACAGTCTACTGTACAGGGCCATATTAAAGGAAAAGTTGTTTATTTTTTCGCAAACTAACCAAGATTAAAATTAGTTTTTATTTTACATTGTTATTTGTTCTATTTTCCCAGTTCTTGCTGTTAAAATTGAAACTGATCGACCCCCAGTCTATTAATCACGTGACAAAGTCAATCACCTTGGCTGTAATCGTCTGGATGTGTTACCTTATTTTCCTACGTTGTGTTTATTGTAGGTTGTTTTAAAGTTTTGTACAACGGTAAATTTTATATCAGATTTTGATAGCTTTTAATTATATTTTCCCCTTTTTAATCTGCCGCATTATAGAGATAAGAAATCAAAGAATTAACCTGTTTTGATCATTTATTTATTTGTACACCAGTTAGTTATCAATTTCACATTCAAAATAACAATAAAATTTATAACAATTAACAATTCAATATATTAACATAGGCCTTTTGTCTGCCTCCCGTAATTTGTACCCTTTTTTTCTTTTGTCAGCTGTTTATGTCTGCGACACTCCAGGTGAGTTTCTTGACTACACTTCACCAGTGATTTTCTTGGCCGCGCCTTTCCCATTCATAGGTCACACATCTAATGTGTGACCTATGACTTCTTCTACTAATTCTTTTACTAATTGCCAAAAAGTTAAGCAAGGTATATAGTACTACCAAACGCGACTTAAGCATTTTTGTCATTTACAATGTAATATTTTTAACAAAAGCGAATATTTACACCTTATTTACTCAAAAATGTTAAAACGTCGCTTGGTTCCTTTTCGGATAACGCTATCCAAATATGGTTAGCATTTCGTTGATGTCCATGCGTAAATATCCTTTTTAGATTAGAAAATATTATCAGTTCTCTTAATATTTCTGTCATAATTCAGTATAACTTTCGAATATTACCTACGTTGTTTTTTTATAACTTCAATGCCCATCCCTCAATTTATTTGGGTCGCCCAGCGTGGCACTACGTCACCAGAGGCCTACTCCTTTTTTTTTTATAAAAAGCGCTTTTGAGGGTAAATTTGATCCAAAAAATTCTAATTTTTTGGAGATAAGTTTTTCGAATACAGTAAGTACTTTTAAAAGTATTATGAAATATAAAAAAAATTGCTGGATAAGTCCATTATCTTACAAATATGAAAAACAAATTAGAATAACCAAAATTGAATTAAAGTTTTATCACCATGTATCTCGAAAACAAAGCCTTTTCGGACCTACAGTGTGTTACGAAATTCACTTCATATATTGAAACCAGTAAATCCTGGTATGAACTCAGATTGAAGAAAAATACCCATAAATCGCGCCAGTGGCGCAGCCAGGAATACGCTCTGGGGGGGGTTTTGACAAAAATTTTTGACAAAAACGCTCTGGGGGGGGGGGGGTGACAAAAAAATTTGACAAATATTGCTTTATTTTCGTTAATTTGGGAAATGGGTAGGGTAATCTTTAGGTCTTTGGGGGGGGGGGGGGGGGGGTGGGGGGTTAACCCCAACCCCCCCCCCCCCCGTGGCTGCGACACTGAATGGCGCTTTGCAATAAGCTGGTTATCGTCCCTTAACCTTTCTCTAACGGTACCCGCCGATGGCAAGAAACACATGATACTGAAATAAGTTGCTAATTAATTATTTCAATAATTTTTTCTATGTAAGTCAGCATAAGAAATATTGTAATTGTCACTTCTGTAGTAAAGTCGCTTTAAAATACACTTCTTTTACAAATCTTTAAGATTAACAAATACCAATATACCAAAAAACAATGACAACGCAGTAAAGCCATTCATTTAATGCAAGAAACCAACACTTGACTAATAATCAAGGGCGTCGTCAGCCATGGGCCAAGAGGGGGGCAAGATGAGAGAGAGGATGGGGGAAATATGAATTGTAGGTACAAATAAGTACAACGATTAAAATTTTTAAAGAAAGGTTTTTAATTGAAGAAAAATTCATAAGAAAATGAAAAGAAATTAAAAAAATTAAAGAAAATTCTCGGGTTTTTTGCAAATTTGTCGACCACTAAGTCCAGCTAGCTCTTGATTATTTCGGCGTGCGTTAGCGGAGGAGTAAATTGTTGGGAAGCGCAAATTCCACGGCTCTGCTCTCCTCAGTCAGTCAGCCCTGGAGCCTGGAGGGCAATCCAGACTTAACGAGTACTCATCTAGACGAATACGTTTATTTCCGAAGTGAAGATCGGGTATATTGGGGATGTTTTTGGACGCGTTTTGCATCCCTGATGTAATTGGTTGAAGCAAGATGGCGGCCTTTTTGCCTTTAAGTTTTACAGACTGACGCATTAGACATACAATGTTGCAAATAATAAGTTTTGTAAATCAATTGATGCATTGTACGAGAAAATGTTCACTTATCAGATTATAACACAATTAGGGTTGCCAGACGTCCCGATTTTAAAGGGTACCTATATTCCGCGTTCCGACACACTTCAAATCGGGACGCGATGTGTCCCAGCATTTCTAAAATTTTCTAAAAAACAATAGTTTGGGAGAAATTCTCAGCCGCTCCTTTTATTCTGTCTATCCCCCCCCCCCCCCCCGTAACTTTTCTTTTAACATTTGTTAAAGATTTGATATTCTAACCTCGCTAGCCCCAAAATAGACATGTTAATCATCATTTTTGAAGAAATTCCTAGTCATCCCTCAATCCCTTGTTAACCCCGAAAATGTTGGTCAACACTTTTGGAAAACTCCGATTTTACCCCTCTTACCCCTCCCCGTTGTTATTTTTTAAAGTCAAATACCAACAGGACCACCAGGCTAAACACAAAGGAGAAAAAATTATTGAAATCGGTGGTACCATTCCGAGGTAGACACGCAAAAATTGTCAATTTTAAGAGAATTTTTTGGGTCTTCGCAGTTTTTTTTAGATATCCACTCACTTCAGCAAAAACTCTTAAAATGGGAAAAACTCATCTACAAAACAAATACCAAGTTATAGAAATCGGTTAATCCGTTCAAGCATTATGCGTGAACATATATAAAAAAATGACACATACGGGTCGAATTGATAACCTCCTCGTGAAGTCGGTTAAAAAGCACAACTCTCTTAGGGTACGTTCAGTTTTAATAAAGAAGTTATTTGACATTCGTGACAAAGTATAGCCAACCCACAGTAATACTTAATAGTGAGATTTTGCAGCTAGAAATTGCAGACACGCTAACCCATAAACGATAAAATTTAAAGTGGTCATCACATAAGAAACCTAATAAAAATTAAAACGATTTTTAAAGTCTTCCTCTCCTTTGGTAGGCTAATAAATTCATTTAGCAAATAAGATGAACACTGGCCAAAATACCACTCTACATTTTATCGGTTATGGGTTAGCATATCTGCAATTTCTTTTTGCAAAATCTCTCTAATAGCTTTCGTTCTTGTGCTTAAAGACGTTTGGTAAACGTCAGTAATTTTTCACAGTAATAATTATAAGTGGTAACGACAACGGTTTTTATGCGAATAATAACATGTTTTTAACTCGGTTTGGGATTGAGTTTTCTCAAAAATGTTAGGAGGTAAGATACTAAAAAAGAAACCCATACAGGAATTATGTTTTGTGCAAAAATTCATCCCGAACGTAATACATTTTTAAATATGTAGGAAAGTAACACCATATTTCATGTAAGTAATTTTACACGGTTAATGCTTTTTTGGCAATTACAAATTATTAATAGGTTATTGTTGGACAATTCTAGCGTAATTTATTTATTTTTTTAGTAGAATAAATTTATAACATAAACTTTTACATCTGTTCAATTGAAAAAAGAAGTATTGGGTGTGTCTCTAGACTTCCCCAGCAGTCACCCATTCTAATATATGTAGTGAATTTCATAAGACTTTATATCATTAGGCACTTTTCTTCTTATTTTGGCCAAAAAAAAAAATCACCTATAAAATTTTGTCGGTTAAGTTTTGCAGCACCCTGTATACAGGATGTCTCATAAATTTGTAGTCATTACCTCATAACATCCAACTCTAATGCACACGAAGTGTAGGCATTAAAGAACTGCTGCAAATCGTGCGAAGTCCAATTTCCGGTCTTGAACAGATCTAAAATCTGTGAAAATTCCACGAAAAGATTTCTCATATCCCTGGAACGGTGTAAGGTGGAGGCGAGTGCTATCACCGCCGCGGTGTATCTTTTAAAGTTTGAGTCCAACTCTGCGTAACTTTTTAGTAAGAGTTTTGGTTTTAGAGTCACACAGACTAATCTAAAAATGTATTGAAATAATTCTCTTTATATAGCTCTTTATTTTGATATGCCAAATGCCACTTTTTACTTTCCAAGCACAGCCTACATTCGTGCTCTACTCTACTGTGTAAGGAAAGTAATGTATTTATGCAGAATAAGGAATATGCATGTATTTTTATTGCATAAATCGTTTAAGGAAGTCATTACAAACCCAAAAATATTATTTTGAGGACAATATAGGATAATTTAACTAAAAAAATGTTTTACTTCTCGTTATAATTTATTACAAATTAAAAAGCAGCCATTTGTCTTCAGTGTCAAGTGACGTCAGGATATAAGCAAAAATAAGTGTCAATCTACATGTTAACGTAAAGCTCAACCTAAAGTTGATCAGGTTTCATATCTAACCCAAAAAACATCCACATTTCCTATCATCACATACTCTATACGATTTATTTTTTCCTCTTCGCAACACATCAACCAATCAGACGAGGAATTTAACTTCGAAAACAAAGGTGTGCGTTTAGCCGAGTAGCATGTGGAGAGCAGCCTTTTTAGCCCAGACAGTAATAATTGTTCTTTTTGTTACGGTTTTTTTTTTATTACAGTGTAATCTGTGTATAATAAATAATAATAAACATAACAGCAGGAAAATGTGAAAGGCATTGAAAAATTTAATTATTCCTCAACAAAAATATCAAATAAAAGAAATTATTGTTGAAGATAAAAAGGAAATTGATAATAAGATTATGGCTGAAAGACTAAATACATATTATATAAAAAGTATTCGAGATATTGTTTATTCAATACCACTAGGACAAGAAAAATTACCGGAAATGTTAATATATGATAGAACGTTATTAAGTTTTCATGAAATTTCTCTAACAGAACTGAGAAGGCACATTTTAGTTTTAAACTCCAATAATAACTACAATGAAGTTTTAAATAAAAAAAATATGACAGATACTTTTGAAATTATAGAATATCATTTATTAAATTTTGTTAATTTCTGTTTAACAAATGTAGCAATCTCTGATGAGTTAAAATGCTCTTATTTAACACCAGTTCCAAATTATTTTTATTAAATAATGAAATCTATTAAAAAAACATTCTATATATATGGTATTGTGCCAATGTACAAAAATACCACTACCAGTGCCCTGAAAACCTCATTTTTCACGTTCAGAACACTCGATGTTGGAAAAAGTACAACCTTAGTGCAAAGTGAATTAAAAAGTTTCCATAAAGAGGTATCATTAAAGGTCAGTATCGTCAAATTCAGGTAAGCGATTTGGCTGCACGCTTGTTTTTTATTATGTTACAATAACTAATAAGTATTTGTAACGAAATTCCAAAGACAAATAAGCGGCCATCCATCATACAAGCATGAACTTTCAGCAAATTATCCGATTGTCCTTGCACAAATTTCGTTAAGTCATTGTTAAACATTTCTTTTATTCAATTGTAATATTTCTTATCCAATCCCCTAACCTCTGGGAAATAAATGAACACTTGAACTCGCCATATACTAGCCAGTATAACACTTATATTTACATGACATGTGACGTCACAACCAATAGTATCACCTTTTGCAAGTTTCGAATTTCGTATGAAAATTTGTAGTAGAATTTTTTTGTTAATAAAGACCAAAATAAATGGATACAAGCAACCACCATAAGTTTTTAATTTATGTAGAGAATACAAAAAAATATTTCGGGTTTATTGGGATTGTAAGTTATTCCCTATTATGACTTGGATTTTGACATATCTTTAAGTTTTAAAGTATAGATCTAGTGAGTATGCCGAGATGCTTGTAGAAAGCATGTCCGTACGTTGTCAAGGCGTGCTTCATAATAACGGAGATTACACTCTTTATTAGGTTAGTGCATCGTAGTTTTTGAAATAACCATAGACTTTAAAAAAACTAAAGACAAAGTTATTTACTATTCAAAGCAATCAGTCATTGAATTTGCACTAAAAACTGGTGGCTTGTATTTATTTATTTATTTATTCATTTACGGCCGTAGCCACTTATAAGCATACAAAAAAGTTACACACTAATTAAATCTAAATTTCCCATTTCTTAAATGTACACACATCTCAATCAATAGCTCTACGAACCATGTCTAAGCACGCGCACAATCTCTGATTTAAAAGATTGGAAATTAATATCAAACAAATCTATTTCCTTATGATCACAGAAGTCGTTTCCAGACTTACACAACCGCGCGGTTATTGACTGAGCAACTGCAGACAGTTGCCAAAGTGCAGGTACAAAATGTCCTGATTGATGCCATCCAAGCAATATAGTATTACACGGCATTTATTTGACTATATCTTCATCTAATAAAATTAGCATAAATAAGTATTAAGTAATAAACAAAGTAATTCATTTTGTTCTATTTTATGCATCATAGCCCAATAAACTTTTATTCCCTTCTCACTGTCATAAATTATAAAGTAAAGTGGCAACGCTATTTGACGGTTTACTACCTGTTTTACTACGAATTGAAAAGTGACAGAAGCGACCATTCAAATTCACAGAATTCGCTGACCTTTGCGACATTGTTCGAAAGTGGAATTGTGTTGTTTTGTGTTTTCGAGAAGCGTCTATGTGTTTTTCTTTAATGAAGCTGACATTATTTTGTGGAAAAACATTTAAATATGGTGCGGCAGTGTCAAGTTTGAAAAAAATTGGACTATTTAGTTTTTTTTCACAAGTAAGCGAGGTTGCATTGTATCAAATCCATTGGTATTGGCGTAGTTTTACATATGTATACCTACACATTAGTAATATTAGGGTAACAAAAATTTAATACAAAAAAGGACGCCACTGGTGTTGGAAGAGGCAGCCGCCAGGGATGTTCGACAGTGCTGCCATTTTTTCCGCTGTGTCTACCTCTCTTAGTCGCATCCATTGCATGTTTTAAATGGATTATTGATTTGGCGCGAAATGATTTTATGAATGAAATGCTTTGTCTATAGTTTTTTTTAATGCCAATGGAAATAGTTATATTTTTAAACTACAAACTTTTTTTACTATTTGATCCTTATATTAGAAATTAAGCCAACGCACTTGTGTTAACGACCGTAAATGTCTGTTTTATGTATCTAAACAGGATCCTCTAAACCCAACCCAACCAAAACAATGATCGTCATTTCATTACTCACTGTTTATGCTCTTTCTCTCTATCCAACAAAACTTTCAACTCTCTCAATTCCAGCAAGAATTCTTTGTCCATTTCGGTATCATCATACTCTGGACCCGTCACTTTGTAGGTCCAGTGTTCCATGATTACTTCACAACACCTTTTCCAAGCAGGAAACCCCATAGATTGGAGTTTCTAAAAAGTTAGTTCTCCATTTTATCTCTATAACAATTTTTAAGATAATGATTTATTATATTATATCTCAGATCTCCTTGATAAACTACGTCACCAATTCCACGTAATGAGCTCTATTATTCCAGTAGTAGCGTAACCGAACCCAGTACATCACTAGTAGAGTAATGAATTCATATAATTGAAATTGAATAAAATAAAAACTTACCTTTTTCGTCGTTTCAAACCTTATTGCAGCCAAAAATACAATACAAGCATATTTTTTTGATAAGTCCTCGGACAAATAAAAGGAATTTTTTATATTATCTAATGTAGTCCCAGGGATTTCTTCTACCATTTTGTATACTCGTTTGATATTATCAAATTGTCTTCTAAAATCGTAGGAAAAATTTATAAAGATGTATAGAAATTGGTCAAGTCAGAGTCAAAAGTACACTTTATCTTTATCAACCTATATCTCAAAGACCAGCGTACTGGACATATGTTTATATAGGGTGTTCCTAAACCAGCAGTAAATCTTTCAGGGTTGATATTAGGCAGAAAAGTTTTTACATACAGTGTGTCCGGAAAGTCTCAGCATGGGGAAATATCTTTGCTATTAGTAAAGATAGAGACACCAAAATTTAATTAGGTGTATCCTATTGGTTAATAAATCTACTTTTTTATGAAATTTAACTTTTTCAGCCCCCTTGGGGGGTCACGCTAGGTAGTTGAGGTCAAAAATTTTAAATGCAACCCTATGCCGTGTGGTACCTAATTTTACAGGTTACCGCAAATCCGAGGTCCGTATCTTAATTCGATTTTAAATGGCAAGCCTATAAAAATTAACAATCGTGACAAAAAAGCCTAAAATTTAAATACCTTTATTTGTTTTATTACTTTAAAAGTTGTTCAAAATGATCACCATGAACTTCTAGGCAGTAATAAAGTCGATTTTGGAAGTCACTTCTCACATTTTCGAGAATGATTGGAATGGCAGGTGTTGCTTCTTGGCAGAGTTCCAAAATCGACTTTATTACTGCCAAGAAGTTCATGATGGTCATTTTAAACAACTTTTAAAGTAATAAGAGAAATAAAGGCACCTAAATTCAATTTTGAACAACTTTTAAAGTAATAAAAAAAATAAAGGTACTTATTTAAATTTTAGGTTTTTTTCAAGATTTTTAATTTTTATAGGCTTGCCATTTAAAAACGAATTAAGATACAGACCCCGGATTTGCGGTAAAATGTTTCTGCAAGAACTGTAAACAGGGCCGGCCCTAATAAAATAATAGGTAATGATAATTTTAATATAATCAGTAAGGGTATGAACTAGTTTGGGTAGACCGCCTAATCGTCCCCCCCCCCCCCCCGAGTGGGCTCTATAATGTCGGTAATATCATCATTGTCATGCCTTGAGAATTTCGTGTTTCTGGAGCACGTATTAAGGAAGATATCACACTCCTTCGGACTGATGATGCAGAATAGACCGCCCTTCGTAACCGTATCGCTACATACATACAAATACCTATACATATTATCCTTAATCGTTGCTATGCCAACCTTGGGAAGCGATATTTACAGATATATTTTTAAATGATTGGCCGAATTCTTCCCTGATTTCAAATTTCTACTCTCCAACTCAATAAATACCGGAAATAGCAAATTGTTCATCGTCACGGCAACGAAATGTCAAAATTATTATCACATAAAAAAGTAGTGTACTTTCTAACATTTCAATCGTCACTTTACTCGTTTCAATCGGATAAGCCGTTCGCGAGTTAAAAATGATCAACTTTATACTTAATCATCGGAATCAAAATTTATAAAAATATTTTTGAATGATTGACCGAATTCTTCCCAGTTTCAAATTTCAACTCTCCAACTCTATAAATAACGGAAATAGCAAATTGTTCGTCACGGCAACGAAATATCTAAATTATTTTCACATAAAAAATTAGCTTACTTCCTTTCCTTTCGATTGCTACCTCACTCGTTTCAATCAGATAAGCCGTGCGTGAGTTAAAAATTGTCAACGTTATCCTTAATCGTTGCTATAGAAACCATGCGAATCAAAATTTACACATATAATTTTAAATAATTGACCGAATTCTTCCCATATATCAAATTTCAACTCTCCAACTCAATAAATAACGGAAATAGCAAATTGTTCGTCGTCATGTCAACGAAATGTCGAAATTATTTTCAAATAAGAAAATAGCTTACTTCCTTTCCTTTCGATTGCCACGTCACTCGATTTAATCGAATAAGCCGTTCTCAAATAATAACAAACCCAAGCAAAATTTTAAATCAGACCCGTCATTATGATATACCCCGGATACTACCTAATTAGGGATGTTACGGAATATCTTTTTTTGTACCTAGTAGGACCTGTACCTGTTCCAAACACAAACCTATTCCAAATACCTATTCCAGGTCCAACCTATTCCGCATCAAATTTATATGATGGGTGACAAGCGGCTGGCGCTATTCCGGCTGCATAAGCATTAAGCATATTCAAGTGATATTCGAGCCGAGAATTTTATTACTTTTATTTTTAAGAATATTTGTTTTTTTTAATAATTTAGTTCTATATTTTTGGTTATTTTTCTATATTTTAATTTCTTCTGATGAAAAATAAATCATACGATCCCTATATCTCTACTTTTTTTTAGTGACATAGGTAGGTAGATAGATAAATCAGGGACTTTGATTTGTTTCTTTTCTATCACATGCTATTGAAAGATTTTAGCATTACAGTCCATTTATTTTACATATTATGAAAAAAAAAACGCGTTTCAAACTTCATTCAGCTGCTTCGATAATAGGTAACCCATCCGATTTAAGAAAATACCTATTTCCTATTATACCTGTACCCGAATTGTACCTGTAACCGACAACCGATTTCACTGAACCAAGAGATTCCAAACGCGACAGTGCGCCGTAACCCGTCACGGTGCCAGCGGAATCGGAATAGGTATATCTGATACCTGGTAATAGGTACACGGAATAGGTAGGTGATACCTATTCCAAAAGAACAGGTCCAGTTCCACTGTAACAACTCTATACCTAATGGAATAAAACCTTTCTATGATGCTTTGCCGCGTCATGGAAAAATTGTTAAAATTGGTATTCAACATGGTATTCAATGAGTAATTCTTCAAATTATATGTTCCGGAATCTACACTGGAAGGTCTATAGAAGCTTTGCCCGGTATTTTTCAAACCGAAAACGGTCCAGATAGCCTTAAAATATCTCAAGAAAAACTGGCATTTTTGCGACATTTTGACACTTCATATTTTAGTACATTCTCCGTATATAAATTGATTTTTATAATGCAATGTAGGGTCAACAAAAATTTTATAAAACTAGAATTTAATGCCCATCTCATGCAATGAAATGTTAAATCCGGAATCCATAAAAAAACGTCCATTCTATCGATTCCATGTATATTTCAAGCCGAAATTGGTCCAGGATCTTTCCAATATCTCTATAAAAACTGGTTATTTTGAAAGGTCATATTTTAATTTCGATGTAAAGAAGGCCGGCTTCAACTGTTTTTCCAAGGCAGACATTTAAAATATGCACTTTTTTTAAATTTTTCCTGTCCCGATGCAAAAAAAAACAATTTATTTATAACTTTAACGAAAAAATATGGAATTTTAATTAGTTAGGAGTGTTCTCAGATGATGAGGGAAGAAACTAAACCAAAAAATAGTTGTTAAATAAGAGAAATAATATATTTAGAATGCCGTTTAAAGATGAATTTTTATGGAAAAAAATTGAAAAAATGGGTTTCTACCTCCTAAATCCGGTCCTGGATCACCCGTTCGGGATTTATTTTAAAGCCTGATTATATCCCCAAGGGATAGCGTTGAAAAAGTTGGAAGAAATTAGATAGGAAAAGATACAGAGTGATTCGAATGTAGAGATGTCATGAAAAAAAAATGGTTAAAAATCGAAATTTAATCGTCGATTGCTCCTTTCCAATTAAGAATGAAGGAACCAAAAAATATGTTCATCACGTATTTCGACGAGCTCTTTCCGAAAAGGTACATGGAATTTCGATTTGAATCCATTTTGACCCCGAAAAAAATTAAAAACCGTCAAAAATTTGCATCAAAAATCGTAATTTCCCGTTTCTCCCAAATTTTACCAATTTCCAGTCGCTTTAGGTATAGGTAAATGTATTGCAAAAAGAAAGTTTTTGAGATTCTTAAGTTTGACGTGCCAAACCGTTTTTCTGTCCGACGTTTCGTTTTTGAGTAATGTAGAATTGAAAATGTGACATTTCCCGACCTAAAAAAATTAAAAAGAATTACTTCCCATTTTCCGAATATCACCAATTTCAATAGCGTTCTGAAGCTCCCGGTCCTCTACAACCTCCGAAAATTTAAATCGATTTAATTAGCTTTTGCGACCTGTAATCGATCCCATACGAAATAGCGAAAATTTCGACTTTGACGTTTAATTACTCCGAAATGATACACCCTGTATAACTGAATTTCTTACCCAAGCTAGATCCACTATCCCTCTATTAACTCAGAAAATTTGATTGCTCCCCTCTAACAGTTTTCGAGAAAAAAAAATTGAGAATGAGAAGATACCGGATTCGACGACAACAAACGCACATTTTCTCAGGGACGGCTAGGTATAAAGACCGCCTATCGGCGGTCTTAATGAAGGATTTTTTACCTGGTTTAATAATTTCGAAATATTTTAGTTTAGTTTCTATCCATCCGTTTGGTAAACCGTCCAGTTGTTACATGATTTCGATCGTATTTTTCGCCGACTTTAAGTGCAAGTGTTGTGACATTAATTAGAAAAGTTGTAGATAGCATTCCTACAGAAAGTTGGAAAAACTCAATTAACCATGTTATTAAAGTCGAAGAGTCCTATTTTTCATTTACTGATAACATAGGGCCACTTGTTTTTGAAAATGACAGTGACAGCAAAACCGAATTAAATTTGCAATTAAATTTAGGTAATAATTTTTTATTGCATCTACAAATAAATCAGTAAACAATGTATTAATCATTTATTTATTTATTTATTGACGGCAATGCCATTTTTTATACAAAAACTTAGTAAATATAACACAATAGCACATGTCTTAAATCCTAACAATACCATAATGATTAGAATACGATTTTACAATATGCAATTACAACCATTACTGTTAAACTATTGCAACCTTCACACACAAGTATAAATTATCAAAGGGGAAGGGATATCAGTCAAACAGTGTCGACCCCCTTCAGTTGTGCTAGGAAGTTTTTAAGAGGGCAGAAAAACTCAAGTGTCGGGTGTTGGTTTGCTATGGTCACAGACCTAGAAATGAAAGAATATCGGCCATAGTTGGTATGATGGAATGGTTGATAAAAAGTTTGAATTCTTCTGGTGTTGACCGGTGGTACGTGGAGACCGATGCATGATGTTAATAATGGACAGTCAACTAGCGAGTTTAATAGTTTAAACAGAAGTAAGAGGTCATGGTTTCGTCGTCTGTCCTGGAGTGATAGAAGATTTAGTTTTTTGCACATATCCAAGTAGTTGTAGCCTGTGTCCCTAAAAAATTTAAAGTGAATGTAATGCAAAAACTTTTTTTGTACATTTTCGATTCTGTTGATGTGGTTGGCATACTGAGGACACCACACAGAAGGTGCGTATTCCAGGTGGCTTCTAACAAGACTACAAAAGAGAATTTTAAGAGAGCGAACCGTGTGGAAGTCTTGTGTGGTTCTTCTTATGAAGCCCAACATTCTGAGTGATTTACTGATAATCGAGTCAATTTGGGGGACATATGATAGTTTTTCGTCAAGGACTATTCCGAGATCTCTGATATTGTCCACAGTGATTAAGGTTTTTCCTTCGATGCGATAGTTAAAGTCAGTTTTCACTTGACGGCGGGAGAATTTCATGACGTAACATTTTGATGTATTGATCAGCATTCCGTTGTTACGGCTCCACGCCACAAATCTATCCAGATCCTCCTAAAGCGCGACAGAGTCATTGGGATTTGATATAACTTTAAACATTTTTAAGTCATCTGCAAAGAGAAGAAACTCGCTAGACCTGAAGCATGGTGCAACCTTATTAATGGATATGTTGAAGAGAAGCGGTGCCAGGTGGGACCCCTGCGGGACTCCGGAAGGCACAGCTATCTCTCTCGATAGAAAGTTATTGACTTTCACCATCTGAACCCTTCCTGTGATAAGGCTTTCAATCCAGGATAATAATGATCCATTTACCCCCAAGGATTCCAGTCTTCTTATGATTAGATTATGCGGGACCCTGTCGAAGGCCTTGGAGAAGTCTGTGTAAACAGCGTGGACCTCCGCCCCATTCTCCAAGGCCTCCAGCAGGTAATGGGTATAGCTTAAAAGATTAAGTTCGGTATTTTTGCCAGCACAGAACCCATACTGCTGAGGAACAATTTCTGGAGATAGCAGAGAGCTAAGATGTTGCGCAACCAGCTTTTCAAAGAGTTTTGCAATTGTATTAATGATGCAGATTGGTCGGTAATTTTGGACGTCAGATTTATCTCCAGACTTATGGATTGGAATGACATAGCTTGTTTTCCAGAATGTGGGAAAGTAGCCACATCAGTGGCGCCTCGTGAGTTTTTCAGCAGGGTCGGCAAAATTTTAATCTGACAAACTCGAGGATTTACTGTGTTTTTGCCCCTCAGAAAGTATGAAAAAAATATATATTTTTTTCATATGTGTCATCATAGGAGCAATAGGTTTTTAAGGCCTAAGTTTGTAAAATTTTTGTTTATGAATTTTGTGTTTTTTTTTATTTTATTTTTTTGCTTTTTAGCTACATATCTATATATAATTAAAAATAGTTTAAATATTGAATAAGAGATTCATTACTGCCTATTTTTCTATTTTGTTGGGTCGGCACTGCCGACCTTGCCGCCCCTGGCGAGCCGCCACTGAGCCACATTGAAGAGATTTGTTGAATATGATATGCAGGGGTCTTGCAAGTATAAAGGCGGAGTTTTTCAGAAAGATAGGGTGAATATTGTCAGGGCCAGGGCCCTTATGTGCTTTGAGGTTGCAGAGTTCAGAATAGATTGCAGATATGGAAATGGAAAGGTTGGAAAGATTGAGGTGATTTAGTGATATCTCTGGTGGACAGTAGAGGTTGTCGGGGGAATATACAGAAGAAAAGTATGTAGCGAATAAGTTAGCAGCGTCGGGACCCATGTTTACTCTATCGTTGTTTAGTGTAAGGACATTCAGTATTTCAGGTGATTTTCGTTTGGAGTTAACAAAATTCCAAAAATACTTAGTATCTACACAGAGATTATTTTCAGTATTCTGGACAAAATTTCTGTAACATTCACGAGAAAGATTTTTGCATTGTAGTCTTAAGCGAGAAAAAATCTGGTAGTCTTGGGCGGATTTACTCATTTTGAAATTTTTGTGAGCTATCTTTTTCTGTATTGTTAAGTTTATCAGGACCCCACCGAACCACCTAGGGAACTTCCCACTGGGAACTTTTTTCAGTGGAACAAAAAGATCTAAACAACTGTATACTATTTCGTAAAATCGATCTATCATGGTATCTACATCAAGATTGGAGAAGAGATTGTCCCAACAGATGGCTCCCAGTCGGTCATTTATTAAGGTATAATTGGCCGATTTAAAGTCGTAGTAATAACTGTCAGATTTAGGGCCAACAACATTTGTGCAAGCATTTGGGATTGTTAAGTTAAAGGATAAAGGTGGGTGGTGACTGTCGATTGGTAATACCAGAGGGTCACACTGAGAAACCGATAGTATTTTATGAGAAAAAACTAAGTCTAGAGTTACATTATTTAAATTATGGATAAAGTTAGATTGGAAAAGATTGTGGAAAGCGCAGAAATCAGATGTAGCAGCTATCTTCTGTATTGTTTGAGGTGGGACGTAGATATCCTCTCGGGGAGATCCAAATACGCAAACATCTTCATTAGTCCAAGTAGTCATTGGTAGGTTAAAGTCACCAGCTATGCAGAGTTCAGTGTTGGGATATTTTTCTGAGATAATGTCAACTGTGTCACTAACCATGAGATAACTATCTAGTGGTGAATCAGGAGGTAGGTAGACACAGCCAATGATACATTCAGCTTTGGGTGAGCCTATGGTGACATAGATTTGTTCTACAGCTGGTGACGTTGGAAGAAGACTACATGGCACGGATTTATGTACCGCCAGGAGGACACCCCCCATAGACTTTTTGTGGCTGGTTTCATTAGAACGATCTTTCCTGAATATGAAGTAGTTGCTCAGGCCCAGCTCAGCGTCCAGGATGTCATCAGATAAGTTTGTTTCTGTTAGCATTAGTATTTGGAATTCACTTAAAGATGCATTGAACATGAGTGATGTAAGTTTCGTTCGTAATCCGCGAACGTTCTGATAGTATATGTTGAGTTTGCTGGGTTCTTTAGAGCATTGACCGTCAATATTTAGTTTCCCTGGTTGTTAATGATTTGTGGAACACCCTTGATGTATTTCACCTGTATGATTTCTCCCTTACTAATCTTATCTTTAACCCATTAACGCCCAGTGATACCGTTTGGTATCTCTAAATCAGCTGGTTCTAAAGCTTTCCCTGTTTTACGATAGGTGGTGGGAGACTACTTTCGGTCGTTGTTTTAGCTTTGGGTAGGACCTTTAGTGACAATCAAACTGCTGTTGCGTAGTGTTGTCGATTATTACGCTTACAAGCACGTGCTTCTTTACCTTGCATTCGGCGCGTATGAAAAAACATGGACATTCGCTTCCAGTAAGTATATTTTTTTTATTATAGTATGCTTTTTGCTGAATACAAGTACTAATATAGAATCACCATGAAGTGTGAAGCTGTAGACAGTAAAGGTAGTTTTTAAAAAAATTAATCCAACTTTGCGATATGGCCGCCAAAGAAGATGATACCGTATGGTATCACTGGGCGTTTCCACTACCACTTTATTTTTTTATTGCAGGCTTGGATTTTCGTTATCAGAATGTGGAAAATCAAATAGATACAATATTTATTGAGCCTCCTGATACAAATATAGACACCGATGAAGATTCTGTTGACGAAGATGATGGTGGTATTCTTATAATCTAACCGGTCGCCAATTACGTGCACCTGTGGAAATAAAATTGATAAATAATACACGTCTGGGCAGCAATTATGAAGACGTTTCTACAGATCAACCCCAGCAATCATCTTCAGTACCCGCAAATCAATTTGTAAAAGAACCATGTTCTGCTCCCTCTACATCAAAAACTATGAATCCTCCGGTGTCAGACAACAACGATTGGATCAATAATCGTCTTGCTAAAAAACCACGACTTGATAAAGAACCAAATACTGCATGGATTGATGGTGATATCGAGCCCGGATCACGTCCTTTCCCACTTGAAAACTACGGGTGCTTTGAAAAAATGTCTTGCGTAGATATTTTCGAACTTTTTCTTGACAACGAAGTCATTGAATATTTGGTAGATGAAACCTAAAAATATGCTCAGGTTTGTAATCAACCTGGCCCAAAAATTACTGCGTCTGAAATAAAATGCTTCCTGGCTATTTTAATTCTGAGTGGATATAATACTCTTCCTGCAAAAGGAAGCCCACGTATACTTGGCTCGTTATGGTGTACCAGCAAAGTCACCAGGCCCTGCAAAAACGTTAGTGTCATGCAGAGTTCTGTCAGAGATTCGTTATGATGGTATGCATCATTATGTTGCTCCATGCAATAGACGTCGTTGTGCCGGAACTGGCTGCAAAAGTTTTGGTCGCACCATGTGTTCTAAATGTGATGTTGGTCTATGTGTACCCTGTTTTGCTAACTACCATACAATGTAGAATTTTTATTGTAGTAATTTTGCAAGTAAACATGTGTTTTGTATATTAGTATTTTATTGTACCTTATGCGCCCAGTGATACCAATTGGTAGCACCACATATTTTTTTATCTAACACATGTTTTATCATAAAGTAGTTTTTTGTAGTTAAGATAGGTCCTTATTAATTACGAAATATGAAAATAATTGACAAACTCAACGAAAAATAATTCTGGGCGTTAATGGGTTAAATTCGCTCCAGACTTGTTTTTCAATCTCTTGCTGTTTTCTTGTAAGGTCTAGGTTTACAAAAATATTCTTGCCCTTTAGCTTACTGCGACTACGCACCAAGGCTACGGCTTCATTATGAGTGTTCAGTGTAACTCTTAGTGCGCGAGCCCCCTTGGAATTTGGCTTGCCAACCCTGGAATACTGGATAATTGTTGGTGGGTTGTCGGTTAGAATGCTCATGATGGAGGTAACGTCACTTCTATCATCGCCTTTTTCGGGAAGATTGAAGAGCATTAAGTTAGTACGATTTTGCCGTTCTTGCAGCTCTTGCCAAATTTCGTTCTGGTCTGGTGTCAGTGTTTGTTTAGTGACTGATTGGGATGTGCTGAGGGTCTGGTTGATGTCCATGATCTTACCTTCCAGAGATTTAGCGGTTTCGTTCAGTGCATTGACGTTTTTTTTCAAACTCTTAAAGTCATCATTTATACCAGAAAGTTTTGAGATGTCTCTCTTGAGCAATTCAATTTCCTTAGTCATCTGGTCGACCCTTTTTGAGAGGTTAAGCATTTGTCGGACGTTACTGAGGCATTCAGGACACAGAAATGGCATAACTCGCTTTTGCAGAAGGACTGAACGTATTTCAGTTGGACTTATGCCACTGCAGGACTGGCATATAATTTTATTACAGTGATCACATGGGCATCCAAAAACATTGACACTCCTCTTGGGTTCTTTAAGGGCAACAACAGTCTTGCATTTATGGCACGTTTCCGACATGCTATCTCACTGAATTAGTTATGTGAGATAGGGTATAGGTTGAACTTTATTCACAAAATATGCTGAATTTTATAGGTAGAACAGCCTATATATTTTTTTTAGGGGTACAGGATAAACAGATAATTCCAAACAAAAATGTTTTTATTCTTACTTGTATTTCATCTGATTGGTGAAAATCGTCAGTTAAGGATGTTACACAACTGATCCAAGTTAAATAATTTATGGTAGCAATTCAGAAAGTCCTATTCTTCCACTGTACAGGTTTTCAGAATTGTTGGAGAAGTACTTCTTCCCAAAAACAACAAAATCCCAGAGACTATGTGCACATGGTGTTATTGACTCGACAATTTCACAATACAGTCTTAATTTAACAAGATTTTTTTTTCAAAATTATTCCGAATTTAAACCACTCCCACACTGACGCCTTTTAAGAATCTTAAATATTTACATTTATTGAGGAACTTACCATTTTGTCAAAAGGTAATGAAAGCCGAAAGAGCTTGAAACGAGTTTTATAGAAACTGAGGACTATTTGGGAATTTATTCTTACTTTCACAGTAATTTTAAATTATAATTCTCTTTTATTTTCATTAAGTACCTTTTTTGTTTTTTTTTATCAACTTTCTATTTATTTTTAAAAAGCGTGTTGCTGGCGCACCACTCCTAAAAGTTATGCGCCCTTCCTAGGATTCCTAGGCTTGTAGAATAACATGTCACGGCACACTTGTGTGAAATATTTGCCTGAGGTTTAGTAACGTCCTGTACAAACTTCTATACCTAAGATTAAATCAATATTATTCTCATTCAATGTGTAACACGCTTTATTAAGTAGTTACTTAGAACAGACATATCTATTTATGATGTTTTTTAAGCTGCGCAAGTTGTACTACCTTACATTTACAAAACCACTTGCAATATTTAAGATCAAATCTGTTATTTCTCACTTACCTACACGATTTCAAAGGTTTCCCAGTCTTATCAGATACCTCGTCCAAGTCCTTCCTATTTTTAGAACTCAACTTTTTTCCCAATAATTCTCTCACGACATCATCATCAAATTCGTAATACTTTTCGATAAGAAACGTCCTCGTTTGGGGATCTATTTGAAACTCCAGGTTCTCCTGCAACTTATTGGGGTTACTCAGTAACTTTTCAAGTAACGAGTAAGTTCGGTAATGGTCCAGTACGTCACTGGCGATTAATTCTAAAGGGGCTCCTGTTTGTTTTCCCAGGCCTTTTTTGTCAAGAATAGCCACAGCTTCGCTGGCTGTAACATAATGAGTTTTGAATGTATATAAAAAGGGCTATTATATTAATCTAGCGACAAGTAACATAACCTAGATTTAATGAAATTACCAGTGTGCCCTTCTATCCATAGCTGGTAAATTTCGGGGTCCACGAGGGTGTAGTTGCTTATAAAAACGTCCACTTCGGTCATTCCTAGCAAATTTTTAGTAAGTCCTAAAAAAATTCTTGATTTTGCTTGTGTTTTACTGGTTGTCTATAGAATCGTCAATCGACAATTCGACCGAGCGCATGAGCCATAGAGGGCATGAGCGCAGCAAAGTGGCTTTAAAGGGTTGTTCATTTGAACTATGAACTGCTCTTTTTGCTTTAAGTTAACAAACTGAACAAACCATTTATTTTCTGTGTGTGCTCTAAGCAGAGATAAAAAATTTATTTCAGGATATTTTTAATGTGAAACTTATCTGGCCTTATCGCTTACATTAGAAAATGTTATTTAAGATACTACCAATTTAGAAAACTTTACCCAATATTGAGAAAACTGAATTTAAAGCAAGCCGACCAGATCCAGCATTTGCAAACGAGCATCCTCTTAAATTTCTTCTACAAAAAGATTCTCTTCTCTTGTCAAAGAAAAGATTATTAATTCCATGGAATATCGATTGATTCTACCTCGATGATTAATTCTAATGATCTTTGCGCGTGACATCTGTTGGTGACTAGTTTTACTAAAGTCCATCCAATCAGAGATTAAGATAGTCTGCTGATTACGTGACTTCAACAAACAACAACCGTTCGCTTGCTCAGCGTCATTCATCTAGAGTTGGGAGATATAGTGATTTTTCGATAACTGTTAGAACAGCGATAGTGATTTAAGAATAACGGTTACTTTTAACGGTGATTTTTCACTACAGCGATTTTTATTTTTAAGGCGAGAACAAGGAGCAGCCTGGTTGCTTTTACGAGACTGATATTCGGTATAAATATTGAATAATGATTAGTAACTTATTAGGGTAAAAATAGTATTTTTTGATACGGCCAGTGAGGTGTGACGAATTTTAATCGAAAATTACCTTTATTCTCGATTCTTGCGCTAGATTAAGATAAAAATATATTTTTTCCGAAATTAGAATTATTATGCGCTTTATACATAGGTAATTTTGAGTATAGGTACCTATACCTGAAAATGTTTTGGGTTTTTATGACGCTGAATCTAAATACGATAACAATTAATTAATAAAATTATAATCTCATAGATATTTTTCAAGTTTGAAATTAACCATCTAAAAGTGCAAAAAAACATTTAATAGCTTAAAAATGTGGGCACACTGAGTCTAAAGTAGATTATAAAATGTTTTATAAGTATAACCCACAACAGAAATAACAAAATAATTAGAAACAATAGAATAAACATACTTATAATTAAAATAAAACATTCTCTTTTATATCTAACTAATATAAAAAATATAAACAAAACAACATTCTCTTTTATTTAAGTAACTAATTTTTTGTAAAATTCAGAATTCATGTACCTATATTGAGACCGAAGGAAAGGATGACTTGACATGATATGTTTTTTAAATTTGAGTGGGATGTTTTATATAAGTATTTTTTTTTGCAAATACCTACTGCACGTTGCAGAAAATTTTTCGCCTTCAAGTGGTGTAAAAATATTCCACATTTCACTGGTTTTCTGTTTTTTGAATATTTTGTTATGCAATTGCAGGTATTGAATTTTGATACAATTAAAAGTATTAAAACTATTTTATCGGTCATACTATAATTTACTAAGCGCAATGAAAATGACTCCAACAACATCGACTACGACCAACCAGACCGATAAACGACAAATCACTGAACAATTAAACATAAGTAAATACCATGGTAAATACCGAAAGAATCAGGCAACGCAAGAAGCGATAATAACTGGCAACAGTTCAAGCAGCGATTTTGTTCTTCAATCCAAGAAATATTTATTTTAATAAATCACTGAATACTGAATACTGAATATGAATAACGGGTTTAGCCAGAGAAAAACTATTTCTATGGGTTTAGCAAGATTTCGATCGCCGGTAGCGAGAGTGATTTTTCTTTCACGGTGATTGGATTATGGTGATTGATGTATCTCCCACACTCGTCTACATTCATCGGCCATTTTCTTTTTACAGCAGAAGAAGCCGCCTTTTTGTTGTGAACCTCGTCAGTGTGTTGTATCGTTTTTATCAAATTTTTAGGTGTTTATTAGGGTTTTTCGACAAATAAAAACCATGTCCAGTGGAAGAAATGACTGCCGAATCTATGTTGGCAATTTGCCCCCAGATATTCGCACGAAAGACATCCAAGATTTGTTTTATAAATTCGGCAAAGTGACGTTCGTCGACCTGAAGAACCGACGCGGGCCACCCTTTGCCTTTGTTGAATTTGAGGATCCAAGGTAAGTACTTTTATTAATATGTATTAGAATTCACGAGTTTATTTACTCCATTGTTTATTAATTTTTAATGCTGAAAACGGAGTATTTTGCCAAATTCATGTAATGTGCTGCGGTGTTTCAAAATGGCGCCTTAACTAGCTTTCGCCGGTGATTTCGTCCGCGGTATTTACTCCATTACAAACTTTGAACCCCCATTTCACCCCCTTAGGGGTTGATTTAATAACAACTGCAAAACACGTGTTTAAACGTTTATTTTTTAGAGTATTTTATGAAGTTTCGAGTTAATAGAACCATCTAATATTTTTTACCTACAAAGTTTGAAACCCCTCTTTCGCCCCCTTAGGGGTTGAATTTTGAAGAACCCTTCTTTAGTATGCCTACGTTATATAAGAAACCTTTGCAAAATTTCAAGTTTCTAGATGACCCAACAGTGTGGGCTGGGCTTTGATGTCGGTCAGTCAGTCAGTCAGTTTTTTCTTTTACATCACAGCGTGGCCAGAAGCCATCTTAACAAATGGGAAACTTTTTTATTTTCGACGTAAAGAATAAAATAAAGCATCTTTATCATATTTTTAAAACTTTGTAATTGGAAAAAAATCTGATTTCAACTTTTGAGTTTTTTCGACTTATATATTTGTGTGTAGAGTACACTCCTAGAATTTGGTGCGTTCCTCCCGACTCACCCTGTATAATATAAATAATAAAATAATTTAACCCGTACTTTATATATCTTGTGTGCGGGAATGCGCTTTCGGGGGAAAATATCAGAATTAAAAAATAACAGCTGATTGGCGTGACAGAGGAATATGTATCAATAATCGTACCTATTACTTCGTATCAAATATCAAAATAGGTACTGAAAATACTCCATACACCGAGACAGATCCCGGGATCGGCGGCACTCGCTGCGTATTTCGCGTAAATAATACTTGTCAACGTATTTATCTGCTGAACGGCCGACGCGTGACTCCGATCCGATGAGTAAAAAATTCGCGTACCTATACAGCCCGTACTTTATATATCTTGTGTGCGGGAATGCGCTTTCGGGGGAATATATCGGAATTAAAAAATAACAGCTGATTGGCGTGACAGAGGAATATGTATCAATAATCGTACCTATTACTTCGTATCAAATATCAAAATAGGTACTGAAAATACTCCATACACCGAGACAGATCCCGGGATCGGCGGCACTCGCTGCGTATTTCGCGTAAATAATACTTGCCAACATATTTATCTGCTGAACGGCCGACGCGTGACTCCGATCCGATGAGTAAAAAATTCGCGTACCTATACAGCGGAACCTAGTATTTTTGGTAAAATCGATACCTGTTACCTGTACCTATCTGTTATGCGCTCATACCTGTTACAAGGTACCTGTTCCTAGTATTTTGTATCATCTCTAAGTTCTACAGTTCATGATTTTCGAGGCCAGAACCCTTACCAAAAAAATTGTATTACGTGTTTTGTGCTTTTTGGGAAGTAAAAACTCAACAACAAAATTGCATTATCTTTATGCAGAACTGTAGAACTATGGCAGCACTAACGGGAACTTATGAGTTTTGAACCAGAACTCTTGTTAAAAAATATTTCATGGGGGCCAACTTCACACTTTTGTAACAGTTAAAAATTTAAGTTGTAAACAACAAAATACCATTCTAATTCTACAGAACTGTAGAACTATGACAGCATCAACGGAAACTCATGAATTTTAAACCAGAATTCTTGCTAAAAAATATTTTATGAGGGGCCAACTTCACACTTTTTAAACAGTCAAAAATTTAAGTTGTAAACAGCAAAATGCCATTTTGGTTCTACAGAACTGTAGAACTATTGCGGCACTAACGGGAACTCATGAGTCTTAAACCAGAACTCTTGTTAAAAAATATCTCATGGGGTGCCAACTTTCTTAAAAAGTAAATAGATGGCTCCCATAAAATATTTTTTACAAGAGTTCTGGTTTAAAACTCATGAGTTCCCGTTAGTGCTGCCATAGTTCTACACCCAAGTTCAAGTAAATTTCACTGGTAATATCTTCTTGAAAAAAGTAGGGCCCTACAATTTTGCTCTTAAAAACACCACACCAAACGTTTGCCTTGAAATAATACTGGTCACGACACTCAATTACAAATTGGAGATTCTCATGACTACAGTTTTGGGAACACACCACTCCATTTGAGGTAAACTTGGCCTTATCTTTCTTGGGAAAAATGGGTCATAATCATAATGTACCTCACCTTGAAACCAAGAGTAAACAAAAATCGTGAATCAAAATCTCTGGACTGCAGTTTGTGAAGAAATTTTGGTTTGTATGGGTGAAGATGATTTTTCCTTAAAATAACTTGGGCCGTGGATTTTGTAACAGGTCGTGGAACAGTTTGTGAAATATTTCTCAATGAGATATTTCGATTTTCCATGACAGCTTGCAAAAACCTCTAATTGGGTGTCTTCGTCCGTCCGCCAAACCTGGTGCTTGTCAGAAAATTTATTGCTTACAGATACGGTACTTTCATTAAAAATTTGAGCAGCCATGTTTTATAGTGGTCCCCAACAATTAATACTAGGTATTTCAATTTTTTTCATCGTGGTAAGTTTAAACACCATATTTAATAAAAAAGCAGCACAACTGTCAGCATTTACAAGTAAAACGATTAGTTGTCAAAATTTCATTGGGTATCATCATTACTTTGTACTTTTCCAGGTAAACTAGATGAATGAAAATTTGAAAAACGTTCCGAAAATATTTTTTTTGTATTTTAAGTAAAAAAAGTAATTTTTTTTTATTGTTTATTTTGGTAATATGAGTTGATTAAGAAATATAAGCTAACCACAACAAACTAAAATTACAATTCTGTCCAACGAAGTCAACATTTTGTATGTTTAAAACACATGGAATCCAGTATTTATTTGGATTAATGGGAACACCGAATTTTTTGATGACATTTTGCTCGAGTTTTTTCAGGTTATGAGAAATATGGACTACTAACTTCCGTCCGCGACTTCGTCCGTTAAAAAACATGTATTTCAAAACACTATTAAAAAATTCGAAGGTACATATGAATGATCATAAAGTTATTTTGTCAAATTTCATATTCATTCGCTTTTCTGTTCTGGATGACCCTTTCTTACGTTATTGTATTTTGCAATTAAAATTAAAGATTTTTCCTATTTCGGCATTTATCGTTTTTACTTTTTTGATTTAAGTGATATTTTCTCAACAAGCAGAACTATTTATAAGGAATGACTTTTCTCCAATCGTGATTTGATTTCATTTCATTTGATTTCTGTAAAGTCAAAAATAAAGAAGTTTCCCATTTGTCAAGATGGTTTCTGGACACACTGTAAGAAGATGATCCTGCCAGAAGATGTTTTGGTATTTTAAAATAAAATTTCAAAACACGATTTAACTCTGTGGTATTGTGATTGAGCTTCTTTGTTCTTGTAATATACCTTAAATATTTTGTTGTCTGTGCTTTTTTTTAATATAGCCTAATCCTTTTTTTAAAACTAATTTCCCAATTTTTTTAGGGATGCTGAGGATGCTGTGCATGCCCGAGATGGGTATGACTACGATGGCTATCGACTCCGGGTGGAATTCCCACGCGGAGGAGGAGGCGGCGGCGGTGGTGGCGGTGGTGGTGGAGGCCGCGGAGGTGGTGGTTTCAGAGGGGGCGGCGGCGGTGGTCGTGGAAGAGGCAACAGAGGGCCTCCTGCCAGAAGAAGCCAGTACCGAGTTTTAGTTACTGGGTTGCCACCAAGTGGTTCTTGGCAGGATTTAAAGGTTTTTGGAATATTTTTATTAGTAAATTTGATTAACTGTTTTTTGATGAAACCATGTTTATTCTATTGTAACACTGCCTGGGGTTTAAAAAAGTCACTTTTTGGCACATCTAAACATTTTTTAGGACCATATGAGGGAAGCTGGAGATGTATGTTTTGCAGATGCATTTAAAGATGGTTCTGGTGTGGTGGAATTTTTGAGATACGAAGACATGAAATATGCCATCAAGAAATTGGACGATTCCCGGTTTAGGTCTCATGAAGTAAGTCTGCATAATTATTTTGGCTATTTTTCTTCAATAAGTATAGAAAGCTTAACAGACTGCATTATACAGAGCCACCAAAAAAGCTCTCAGCAAACACATACAAACATTATTAGTGGCACTATACAGAATGTCTTCTAAATATATATTAGGAAATCTATTCTCACAATTTTCAGAAAATACTCATTGTTTTAGGGAGAAGTGGCCTATATCCGTGTAAAAGAAGACAGGGGTGGCAGTGACAGCCGCAGATCAGGGGGCCGTTCCAGATCGCGCTCTTTTTCGCCCCGGAGACGGGGTTCGCCCACATACAGCCCTGTTAAGAGGAGTTACTCTAGGAGCAGGTCTAGGTCATAAAACGATTAGGTGAGTACAGAAAAAGTCTTATGGAAATTTTTTAATCTTAAAAATAGTTTTTTCAAATTTATTATGGATTTTTTTATATCAAATCACCATTTTTTTCATGTATAGGTAGATTTTTATCATGAATATCTCTTTTCTAGGTATTTTGACTCAATGAAGAACATTATGACTCTGACAAACTTTAGTTTGCCTCTGATTTTTTTCACTTTATTTTAAAAGTAGATTGGTAGGACTAAGTTTAAGAGATATGGCGAAGGGTTTTTTTAAGATTTCCTCTGGACAATAAAGCTTATTTTGCAGATAAACTCTTAAACTAATCTAAGCCTAAAAATGTATTGGCATAGTTTTTCTGAAAGAAACAAAACTTTTGGCTCTACGGCAATATATTCTTAAAATTGTTGCTTCAGAATCGAATAATACTGGTGTACTTTTTTTTGTTTGTAAATTTTTTATGGCTTAGGAACAATATATACGAAATAGAAAGTACAAGAAAAAGATTATTCTTAAGGTGACTTTAAGGAAGGCAGCTTGACCAAATGGTCTGTGTTTGAATTGTTACTTTTGCAATATACGGTCGTAAAAAGAGTATAAGGATGATTGCCACAAAAGTAGGTAATTATTCGGATTAATGAAAACACCGAATTTTTTGATGAAATCTGGCATAGACCTTAATTTTGGGTCGTAGAACACGAATCTGAAATCAGTTTTCGGCGATTTGATAAGGTTATCCCAAAAAATATTTTTTAAGGGTAGGTTTTTCTATGGATATCTTTAAATTTCGACAATTTCACTTAAACACATCTGTAAATTTATAATTTTTTTTCCTAGCAAAAAACATCACATTTAGGCAAAAGTAACTAAGAAAATTGCTTTTTTTCTTTCGGAAATTCCATTTTAAATCGCTAGTAGCCGCCATTATTTGCCCAACTGTCAACACTATTTTGTGCGGCGCTGCCACATTTACTTATTTTTTCGTGAAAAAATTGTAAATTTAGATTAAGAAATAAAAGCTAACCACAACAAACTAAAATTACAATTCTGCTCAACGAAGTCAACATTTTGTATGTTTAACCACATGGAATACGGTATTTATTTGGATTAATGGGAACACCGAATTTTTTGATGACATTTTGCTCAGGTTATTTTCAAGTTATGAGAAATATGGACTACTAACCTCCGCACGCGACTTCGTCCGCGATAGAACAATTTTACTCCATTACAAACTTTGAACCCCCGTTTCACCCCCTTAGGGGTTGATTTATTAAAAACTGTAAAGCACATGTTTAAACATTTATTTTTTAGAGTACTTTATGAAGTTTCGAGTTAATAGGAGCATCTAAGATTTTTCTCTATACAAAGTTTAAACCCCTATTTCACCCCCTTAGGGGTTAAATTTAAAAAAAAAACTTTCCTTAGTAGATGCCTACTAGGACTTGCAATCCAGGGATTGGGCACTTAAATCCCGGAATAAGTAAATTATAAAATATGTTTAAAAAAACCTGATTAAATTAACGCTTAAAGCATCCCAGTATTTTTCCTAAAAATAATGTTTAACGCGTGATATGGCAACCCTGGAAGATTCATTTACGTACTTATGTAAAAGAATTCAAATTATTTTTACTTATACTGTTGTGTTTCCTCTGCATAAGATTTTTTTTTTATTTTAAAATTACCATAATATAAATAAAAATAATTTACCTTTATTAATGTTACAATTTTCGGGATCAATCCCGGGATTTTGTTTCTGTGATCCCGAATATCCCGGGATTCAAGTATGCATCCGGTATTGCAAATCCTAAGCAATGGCCAAAATTTCAAGAATTTAGACCCAGCGATGTTGGCCGTGCGTTGATATGTTAGTCAGCGAGTCAATTTCTTTATTTCATCTGGTGAATGGAACGAGCACGGAACTGAGTAGTGTTGGGAATAACCGACTTATTTTAATAACCGACTACAGAGTATTCAAGTGATTTTAAAAACCGGATGATAACCGGTTTTTCACTCGAATACTAATATTAATATTGGCGGTTCATCGTTCATCTACAGCATTTGTATTGGGAATTACTGACTAGTCTGACTACTGAGAATTGAAATGATTTTATTTTAAAAACTAATTTATCACTCGTCGGTTTTTCACACGAATTCGAATGCGAATGTTTACATACATCGGTGTTGAAGCAAAAGGTCAAAAGTTCTTAGAATTCAATATTTTTATTTATCTTTATCGTCAGTCTAGTCTCCGTTGTGCTTTGTGGCGAGCCGAACAATGGTTCTTTTATATTGATAAATGTATATGTAGTTTAGTAAAAACCGAATTTTCGTCACTCGAATTATAACCGATGATAACGGGTTGATTCAGATTATTGAAAAAACCGGATGATGGGTTATTTTTCACTCGAGTGATCCCAACACTAGGTGCGGCGTTCGGTGGACAATTACGAGCGACGGTTTTCACTCAATCTTATAACTCGGTACTGGCTTTAATAATTTGATGATGTCGATGATTGCAATAACCGAGTGATCGAGTGATTTTTCACTTGAGTGATACCAACAATAGCAACGTCGCCAGCCGCAGTGAGTGATTGGCATGCGGGCAACAACTAATTGGAGACGTGTTGGAAAATAAAAATCGAATTTTCGTCACTCGAATTATAACCGATGATAACCGGATGATTCAGGTTATTGAAAAAACCGGATGATAGGTTATTTTTCACTCGAGTGATCCCAACACCAGAACTGACATTTTGCCGTTAATTTGTTTAAAAGGAGCTTTAAAGTAAAAAATAATGACAAACTTGAGTAGATCTCATATATTTAAGTATCCCAACAAACACTTTGAAATTTTTGTTTATAATTTCATTATTTCAGCTTTTTTTTCTAAGCAAGAAAACATGATAACCCACTTTTGCGGCAATCACCCATGTTACAATAATTTAAATTGAAATCATTTAACTCTGTTGTTAGCTAAAATATTAGGTAACATCACCTTTTTCTCATAAGAAGGCGTGGCAAGAGAATATCTGAAAAAAAATTTTTAAAAATCTTTCTAAATTTGGTGAAGCTGTTGTTCCTATCAAAAAAAAAAAAATACAATCAGTTTAAAATAAACTTTAGTGGTATACTTAGTGACTAATTCTGTATTTTATTTTTCAATGTTGGACGAAAACAACGTTGGATTAAGTTGATTGGTTTGGATAAAAAAGGAAAATACTGTGGAACTTTTACTCTCAATATAATCGGAATTGTGTTCAATCTCAAGGCGTAAAAAAGAGAGGAAAGTAAGATGCGCATCGAAATAGAGGATTATATTAGGAGGGAACAGCATTGTTGGAGTAAAGAACACGGATTTCAAGGATTTTAAGAAACGTAAAGGAGGAGAGCGAGGATATCAGGAGGGGAGGGACAAATTCAGGGGTTTTTCTTTTGGTATTTTCGATTTTTTAATGATATATTTCACGTTTTTTGCTGGAAAGTCGCGAATGTGTTTGGAAAAAATATGTTTTTAGCGTTAATTTCAAGAAAAGTAAGCCTCTTTATTAGGACTTTGATTTTGGGACAATTTATCCTTAATTTTGTATTTACCATCTTAGCTTTTTTATATTATTTTCATTAATAGGAGTAATCGGCAACGATCCTAAATTATTTTGGTTTTTTTTTGTAATGCACAGTTATGTACTATTTGGAGCACTTTTCAGTGTACATAAGAAAGGCATGTATCAGTTTTTTTAATGAATTGAAATAGGTACCTATTTTCCTAACAAGTGCGGAAAGTTATATTTTTCCGCGCGCAACAGCGGAAAACTGACTTTGCGCATGATTAGGAACATGATTTTTTCTATGAGCGTAAGGATAATATAACATAAAAGCATTAATAATAAATTGCTTTTACTCTAGCTGTAGGATTATCATTTTGGGCTTAAATTACTTAGGCCAATTAGTGAGTTAAACTTTGCGAGGCAAACCGTAAATATGTATGAAAATTTAAAAAATGTTTGAAAGGAATTGCCGGGAAAGTACAACTTTGCGCACTAAAATGCGTGCGCAAAGTACCTACTTTGCGCACGTTCGTAGAAAAATGTTTGTTTTTTAATTATCAGGAAATTAAAATCATTTGACTTCACTTTTTTTTTAAATCTATGTGATAAGAGGAATGTGCTTAAAAATATATTTTTTCCACTCGTGTTAATATTTTGGGGATTTTCTTTAAAAGAGAACGGACAGAGGATTGAAATTAAGGATTTCACCTAAGAATAGGATTAAAAAAGGATAGAAAAGGATCTAAGGATCGCTCTGGATTCAAGGGTAAATACATTTAACACAAACAAAATTAACATATTTGTGCCTGTAACCTTGTAAATCTGTTTTTTTCCTGAAATATCTTTGCTTTTGGCCCGAGGAGCCCTGTAGCGTCGAAACTTCCGACATTTAAGAACCAAGTTATTGAACAGAATTTAAAACCTTTTTTTTTTTTTTTGATAAAAAGTTTTTAAAAATAAAAATAGTCATAAATGGCTCACGATAATAAGCTAGATATCGCCCCTCAAACAAAAATTTTATAACCACTGCGCACCACTGGTAATAATAACATGGTCAAAAAACAACGAACTAAGTTGTAGTGTTGCCAAGTCACCCATTCCAATATATTTAACTATTTTCATAACACCCTGTATATTAGTGACCAAATTTATTTCATGTTCACTTTGTATTATAAATGCATAGTTAAATGTCGGTAATTTGGACGTTATAGGAATTTTAAAAACCTAACTACTTTTCGTTAATAACCAAAAAGGAAAAAAGTTTAGGACATAAGCAAAGTGCTTCTTTTTATCCCTTCCTCGTTAAATTTTTTCAGTAACAACAAAGCGTACTCAGATAATAAATGCCTCTTTTATCCCAGGTCTGAAATCTGGTAAATTTGGAGGACAATTCCTGGGATTTAAGGATACTAACTAAAAAAGGATACGGATTTGGAATTTCAGGATTTTTTCAGGATAAGAGGATTTTCGGGATCACTCTGTAACGGATGATATCTTTAGGATTTGTCCTCGATTTAGGATTTTCGACAGAAAATTGGATAGTGTCCCCCCTAATTTAGTCTGTCTAGGATTCATTCGCTTTAAGGATATTCGTAAAAGGATTTTTCTCTCTAGGAATAACTTGAGGAGGAATGACGATCAGGTATTTTCCTTTTTCTGTGCTTTTTTCTACAGGGTTTTCCTGCGCAATTAAAATATTAAAATGCGACAAATGCGTAGCTAATTTTTGATGTAGAAGTTTATGCAATATTTGGTTTTTGTAATACAGGGTGATGAATTTAAAAGAACCAAAAAAAAAAACATTAAATTTTTATCACCTTATATCTCAACGAACCTAAGCCTCCGAAGCACACGTTAATTTACGCTTCTATACCCAAAATTAGCTCTAGAATCGCCTCCCTTAATATTTTAACACGGTTAGGAAATACCCTGATTAATATTAACCATTTTAAATGTTTAGAGTGATTTTTGTTTTTGCATGGTTTCTCTTTTTTATTACTGAATAAAGTGAGGTAGTAAAGAACTGTTTTTTATTTTGTTCCCCAAAAAAAGGGTAGTTTTATCAAAGTTTACAGAATGTAAACTTTGGTTTTATTCAATAAAGGTGCTGTTTATTTATAGGAGCAGTATCTAAAAAAAAAATGGTTTTTCCGCTTTGTGTTATTTTTACAGCACACACTTTTATTGATTAAACAGACAATTTGCTTTTAACACGGAAGGTAATTCTGAACAGGGAATATGTCATGGATTTATTAAGAAAGGATTCGATGTCCGTATACTGTGAGCGTATCGAAAGTGAAGCCTTATATTTGTTGTTTGTTATGAAAACATTTCCCCTAGGGGTAGATTTTACGAACTTTAAGGAAATACGTAATTGAATCAAGAATGGTAGTAGAAAGAGATAAAATAGCATTGGAGTGTTGGAGCTCAGAAGTGCTGTCTCTGCTGGTTGCTTAGGAAAAACGTCTGCGAACACTCGGTTACACGTACGTCTTTGTCTAATGAACTAGAAAAGAAAAAGTGCGACTTATAGATTTATAAATGACTCGGAGCGACTTTAAATAAGCCTTTAGAAATAATAACCTATAAATAATAAAACCTTTTTAACTTCAGTTTATTATTATTTAACAGAAAATAAAATATTTTAGGCCTTTTATTACTTTTAGTAAATCTTGTGATGCTTCTAACGTATTTTTTGTACAAAAATACAAGGTAAAATAAGATTTGGCCAATGTTTACAAATTGTGTTTACAGTGTCTCTTAGAATGGTTTGTTTTAGCTTCAAAGAATGTTAAATCATCCCGTATCCATTCTTAATAAATCCATGGGCCGACTTATACAAACGCATTTCGGGGAATCACCGGCATCGATCGATGGTCTATGCGAGTTTCGGGGAAATCTCCGGTTTATTCAGTGACATTGTGACGTTATTCGCCGTGAAAATTTAGCAAGTTCAGTTTATCTTTCACTTTCACAAACTTTATTTTCCTTTATAATTGGTACTAACAGTATTATAAAGGGTGATATCACTAAATAGGTCTTAAAAAAAATTACTGATCGACTTAATAAGAAAATGATTTTATTCTGAAAGCCCGATCAAATTGTCGGTCAATTGACCAAAAACATGTTGACCGGTCAAAGGCACAACTCTAATGTACACTAATAAAAAATGTAGGAAAAATAAAACTAATTTATAATGTGCATTTTAACAAAATATGGACTATTTGAATAATATACCACATTGTTGTTCTTCAAAATTTTACAAATAAAATCATTTTTTGCTACTCTGATGTAAAATTACAATTATACGGTTTGACAGACATAGGAATAATTAGAAGAATTTAATACTGGAATATCTAATATGAAATCTGGCTTTACGGATTTTAGATATTTGTGTGAAACGTCAGGAAAATATCTGTTGATAGTTTGAGAGTAAGCTACTATGTAGAGTTTGAATACCGTGTGTACATTTGTATAAATAAAAATTGTTTTTTTACTTTCCTATTTTTAGCAATAGATATTTTTCCTTTTCAGTACAATTAAAGGATTTGCCCAGTGTTTTTTTTTTCATAATTGATATTCTTCCAAAAACACAATTACACTTCAAAACAAGCAAGACAGGGTAGGTAAGACTTTTTACGTTAGGCAGCTACACGACCGCTTCAGATTGCCCAAAAGTAAACCATACCCATTTATTTTCTCTGATGTAAACGCCGATGTAAAGCGATTGCTATTTAATGCAGGCCTTGGCTAGCTTAAGTTCGAGTAACTACAAAAATTTAACACTCTTAAAATTAAATACGATGTTAGCTAATCCCGAATCAAACTTACTTGCGCTATATATCCTTTTCAAAATTAAACTAGAATTCATTAGAAAAAGTTTATTTTCTATGTCCTGAACCCGTTTTTGTATACATTATAAAATATTTAGAATATAACAACAAAACTATATATAAAACTATAAAATATAAACCATTCAACAAAATCTGTTCTTCAAAAACAATTAAGAGCATTCAGTACCCATGACTATTTTTTTTCACATCTTTGGTGCTTAGTGCATAGGCGGGTTAATGCATTGCTAAGACGTAGAGGCTCAAATACTGAATATTAATTTGTTGTAGTACTGGATATTTGTGTCTCTTTAGAATTTAAATTTTCGTATCCCAATTTTTATTTTTACGTGACGATTGATTTGAATAAAATTCATTTGAATTTTTGTGTAAGCTTTTATTTAATGTTTAATTCGGGGGTTTCAACGTTTTAAAAGATTTTATAATATTTTTAATAATTAGGGGGTTGCAAGACTTTTGAAAGTGAGTGTATATTTTTTATGTCTACGTCGGAAAATCATTCGTTTTTTAGTCAAATAAATCGGCAACAACAATGTGAGAAAATAGTAATGGGCGCTAAATACTGTCCTTAATTGGCAACTCAAATTAAGGGAAACAGCGTTGTCACAGCTGACTTTTAGTGGGCACAATAAATGGCTGGCTAGAAGAAAAAATTAACAAAGATGGCATATACTTACAACACGATAATAAAGATTAAACGAAAACATGGCCCCCTATGGTAGCAAATTGGCTGATGAACGTTCTTAATTTCAGTCGCCAATAGAATTATTTAAAAAATGTCAAAAATTTTGCATTTTAATCGTTGGTGTACAGCCTAACAACGTCCAAAGTTCTCGCTGGCAAGTTGGTTACCGGGCACTTTGGTGTTTCATTCAAGTGTCTTACAATGCATCGGAAGCAAAATATATACCTAAAAAATGGAGTATTTTTTAGTAACGGTCTATTGACAAGATTTGGGATAAATAAGGATTATTTACTAGTACAGTAAGTATATAGTAGACTTCTTTGTATCTCGCGTAACACATCTAGAAGGCTATGGTTTTAGGGTGAATACACACTGCACACAGATACTTTTTGTATCGATACAATCGCGAGGCCAGCGCGATCATGTCCCAATCCACTGGACCTGTACACAGCTTATCTGGTGAGAACGTCCTTGGGTACCGATGCAAACGCGATTGAGTCACGCGGCTGATTGTATCACGAGGCTGATTGTACCACGACTGTATCGATGCAAAAATGTACGTGTGGATTCAGCTTTATATCAACAGGGTTGTCACAAAGGTCGTCAGGCACCTGGACTAAGCATAAGACTATGAAAAGACTTTTGACAGGCCCTCCAGAGGCGTGCATATGAGAAGACATTTTTTTAAATAAAAACATGTACGCCACTGATTTTTTCACTTTCGTATCTGAATCATATGGTACGTTAAATTCTTAACAAAATTTACCTGTTCATATTTTTTCACTTTCACTTTTTCACAATTTTCGCTTTAACAAGTCTCAAGCATTTAAAAAATTTAACACCCTGTATCTTTAAAACAGCATCTGCGGACCTATGTTCATATAAACGTTCTGCCTTAGTTTCTTTCAAAGAATTTCTCTAAGCGATGGCACATTTTTTTGAAACACCCTGTATAATTGGTTTTTGAAAATTTATAATAGGTATCAAAGCTCAAACTTTAAAAAACACATAATTCTTATGACTATGACTTACCCTGAAACTGGAAGAACAGTTGGTATGAGCCATTTCTGGAGACAGATAGGGCATCTGCCCAGGTAAGTTTTGGCTTTATTGTCATTCTAAAAATTGCAAATAATATTAGGACTTTTTGCAGATTCATTTTATTCATATGCAGACATAATTTTACCGGAAAACTTTTTGATTATCAAAAGTTTGTTACTCACGAATGTTGACAAAATCGCGAACCGAAGGTGAGCGATTTTAGATCAATGTCATGGGCGAAATTGTTTAAAAGCAACAATACACTTGAGTTTAATAATCAAAACTTGTTCCAGGGAAAATTATATCATGAATGGTATTCGTCATGACTATTGCAACGAATAAATAATTAAGACTAAACAACCCAACCCAACCCAACCTGAGCAAATAAGATATTTTTGTTTAAACCGGAAATACAAGTAAACAATCAACATATTTATTTTTTATTGTAATTGTGAACAATATTGAAAGTACAGTTCTGACAAACTATGGGGTTTGTGTTGTCAACATTCTGACTGTGATGAACTGATGAGCAACAACATTAGCGAGATTTGAACAATGAGTTTCAGAAATTGTGGTTTCTGTTTCATTGTTATTCCTCGTGCTATTCCCTAGTTTCGAATGATGCTCTGAATCTATTTGGAGGGAGGGTTTGATGGACTGAGCATCATGTGCATATCCCGTCAGCTTTATCACCTGCTGTTCCCCAACTCCTTTTTTCGCAAGTGCTGACACAGCTGACGATCGATGAGAGCAATTCTTAATTTTTTTATATTTTGTATCAGGCCGTGATCTTCATCCATTTTGCAAAACTGTTTACACCTAGAGGCATGTTTTTAAACCAACTTTCACTTCTTCAACTAGGATTTACGATCAATTACGCATGTCTTGAATTATTACTCTTGAAATGTAATGGGTAAAAGGTATAGGTGAATGAAAGACAGAACTCTCAAGTTTTTATTTTTAAGAAAATTAAATATGGTAATAAACAGACTTTCCACACGTAGTCATGCATTTCGGCTAGTTATGACTAGATCTGTGGCTTTCTTTAGGGAAACAGGATGTGTGAATAGAAAGGAAGGCAGTGGGAGACACAAAGTTCGCACCGCACAAAAAGTAGAATTGAGGCAAATTAATAAACACTCACAAACCCCTATTCGGCGTTTAAGCCAGCAAGTAAAGTGTCCTACGGAATCTGCAATACAACCCTGAAATGTGATCGGCATATGCAAGCTTATCGTCTAAGCTCAGTCCAAGAATTGTTACCAAACGACAAGCCGCAGAGAATGCAATTTTCAGAGTGGTTTATCGGTAATTTGCATAATAATGAAAACGTATTTGAAAAAACCTTTTTTACTAACGAGGCATGGTTTCACCTCTCTGGTTATGTAAATTCTCAATAAATGAGAATGTGGAGTTCTGTAAATCCACATTTCTTTATAGAGAAGCCTCTGCATTCACAGAAAGTTGGCGTGTCATATCAAAAAGAAGGTTAATTTGGTCGATTTTCTTTTAAGCGACTTTCAATTCGGAGCGATACCGTAATAAAATTTTAGAAAATTTTGTAAACACATTTGACGATGAGGAAATGCGACAAGGCTACTTCCAGCAGGACGGCGCACCAATTCCAACAACTCTTGATAATTTAAATTTTTTGGAAGAATTTTTCAAAGACCGAATCATTGGTCGTAATATGCCAGTTAGGTGGCCACCACGGTCCTGCGATCTCACGCCGTGCGACGTTTTTTATGGCCACACATTAAAAACTAAACTAAAAATTTAGAAGACCTACGGGCTAGAATTACAAATTAATTTCAGATTAACAACCCCCAAGTGTTCACCAATGTGTATGGCAACCAACTTTATTCGATTTAAAATTGGCTTCCTTAGAGAATTTAAAAGCTCTTATTGGCCTAAAAAGCCGGCAAAATTTTACCTTTCATAGTTTTCTCGTAATGAAATACAAGTAACGATTTTTATGCTATATTACTTTGATTGGCTGTAAAATTATGAGTGGAATAGTGAAACAGAAACTTACCATCGGTGCTTCTACTTTCGGCAAATCTGTAATACTGAAATTTGGCTTCTGTGCGTTCAACGTTTGTAAAAATTGCAAAAAGAACGCTGTAGTTTCTAAAATTGTGCTTACAGCGTTTCTTACAAGTCCAAAACTAAGCTCCGAAAGGCTAAAAACAAAAAAATGGTAAAGAGCGAATTATTAAAATAAAAAAGGAACATTCAACTGAAAAAGAACTGTAGGGGCCCACACTCCACACATTACGTTCAGACACCGATTTACCCGAAAGGGTAAAACTGTTCAGGTAAGAATGACACAAAACTGAAGTGTGTGGCTAAAAACCGTCCTTTACAACGGTCAAAAATAATCAGGCCGAAGCAGCTTATAATTAACGGATTTATGATGTGTTCGTTCAAGTCGGCGGTGTGTGGGGTAAACAGATTTAAAGGTCAGTTTTTCCAGTGGTGTTGTATTTAGCAGGTTAGAACAACAAATCGAACTGATTTATATTTTGAAGAATTAAGTCAAAATGACGGATCTTCGCCAAGTAAACAGAAAATTTTTACTTGAATTTATAGAAATTTATCGAAGTTACCCATGCTTGTGGAAAGTAAAACCACTTGAGTACAGTGATCGATTAAAGACAGATCACTTATGATTTCTCTGAGTGCTTGAGGCTCGAGGACAGATGGTAACTGAAAACTTTAAGTCTTCATAACTTCTGCCAGTTACAATAAATCTTAATGTCGCTATAAGTTTCCCATGAGATAGATTCTCTTAACTGTGTGTCTTGTTTCTGAATAATTAATAGAGTCACCAACTTCAAAAGGGTGTACTTAATAGGATTTATGGTCCATTCATAAATAATTAATTAAACCAATCCCCAGGCTCTAATAGTAGTTCATTTAATATATTATCAGGTATGTGACAACTGGCTTCTTTTTAAAAGCAAACACTTCACCCACTGTGTACGCCTTTTTCTTATTAAATTTTTTAATTAAGTGTGAGTAAATGAGTATAATCATAGAAATTTGAAATATATTATTGTTAGAATTTTACACATGAACTTTTTTATTTGTAACTTTCCAATTTTTTTATACACCATATCTTAGTATAGGCATAAGATATTTTTGACAAGTCCAATAGGCTTCATTTTTTGTAAGCTTGAGTGATGAATAAATATTACTTTACTTGTATAGTAATCAATTTAATTTTTGCAGATATTTTGATTTGATGTACCTACTTAAAAAGATCGTATTTTTAAGTACGATCGCACTGATGCGATCGTACATCGTACCGAGAGATAAAAAATCGTATAAATACGATTTAAATCGTACGGTTTTCAACACTGGCTTATATAGCTTCGAACTGGACTAAAACTGGAAGCATCGTTTTGGTTATATTTCTTCTTGAAATTCAAAACCCAACTAGTTCTTTACTTTAGTTTCTTTTTTACAGGTGGGTCAAAATTTCAAGTCAAACAAATGCTAACTTGTTGCCAATACATCTTTTAGAGCCGATCTAATTTTTTAAATAACAAAAATTTTAAAAAAGTCTTCCCTAACAGCCTCGAACCCACGACCTCTTGGTCAACTCGCTGAGATTCTACCTCTGGACTACGCTGGTAATGTAATAAAAGCGGTCCGATGCCGTTATATTTGATGACTAGCATTGGCGTGGCTGAGATCGTATTTATAAATTTTTATGTTTAGCCGCTAATTAATAATACATTAATACAATGCGCATATTAGCTACCTAATTAGGTTTTCTTTGTCCAAACCAAATGTTTTGCAAGAGTATATTTTACGGGGCGGTTTGAGTGTATTTCCATTGTGGGAGTGGCGCGATATTATTGGTGGGCCGTCGACAAATTGTGTCTCTCTTTAACTTCCTAAAGCGCGTATGTCTATTTCTCTCTTAGTTTTAATGAATTTATATCGTCCATATAAACCTATGAGGCCAATGTAAAATACGACCCAGCCCGGAGCAAGCTTGGATATCTTTCGACGATGGCTTGGCTTGATTTTTTCTTGGGGAGTTTTCGCATGGAACGTGCACTTTTTTGAAAGAAGTTTGGTTTTAAAAAATAAATTATTAGGTGGATCATTGAAAATAAATTTAGGTGGGTCATTGACCAAAGACCAAATGACCGTATGGACGCGCCTGCCATTGACAGTGGCATATTGTTGAAAAAACATAAATGTTATGGCATAGGGGGTACAGCCTTGGATTGTCTAACTGATTTCTTAAAAGACCGGAAGCAAAAATTACTAAAATAAATAAATTTAAATCTACTAAAATTTTGAACCCGTTTGGAGTCTGCCAAGGAAGTGTTCTTGGGCCATTACTTTTCATAATGTACCTAAATGATATAAATAGCAATATTAACCCAGATTTCTTAAACCTTTTTGCAGACGACTCACTCATTTCTTGCCACGATAAAAAATTAGAAAATACAATTGATAAAACTAACAGAGAATTAAAGAAATTAGAACATTATCTAAATAAAAATAAATTAAAACTCAATGTGAAAAAACAAAAGCAATGATCTTAACCACAAAATATAAATACTCTCTAATAAGAGTTGACAGCTTAAATATAATTATACAGGGTGTTACAAAAAGATGTTAAGAAATTTTAAGGGAGATTCTACATTTAAAAATATGATAATAAGTGTATATAAACATGTCGCTGATATAAACATGGATCCTCAAACGCTTCTTTTTTGAGATACAGGGTGTTTAATATTTTCACACCCCAAGTATTCCGAAGAGTTAGGAGAAATATGCAATGACGATTTAAAGCATGTATTGAAGCACGGAGAAGCCATTTCCAGCATCTACTATAAAATTAAATCAAAAAGCACCGTTTTCTGAACAAACAATATTTAAAAAAAAAATCATTTTCATTGTTTTTATTGTAAGAAATAAATTAATTTTTATCTCGAAAACGGTGCGTCAGAACAAAAAAACTCAAGAGACACTTTTTACGCAGAATTCATTGAGCTTAAACAAAACAATTTTGCTAAAAATCAGTGGCGTGCCATTTTTTCGCTAAAAATAAAGACTTACCAGCACGCACGCCACTGATAGAAATACTTTAGAAAATAAATTTTTGCACGTAAAGCTAACCTTTGATTACATACTGGCGTGTACCAAAATTCATGTCAATATCTTAACGCATTTTCGAGAAATTAAAAAAACATTTAAAAAAGATATTATTAAACACCCTGTATCTCGAAAAAGAAGCGTTTAAGGATCCATGTTTATATAAACTTATTTTTATATTTTTAGATGTAGAATCTGCCCTTAAAATTTCTTAACATCTTTTTGTAACACCCTGTATACAATTCTAAAATTGAAATTTCCTCTGAAATGAAATAGTTCAGTTTTTATATTAATAACTTATTGACAATCAAAAGTCATTTCCCTATATTAAGAAAAAAATATCCATAAAATTATATTCTTTCTCTAGGCTTGCCCCAAATTTCTCAAATAACTTGTTTATAAAAGCATAATTCAACCCCATTTTAACTTTTGTGCTAGCCTTCTGTACTTATTAGATACTAATAGTATAAAGATTCCTTGCAAAAATTCCAAACTAGAGCAATGCAAATTATTTTACGTTGTAACTGATACACTCCTATATCTATGATGTTGGAATGTCTCGAATAGCGGTTGGGTTGGGTTTGATGATAATAGGAAATGGCGCACCAAACATTTACTTTTTTAAAATACTGACCGGCGGTTCGCAATTCTAAACTCTGGATTTTCCCTAGCCCACTATCTCAAATGCTAAGAAGCTACAGTGCCGTTTGGCCCGTTTGTACTGAATGTTGACTCATCTGAGAAGATTATCAGCTGAATCAAAGGTGTAATCAAATAAAAAAGGTGACAATGTGACAAAATTTTGATTTTAAAATCGTAATTTAGAAATTTCAAATTTTTACTTGAAAATTTGGAATAAGAATTCTTTTAAAATTTAAAACAATTTTTTTATTTCACATTTTGAATTAAAATTAAAAAAAAACTTTTGACCAAATTTTGTTTGTCTTTTTTGCATCCCTTTACAAAAAAACAAATTTCTGGCATCGTGGATCTTATTTTTAAAGCAAGCAAAAACTTTTACAAAGAATGACTTTTTTTCATATCTTTCACTTTTTGGTCCATTTGTCCTCTTGTCTGCTCCATACGTGGACATACTGTACCTGTACATATTAGTATTATAGATATAATTTTTATGTTTTTGTGATATAATTTATTTCATAAGACCTTACATAGAAAGCAAATATTTGTTTTTTTTTATAATATTTTGTAGAATGTATAAGAATGGTTAACATTGTTGAATGCTACAATATTTATTTTAATAAAATTCACCATTGAAATCTGTGTACAAGTCTCTAGGGGGGAGGGGGCCAAAACAGTGTTTAAAAAACAAGTAGTAATGAGCACTGAGTATGGCTTCTAAATATTCTTTGATTCCAAAAATTTGGCGACGTTTCTTATTTGGCGTGTTTTCAGGGCTTATACTTAACTTCAATACGTATCAATTTAAAAAGATTCTATGTGCTAAGTTGTACCTTAATTTTCCACTAAAGAGCATACTCCAGAAACTCAGACTGGGGCCATCGTTTGAAAAAGTCAGTTTTAAATTCAACAAATTCAAAATCGGCAATTGATGCTCTGTTTTACCGGCCATGTATTGGAGATAGTTGTGCAGAGTTATAAGGCCCCAAATTACTTCAAATGCTGAGTGGGAGTGTATAAAAACTTGCTTTATTCTACCTTCAAAATCCTAAGAAAAGAAAATGGTCGGGAAGTTAAAAAACTTTTTAAACAATGTGGCTTTTGATTGAAAAACACGTGGAAAGGAAAGAACATTCTATTTTTATATCTTTCAAATGTTCTCTTACTTTTCTTAAACATCCCTCTGCATTTTCTATCCTATACAACTGCAGCTTATCCTCGATTTTTCTTTTAAAATAAGGGATTGCTACCAAAAATATCAAAGATAATTCTTTCTCGTGCTTCGTTAAGGACTTCTCACTTGCTAGTATTCTTTTTAACCCATAGAAATTCTCAGAAAACGAAGAATCTAAAAAGAATATTGAAGTATTGCATTTTTTTACCACACAATTATCATAAATTTACCATAGTACTTCATATAATAAAACTGTAAAAGTCCATTGATTGCAAGGAATGTTTCATCGTAGTATTCATTTAAAAATCCAAATTTTCTCGGAAACTTTGAGGATAAAAACAGGGCTACTCTTTGCAATGCAGGATGCAGAGTCTCGTTCAGTGATTTCTGTGCTACAATTTCAAAAATTGACGGTTTGCTTTGGAATGTTGTGGTAAAGTTTGCTGCGTTTTCTGCCATTTTAATTTTAGAATTTTGGTGATTTCTATTCAGGACACGTTAGATTTAATTTTTGTGAATTGCTCATTTTTGTAAGATATCACAGAACACAAAATACAATCACAGACCATAGGTTTTATGGTTTTATTTACTTATTCAGAAAGTGAGGTTAAAAGCAATTTTGTTGGGTTTTATAGTTTAGGATATCGTTTTTTACGATTTGGATGTACCAAACCGCACTGATTTAAAGTCTTCGACAGTTTAAGTTTCCACATTTTCATAATTTCAAGCAGCGCTATCTCTTGAAGCATAGGTTAAGTCAAAATCAGATGTTTCTTTTTTATTTTGCCCTTTAAAATTCAATGTCGTCAAAATGTCAAAAAAGTAGGGTTAGTTTAAATGTCCGGTTATGTTGTAAGCGGGTTGCGAGTCGTTGCACGGGTATTAAAAGAAAACGGTTTGAAAGTCAGGTAAAATTCCACTCATTTTTGCTTTGTGATTCGTACGATTATTTTGTAAAGTTCATAGTTGCTTTTGACTGTGTTTGTATAGCAAAAGAACCTAAAAAATTACGTATAATTTCTTGTTCAATAATATTGTTTATACGCCAGTTTTTTGCTCCAATGTTTTTATACTGGTAACTTATGTAAAATAGACGACTTTTTAAATTGATATGCTTTTTATGGCTTACTAAACTAACTTTAACTTATTTTTTCAACAGTAATCCTAACGTATTTCCATCCCTTTCTAAGTATTCTACGTGCGACATGACAAAAAAAGCTTTAGTATTTTTGGGCCCCGGCGCTGAGGAGATGGAGTTTGTTATCTCGGTAGATGTTTTAAGAAGAGGTGGAGTAAGTAGAATTTATATTATTACTTGTAATAAATGGGTTAATTGCTTTTTTAAGGTGGATTTTAACAAATTTTAGCAGAATAATGAGCCAAATTCAAAAAGGAAATAAAAATAGTGCAGTAATAATCATGTTCTATATTGTTTCCGTTTTATTTTTTTGGAAAGCAAGCATTAGAGGTAGGGGAATTCGGGGTAAGTTGATGATGCTAAGGAAAGATGCCACTTTAAAATGGAAAACGTTTAATACAAATGTAATAAAAAATATTATGGACTTTATATACAAGCAATGTAATTAACATAAACACTATCTCTGTTATAAAAATCCAAACGGTTGTTTTACAAAAAAATATAAAAAATCTTTAAGTTATCTTACCCCATACTTGAGGTAAGATGACGGATGGGGTAAGATGACTTAGACACAAAAATCGCAATAAAAGCCACCCCAATATTCACAGTTGCTGCAGGCTTCATGCCATCATGTTAAGCAAGAGGTACATTGGACCCAGGGCTCATCACATGTCTCACCACAGCCAGGACAGGCTGTTGGTATGATTTCTTTTAAGCTATAGGTCTTTTCGCCGCTCTTGTTATCTTTTTTCTTGTTTTTATTATTCAACAACTTCTTTTCTTGTCTGTTCTTCTTTTTAAGTTCGTTTATTTCTAATTTTGTTTGTTTTAATTCCAGTGCCAGCTTTACGGGGTGCTACTAATTGAGCCGTTCAGAGGAAAAGTGGTATAACGCACACGCAAATCGCAATGCAGTTATACCACTTTTCCTCTGAACGGCTCAATTATAGACGGATCGTCATCTTACCCCCGTCATCTTACCCGATATGTATATGAAATAAAATGTCAAAATTAAAATACGTGAAATGGCTACTAATAATGTCTAATTTAAAAGTAAAAATTGGGAATACTCTCCCACCTTTAACAAATGTACACGGGCCTAACGAATTTTCCAAGAAAATTATAAAATTTACGAGCGAAACACTTGTTTCCCATTCACAGTCCGAAGAGCAACCAAAGAAAGAGCAACTGCATAGGCTAACAAAATCTGTCTAATAAAACGACACGGAAATTTTAATACTAAATACTGATACCAAGATGGAGCTGTAGGCAAATAACCTAAAGTACGTTCTGGACAAAAATAATACGCGTTCGTCTTCTTACCCCGTTCGCCATCTTACCCCGAACTCCCCTACAAGGATTTGTCATAATCTGTGTCTCATGACACTCATGACTAGGGAACGGAATTTGTTTTTTTTTCTATTAGCAAAGAAAGTTAAATAAAAAACTGAACCCATAGTCGTCCCACGTAGTGGGAAAATTAGTTTTTAGTGTCACTGTAGAAAAATGAATTTTGCAGTTGTTTGCATACATAGAGCAGTTCTATCCCCGACATGCCTTCAGGGCATACCAACTGTTTTGTGTGGAGATCTTTGTATTGAAATAAAAATTTGGCTTCTCAATCTAATTTTTTTTTTTGGTTACAAAATATTGGCACAAATTAATTTTTATGTCCTGGGAACATATACATATGAAGAGCCAGGGGGAAAAACGCTGAAAGTCCGTTAATTATAAAATCGAGAAATTCATAATTTTAAGTTTGAAACCACTGTACATTTAACTCAAACGTTATTCACAGAAGGATTGTACACCATTGACTAATTCCACTATATTTCTACTTAAAGTTAAAAGTGCGACGCTGAAGAATATTGTCTTCTCTATTATTTTTGAGAAAAGTCTAGCTGAGCGCACAAAAACCTGCGAAAGAAGGATGAGAGTCCATTGACTCTCATCGATTTTTCCCCTTATTTCCAGTAGTTTATAGCTGTTTCAATAAAAGCTTGAATTTTTTTGTGAAAAAAAAACTTTATTATAAGGTAAAATACAACATAATAAAGTCGGTATGAATATGAAACAAAATAAGAGTCCTCATTTGTGTGGTAGGTTGCGAATGTACTCCTGTGCTGGTTCTCCGCAAAATTTTGCAAGGTTATTCACATCTTTGAACTTAGCAGCTGGTAGAGGCAGCAGACCTATAACAAGAGAAAATAATTGTAGACAAGGTTCGATCAAAAAAAGAATTAAAATTTTTACCTTGGTAAGAGAATTCTGGTAATTCAAACTCCCCTTTGTTGTTTTGCACGATAGGTGCTCCGACAATATCAGCAGATTTCCACGCTCCATTGAATGATGTACGGAAATACACAAGTCTAGGGTTTTTCTTCGAAAATCGAATTTCCTTGATAGGTCTAGTTGGAAAAGAATATTTTTTTTATAAATTCCATTTAGTAGCACTTCCCATTGCCGGAAAAAGTTTTGTTGGACCTTTTCTATATGGAACGGTGATGGTTTGTTCCGAGCAGACTGAAAAGCGTCTATCCCGTCCTGTGGTGTTTCTGCCCTATATTTTTGATTCACTAAAGCGAAATCTTTGTCGCACTCCAGGTACGAATGACCCCGAACAGGAAATGTCATCTGAATAAAGTCTAAACGTTTTTGAAAATGTATAACATAGTGCAAATATCTAAACACATTCCAGTTTTTATTTTGTCCGGCACATGAGTCACAAAAGATATGCAGTTTCTTCGTTTGATGATAATTTAGATGATTGTAGAGCATATGATGCAATAAGGAACAAACATCCGAGCTTCCCTTTTTACCTACTGTTTCTGGGTACGTATAGAAAACGGCGTCGTTAGTCGATAAAATGTGAGCAATGAAAGTGTAAACCGATAACTGACGGGAATAATATACGTCATTTGTTGAAATATTTGGAACTGGTAAGTTCTTGGCATAGTCGATACATATTGATTCAAGTTCTAGTGTCTTCCTACTCTCGATCTTAGCAGCAGTTTTCCTTGTATAAAACTTATCTGCTTTCCTTAAATGAAGCTCCTTATCTGATTTCAGTTTATCCATTTCTCTATACATTTCATCTTTGGGTTCTTTCGTCTTTAGTAGCTTTGACTGCAAGTTTTGTATTTTGATGTTGATCTCGTCACAGAAAGAACAGGTATCCGAACGGGGGTACCCAAAACTAATGTTGAAATTTTTATTAAAAATTTCTCGATAGCTGTCGTAAGATATTTTTACATCGGGGTATTTTTCGTGAAACATTTTATGCATTTTTGAAACATTTAGATCCTCCGATAGATAGGTTTTTTTGGACTTATTCAAGCTGTAATGACTGCTACGGGATTTGAAGGCCGAAATATGGTTCCTTACACACGCAACAGTTCCTTTCGACAACCTATGCTTTCTGTTTGTATGCCTACCTCTGCTGTCCACTGGAGGACAACCTGTCATTTTTAATGAATTTTGAAGTGTTTGAACTCGCCTCCCACTTATTCCATGAATTGACAAAAACGCTTTGAAGCATATTTGAACATCACAAGTGCCACTTTCTTCGCTCAAGACTCTAACTCTATATTTGTATGAGGACTGATTAAACCTGGTGATTTCATTTTGTGGTTTACGAGCTCGGCGACGCTGAATGGGTACTACAGAAATTAATCCGGCAAGATACGAGTTCTGCTAGTTGTACGATGACAATAAATTCAATTCACGCAAAATGATAACACGTGCTTCTTCGCTTATACTGGAAAAACATTTTAGTTTCTTGCACTTACAATCACTGCCAGTAAAATTAGATTGCAATCGAAGTTTCTTCGTAGCATCAGATATTCGTCCACGTTTCTTTCGTTTTTTCGTCGGAGCACTAGACATACTATTATTCTCCATACTCAAACATAACATCAACTGCCGACTGCAATTAAATGTGTGAAACGATTCACGAAATGACATGTCGCCGATCAAGCCGCATGGGACTCTCAGCGTTTTTTCCGCGGACGCATGGACTTTCATCGTTTTTTCCTAGCATGCCCAATCTCATATCCGTCATAAGTTTAGACTGTCAGCTTTATTTGCCCCTACGAGTATGCCACGATAAAATATAGGTTACAAACTAAATTTTGTATTGACTAGTTTTTTTTTGCGTAATATGGACTTTCATCGTTTTTCCCCCTGGCTCTTCATATGTAGATGATAACACCACCTTAATAGGTGTACGTAAATTGCCAGCATTTTTTATGTTAACAGAATACATTAAAATGTGTCCTCAGTTCCCCTACGAAAATTTCTTTGTCGAGGTTATCCTCATTAGGCTAGAATTTTTCCAATTAGATTAAATATGGTGGTATCATGATACAATAAAAGGAAGGTATGATACTAAATCGTGTCAAATTCGTACGGGTTCGCGCATGAAGTTACGCTGTGAGTTATTTTTGAAATTTATAACGCGCAATATAGAGTTTACGTTAGTTATAGGCGATTTTATATAAATTCTATTGGCAATATACTTTGCCTCCTGCTTATAATAGAAATTTTAAAATATATGATTTAAAATAATCATGCAAATAAAGGTATAAATTAATTTAAAATAAAAGATATTGGTAAATTGCCTGCCAATTGCGTTCTATGTATCTATTTACGTGAAAAGAAATGGTAAAATAATTTTATAAAATAAAACTATGCCTAATACAGTCAACTTCGGATATAACGACCCCCGCATATAACGAACCACCGGTTATTACGAACAAAAATTATGGTCCGGCCAAAACGCCATAAGAATGTATGTATTTTTTGTTCGTTTATAACGAACCCGGCTATAACGAACTATCGGCTATAGCGAACCCTATTTTGCTTAGTTTTTGCTTGTGGAAGTTCGGTTATAACGAACTGTCGAAATTTCACGTACGTATCACTTCCATATTCGTAAAGTAACGGCCGAGAATAGCAACCATAGAGAAGCGACAAAGACAATACAAGATTTCACAGGGCATGTGCGACGATAATGTGGACTTCTGTCTATACCGCATCATTAGTGTGACGAAATATCTTTCTCCGTTCAATATTGTGGATACGTGTCTGCCCAAGGTCAGCAGAACTGGTTACCCTAAATATCAAAGGCACCGACACGTTTTGTCGCTTCTCTATGGTTGGCATTCTCGGATAACGGGTCGAGTAGCGACCTGTCAGGCGCCATTTCAATTTGTAGTTTAATTTCGGCAATAGGCGAGGGAATATTGTTCTAGCATGGAGCAGAGCGCGCCAAAATTCAGCAAGCGAAAAAGCAGAAAAAGTTGACATAATTACAAAACTGCAAAATGGGGTTGTAAATGCCTAAATCTGTAGGGACTATCAGTTACAAAAGTCAAAGATTATTAATATTCGTAAATTTTAATAATAATAATTTTGACAACAAGAGTGTTGATTGAGTCTGGTGACAAATTAAAATTGAAAAACATGTAGGTACTAGAAAAAAGAAAAAATTTCAAATTACTGATTTTGTATAAATTATACAAATATGTATGTTTAATAAGTACATAATTTAAAAATACTATTATGTATTGATTATAATAAACGACTCATAAAAAGTACCATACAGTACATAGTACATATTTGTTTTATTCTCTGCACTTCGGATATAACGAACGCCCTGCTATAACGAACTGTTTAAAGATCCCCTTGGTGGTTCGTTATATCCGAAGTTGACTGTATTAAGATATTAATTTTTATTTAGAGGCATATTCTTACTAAAATATATACAGCGTCTTCCGAAAATATGTTATGTTATAAATAATAATTTTGTTTGTCCCTATAATTTGTCAAATATTTTTTGCGATAAATAACATGTATGTTTGCGACGGAAACATGTTTTTTAGGATAGTTTTTTTCGGATTTTTACACATTAAATAGCAAATTATTAAAAGTTATTGTATTTTTGTATTCTCTGATTTTTCAAATTTTAAAAAATCTTAAAATGCCAAACATTATTCTAACAAAATAAAAATATCGAAATTTATGAAATTAGGTAAAACAAGAAATTATTTTTTAAGAAAATAGCCTTTTTTCAATCTTGTTTGTGTTTTCTCGATTAAAGTCTGGTGATTCGTTACCGTGGAGATTTTTAGCAACTGTTTGTCACAGTAAACTTTTTTATTGAAGCGAGTTTGTAAAAACATTAAACACATTTGACATTCATGACATGACGCAATTTATGCTTTAAATTACCTTGTAAGAATTTGCAAAGAGAGCCCGATCGCTATCGCTATTTTTCATACAGAGTGCCACTGCATAATCACTTTCGTTAATATGTCTAGAACAGATTCTAGCATTTTTCACATTTCTTTCTTTTTGGGGAAGCTAAAAACTTTGATATCGGGCATAAAGCCCTTGCATTGATTGTCCACATCACAACCATACACAACACCCCTCATTTTCACTTTTAATCTCTTAAAAGTGATATAAAACACCAAAAAATAAATTTAAAACACAACGCGATCTTAACAAAGACGTGTCGCGTTTACAAAATATGGCGGAATTACTCACAGCGTGGCGTACATGGCCACGCCTACCGGTATCATATCTTCTTTTATTTATATCATGGTTTGGTATCATATCTTCTTTTTATTGTATCATGCGTTTAACGTTCTCTCATGACCGTGTTGCTCAAAAGTAAAAAATCTTTTTTTAGATTGATGTCACCATAGCTGGACTACCAGATGCCTCCATAGTAAAATGTAGCAGAGATGTAAAAATTCAACCTGATATAGGTAGGAAGCTTATAAGAACACTTAATTATTTTACAAAAATACATAGCAGAATTTTTACTGAAAGTACCTAGGCTATTCCTAATGTGAAATGAGGTTTTTAGGTATATCTGATGCCTCATCAAAGGGCCCATTTGATGTAGTAGTCCTACCAGGAGGCCTAGGAGGTTCTAAGGCCATGGCTCAATCCGCCGCCGTAGGGAAATTGTTGAAAGAACAAGAAAAGGCGGGGAGGTGGATTGCCGCTATTTGCGCAGGTAGAAATTTTTTTATTAGGTTAATAAATTGATGCAATTTAAAAAAAAAAGTATTTTTTTTAGCTCCCACTGCCCTTAAAGCACATGGGATTGCTGAAGGTAAAAATCTAACATCTTATCCGGCTATGAAAGAGGAGATGGAAGAAGGAGGTAAGCTATTTTACATAAATTTAATACAGTGTTGTCCAAGAAGTTTGCAATAAATTTCTTTTCAAAAAAAGCACTGAAATAGATGACATAATATTGTTTTACATATTTATTATTAAGCTTAATAGTAAACATCAGTCCATAAGGTCATTTGGTCAATGACCCACCTAAAATTTTCAGTGATCTACCTAATAATTTACTTTTTAATTTTTTAAAACCAAAAAAGAATCTTTTGTTTCAAAGTTCCATGCGAAATCTCCCCAAGAAAGAATCAAGCCAAGCCATCGTCAAAAGATATCCAAGCTTGCTCCGGGCTGGGTCATATTTTAAATTGATCTTATAGGTTTAATGGACGATATAAATTCATTAAAACTAAGAGAAACAGACATACGCGCTTGAGGAAGTTAAAAAGAAACACAATTGGTCGACGGCCCACCAATAATATCTAGCCACTCCCACTATGGAAATACTCTCAAACCGCCCCCTAAAATATACTAAGTATTTCAAAACATTCGGTTCGGAAAAAGAAAAACTAATTAGGTACCTAATATGCGCATTGTATTTGCATCGTATTAATAATATTAATTAGTGGTTAAATATAAAAAATATAAATACGATTTCTGTCAGGTCAGCGCTAGGCATCAAATTTAACGGCATCGGACCGATTTTCTCACATAACCAGCGTAGCCTAGAGGTACAATCTCAGCGAGTTGATCAGAAGGTCGAGGGTTCGAATCTGTGTTGTGGCAAGAACTTTTTTAAATTTTTTGTTATTTAAAAAATTTGATCGGCTCTAAAAGGTGTATTGGCAACAAGTTGTTCCTCGATAAAATATTTTTAAAATTGTTGGCAATCATATTTACTACAGCTTACAGCCTGCACGTGCATAGACAAATATCGTATTACTATGTCTAGTCGCCAGCATTGTATTTATTGAAGAAAACGGAGTTTCGGCTGCGTTCCTAATTTTATTTTACGAATAATCATACTTTTAGCTCAGAATTTTGTTCTGTTTATATTCTGGGCTTTTAGTACAAGGCGCGACATCTATTGAGATGCTAAACTTATCAGAACGGAAGCCGCTAAAATCTACTAATCTAGAGTATTAAAACACATATAAAAAAGCCATAAACATCTAGAGTAGTAATGTTCAATATTCTGCAGTACCTATTTTACGATTTTTGCAGTGTTTATTTGTAGATAAATAATTTCTTGGCACACTATTAAAAAACCTTTCTTAATTAAAATAGTGTATTTTGCTTGTTGCGTTGATATCACTAGTTGCCCACAAAATTTTGACCCACCTGTAAAAAAACTCACGGGCCTCGCCTGGTAAACATAAATGTGGCTAAATTTAAGTACCTTGTCCACCAAAGTTATGAACTTTAAAGTCGGCACAACTCTCTACTAATTATTTATTCTTTATCATGACAAATTCTAATTATTTGGTACTTTTATATGGTTCAGATTTCAAATTATAGAAAATGTGTTTTTTAAAGGAAAGTACAGTTATAAGGAGGACAAGGTCGTGATTGATGGTACCCTGATCACCTCCAGAGGCCCTGGAACCGCCTTTGACTTTGCCTTGACCATCGTGGATAAGATTGTTAGTAAAGAAAAAGCGGTGGACGTCGCTAAAGCCATGCTTTTGTGTTACACTTAAAAATATATTGGTAAGAATTGGTACTTATAAAGTCGAACTACGTTTCCTAGGCTGTACAAATTTGTGAAATATGGAATCTGTATACTCTATAAAGTCGATTATGGTTAATATTAATAAAGGTATTTAGGAATTTTTGTCCGTTTTATTATGTCTTAACAGCGCCCATTCCTATTTTCAATTTTTAAACATTGTTATTACTCAGTTATTTACTGTAAAACAGCAATGACTTTGCAGTGTAGACACGTAAAGAAGACATAAAGGGCTATTTTACTAAAACGGAATTTCACAATAATTTTAATACTAACATCTTAAATCATGGTATGTTATATGTACTTGTTTCTACTGCCATACTTTGATTTATTAGACATTTACTATCTGTACTTTAATGACATTCATTAAGATACAAATTTTTCATCAAGATACAAGTTTATAACCAATAGAGATCAGTAGCGGCTCGCCGGGTGAAGCCCGTAGTAAACATACTAAACAGTAAACGCAATCATTTCATTAAAATTTCTCCTATAGTATTTCGATTACTAATAATTGCATCTTATTTACATTCACATTTCACAATTTATTATAACAAGATGCCTTAAATATTCCGCGCCCTAACCCTGTCGTATTTAGTTGCGCCGCCACACTATCAAAACTTTTCAAGTGAACTCATCCGAACAAACTAAAACTCGCGGATGGTTGCAGAAAGATTGTTGCCTGGCTACTAAATTTGCCCGGTTTCTCGCGTAACGCGTGCCGTTGCCTGTAAGCGGTCAATAACCTACGTGAAGGGGTAATAGGCGAACTGCGGTTATTGCGAAAAGCACTTGCAGGCCCAGACCACCATTTAGGTTTACGTAAGATATCAGATAAATTATGAGAAATTAAATCCATATTTTTATAAAATTAGCGTAACATGTTTAAAATAATGCATTATATTAATGGCAGGCGCGGCCCGTCCATAAGGTCATTTGGTCAATGACCCACCTAAAATTTTCAGTGATCGACCTAATAATTTATTTTTTAATTTTTTAAACCCAAAAAGAATCTTTTGTTTCAAAGTTCCATGCGAAAACTCCCCAAGAAAGAATAAAGCCAAGCCATCGTCAAAGGATATAGAAGCTTGCTCCGGGCTGGGCCATATTTTAAATTGATCTTATAGGTTTATATGGACGATATAAATTCATTAAAAGTAAGAGAGAAACAGACATACGCGCTTGAGGAAGTTAAAAAGAGACACAATTGGTCGACGGCCCACCCATAATATCTGGCCACTCCCACTATGGAAATACTCTCAAACCGCCACCTAAAATATACTGTTTCAAAACATTTGGTTCGGAAAAAGAAAAACTAATTAGGTACCTAATATACGCATTGTATTTGCATCGTATTAATAATATTAATTAGTGGTTAAACATGAAAAATTATAAATACGATTTCTGTCAGGCCAGCGTTAGGCATCAAATTTAACGGTATCGGACCGATTTTCTTACATAGCCAGCGTAATCCAGATGGTATTATCTCAGCGAGTTAATCCGAAGGTCGAGGGTTCGAATCTGTGTTGGGGCAAGAACTTTTTTTAAATTTTTTGTTATTTAAAACATTAGATCGGCTCTAAAAGGTGTACTGGCAACAAGTGGTTCCTCGATAAAATATTTTTAAAATTGTTGGCAATCTCATATTTACTACAGCCTGCACGTGTGTAGACAAATATCGTATTACTATGCTTATCAAAACGGAAGCCGCTAAAATCTACTAATCTAGAGTATTAAAACACATAGAAAAAATCCATAAACATCTAGAGTAGTAATGTTCAATATTCTGCAGTACCTATGTTATGATTTTTGCGGTGATTGTAGGTAAATAATTTCTTGGCACATTATTAAAAAACCTTTCTTAATTAAAAAAGTGTATTTTGCTTGTTGCGTTGATATCACTAGTTGCCTACAAAATTTTGACCCACCTGTAAAAAAACTCACGGGCCGCGCCTGATTAATGGATACATTTTTTTTACCAAACGTTTACGGAAGCGGTGCTTCCCGGCTACCATGGACCGCACGCCATACTTTACGATAATAAAAAGAATTATGAGGTGCTACACAGGGGCGGACCGTGACTTTTGGTTTGGGGGGGGGGGGGGGGGGGGGTTGGTTGACAAAACCATTGTTTTTATATAAATATGTATATACTACCGTGCTGTATAATGTTTATAATAACTACTATAACAGATCAATGGGGGGGTTTTAACCCCAAAACCCCCCCAGCGGTACGCCTCTGGTGCTACATAACCTTTTAATCGAAAAATAAAAGCTTATTAAAATTCAACTGAATTTAAAAACTCCAGACAAGTCATTGTCTGACGTCAGTCAGTAACACCTTCGTGTGCGATCGGCATTTTATGCCCACGTCGCGTCGTCTGAAATGTCACGTGATTCAGAATTTGAAAGCCTTATTATATTATGGCCGCATATACAGGGTGGTTCAGAAGTACCGCATAAAACTCATATTTCTTAAATGCGTTATTTTTGGGTAAAACGCTAAAAGACGTGAAATAATTGAACTGTTTACTCATTTTTCTGTAATATTATTAACCGCCTCCCTTCAACCCTCTAATCCCCAGCCACTACAGCTTTTTTTTCAAATGACAACCTATGTCCAATGGGGGTTCGTTGGGAAGCTCATTAAAAACTGAATTTAATGGTATCAATAAACCATGTGTTACGTTTTCAATTACTATAGGCTTTGTAGGACTAATAGTGAGAGTAATGCCATTGTATAAATAATTAAATAACGACGAAGTAGTTAATTAGTACTCACCTGATGTGACTTAACGTTACGAATGATGAAAATGACCCCCCCCCCCCTTCTGCTATACGTACACCAAGTCGGTGCACGTATAGCACAGTATCGGTTACCTTCAGTTTTTACCAAGTTTCTCAACGAACTCCCATTTGACATAGGTTGCCATTTGAAAAAAAAAACGCTGGGGTAGCTGGGGGTCAAAGGGTTGAAGGGAGAGGGTTGAAAATATTACAGAAAAATTACAGTTACATTAATTCACGTGTTTTAGCGTTTTACTCAAAAATAACGCATTCAAGAAATATTAATTTTATGCGGGACTTCTGAACCACCCTATATAAAAAGTTTAGGGAATTGATTCTATTTTATGCACTTTGGACCATTTTATAAAATAAATTATAGCACGTGTCGTAGTACCGTTCATTCATGGCTTAAACAGTTGTCAATGGGTAGTATTTGGTGAGGTCGAATATAATTGTATTGAAATTTTAACTGATTTTGGTTGGGTTTTTCTTAAAAAAGACTTATCCATAAACTTACAATAGTGATGCGTCAGTTTTGTGGAAAAATCCTACTCTGTAATCGGGTTTTGCCTGTTTGCAAATAAATAAATAAAATGAATTATTTTATCCGGAACTGCCTTTTTATAGATTTGCTCGGTGGAATACAGACAAAAGCCATAGAGGTGGCGCACTGAGCCGGAATTGCTAGCGTTCTTTCTCCCCTCTTTGTCCTACATACGCACAAACCCGTAAATACACTTAAAATATGCAAAACTTTCCAAGCGAACTCTTCCGAACAAACTAAAACTCGCGGAACGCGACAGAAAGATCGCTTTCCTGGCTATTAAATTTGCCCGGTTTCTCGTGTAAAGCTTGCCGTTGCCTGTAAGCGGGGTCAATAACTACCTACATGAATGCGTAATAGACGAACTGCTGTCATTGCGAAACACGCTTCCAGGCCCAGGCTACAACGGCGACGCGAGGGAAATTGGTTGCGTTTACGCAGTAAAATTTTTTACGTTTACGTAAGATTTCCGATAAATTATAAGTAATTAAATCCATATTTATAAAATTATAGTATAATGTTAAAAATTATGCATTATTATTGTATGCTCCTTTTAAACAGTCTTTCACTAGAAGATCAATTAATATTCAAGGCATATAGATAAAAAGACATCTGCCTACCCTCGGAAGACACGAACTATAAAACAACTTCTTTAACACTTTTTGATTCTAAACATGATATACATTAGTGTTGTAAATATCCGTATTCATTAGATATCCGAATCATACGGAATCGGAATCAGCTAATATCCGTATCCATTATCCGAATTCGAATCCATTTCTTGACCCGCGCGACAGCGGTTACAGATCATGTATACGTATGCATGCAACAGACTAAAATATTTTCTATCCGGATACACGGCTAGGTAGGTCGATGCGGTATCGGTATCATACCAGTCGAAGTCGAAGTTTAGGGATAAGAAGGCACCGCGTCGCGCCGTTCTCGTTTGAATTCGGTTCGGGTGAGGCGGGACTAGTTTAACCAATGGGTCTCATCTCATATGATACCCGTTACCCCGATAACTATGCCATCTTTTTTTAGGAAATGTCATTAGAAAGAGAAAGCACAATATCAAATATGCCAAATCGCAGACCGTGTTGTTCGCTTACACTCGATTCCGATTCCGTTTTCTCTTTGCACTTTGCATTAGTAACCACCCGATGCGAATTTATTTTGATTCCGAATCCGTATTCAAGTTCTCGGCCGGTTCCGGATAATCCGGATTCTTTTAATATTCGGATCCAACGGATTTTTGGATACGTATCTTTACATCACTAATATACATTTTTAAAAAAATTTTTACCTTCTTTAATTTTCTTTAATAAAATTGCGTTTTAATCTTTAGACGAAAGGAGGGGTTGCTTAAAACAGAGATACTTTTGTTACTTCTAAATACTTTCGTCTGGGTAACCAGTTACAAACAACACTTGGAAAACTCCTTTAATTTGCCAAAATTTAACTGTATTACCATATTACTGCCATGATTTGTTTAGGTTTCAAGAAAAAGAGGAAAATATGTATAAAATTATTTATTACATGATACATATTTACATACCTACAGACCAATGGCATAACGTACACCCCCCCAAAACCCGCATCGTGGGGATCCACTCGTTTGGGATGCCCAACGGTGGATGGGGGCAGATGTCCATTCATAGTTACACCTCTGGCTCCATACTTAATTTTTCGGGGGAAGGGGCTTAGGATATTGCGTTACGCCACTGCTACAAACATACTTACATAATAATATGTACATACATTATATAAGATATTATGTACCTACATCAGATTTCTTTTATACAAAAAATCATTTAGTTGACGAGTCCAAAGGTGGCCAAATCAAACGGATTGTATTCTCTGCAGATTGAGGTAACCACTTTAGATACTCTTCCAACAAATCTAAAAAAAAAATTTAAAAAAAAATATAAACCAGGCAACAGAACGTAGAAAATTGGATATATTGGGAAGCGATTTAACAAAGTAGCAATTGACTAGTGCGCACTTATATTATTTTAATGGCTAAATCAAGCTCCACTGGAATGCGAGTAGGCGGTCACTGTTTCGCCCCTCTTAAATTGTACAGTAGGGTGGGTCGATTTTTAAAAGTTTTAGAATTTCGATTTGAAATACTTACAAAATGTTTCCTTTTATAATAATAATAATAAAAATGTTTATATAAATAATTTAAATTAATTTACATCTTCCACCCTCTACCTGTAGCTGAAGCTGGTTGTCGGTTGAGTTTTACATTTTCATAAAAATTTCGAAATTTTAATATGGAATTACTGGCAAATCGGCAACGCTGCACATCGACAAGAAAGGATGCTACGTTGCCAACTTATTGTCAAAGTCATAATGTCATTTGTAGGTTTTAATGTTTGATAGGCACAGTTACAATTATTATTATTATTAGTAATTACCAAAATATCTTAACATAAAATTAAGTAAGCTTATATTAAATGTATCGCGAATATTGTTCTAATAAATTGGTCAGATTTAAATTAGTGAGCCAGAATTTGCAACAACCGTCGTGGCGGCGCACAGTGTGGTAAATCGACCGTCTAGACATAATTATTTAAACATTGATTTAATGTTTTTCAATTTCCTATGACATTCTTTAGGAGGGCCATGAATGTTTTTTTTGCTATAAAATGTAAATAAGAAGTCAGTCATTAAAATGGTGTAAGTTTTGTAGAATTGTAAGTAATAAATATCATTGTGGGTTTTAAAAACAAATTAGAGAGTTACCAACAATGTTTAATCAATAATATCATATAATTTTATTTACCACCTAAACAATGAGAACACTTTCAGATTAACTGGATTATGTGCAGAATGATGTTTTATAAAAGCATACACCTGCACCCGGACACGTGTATTTCTTAACTTTCTAGTACTGGTATGGAAATAACACGTTCAAATAAAAACTAATGAGTTGGATAAATTATGAAGACTTTTAGTGCTTAATCAATTATTGTTTTTCTCATTTACCGTATACAGGGTGTGACATTGAATTGGATTTTTAACACCCTACATATTTTTACATTTTTAAGAAATTATCTTTACAAAAATACTAGTTTTTAATGAATAAATTAACAATGTGTGAAACGTACTTAAATGTCTACGAGAGTACTATTGATGGACCCAGAATGTTTATTATTTTTGCAAACTTCAAAAAGTCATAATAAGTTACCTAACTTATTGGTTTTTATTTGAAAATTTCGTTTCCCATATTAAAAGAATTAAGGTGGCTGCGTTTATAAAATTTTTATTTTTACCAAATATCAAGATTTCTAATCATACTCTTCTTGGGAAGTATCGATGTCGCCCAATTCTGTTGGCTGTACCTCGGAAACGTAAGAAGAGTTCGGTTCTTTAAGAAAATCTATTGCAGATGAATCTAAATGGGTACCGGATTTTTTTGGGAGCGTTCGCATGGATGTAATGTATGGATCAGATCTAATAAGGCACATGTGAAGTAAATCTTCATTGCTTTCTCTCCTACTGCATTTACGTGTGTGAAAAGTTCGTATATATTTACATTCTTTATGCTGGGATTCTTGAGCATCCTCAGAAAACATGCCTATTGGAAATTGGAAGGGGTGCGGTCTTTATTATATCTGATCCATGCATCAGAAGCTTGTGAACAGTTGGAGGCATAATATACCATGAATATAAACTGATCACAAGCTTTGCGGTTTCTAACGAAAATGTATTAAACTTTTCTAAATTAATTTCATATATTTAAATTCGAAAAAATTTTACAAAGTTATGATCATCTACAAATTGTGTGGTTTTTTTGTCAAGTCGATAATAACTAAAGAGCTATTCTTAAAGCCACATAAGTCTCGAAAGGGCACCTATGAGCAGAAATTTTTTTACTTTTCTATTAAAAGGGATCCTACTCTGTATTTTTTAGAGGGAAACTAAACTAAACTCCGACAAACTTTTTTGTTTGCTCTACGAGTTAAAAAAAATACATAAATATAATGATACATCGAAAAACCCCAAAATTTCTAGGAGAAGGGCATTAATATTTAAAATGCTTTTATACTGTAAAACAGTTTGATTATTAACAGTATTTATGTAAAAATTTGGTAAAAAATTTGCTAAGTTCTGTGTCATATTTTTTGTTTTGAAAATGATGTACAGAAATGCGTTGCTTTTAATCTTAAAATAACACTAAGTTAAGCCCGGAGCAAGCTTTGCTTGGTCACCGTTGCATACGGTGGCTTGATTCTTTCTTGGGGAGTTATCATTCAATAAAAATAAAAAATAAATATTCAGTTTTAAAATTAAAAAAAGTTAAAAATGAGTACAATACTAGACAGTGTGATTTATTAGAAACAGTACCCATAAAAAGTAATATTGGCAAAAAATGTTTGTTATATAATGGTATTTCAATATATAATTCTTTGCAAGAACAAATAAAAAATTCTAATAATATGAAAAAGTTTAAAAGGATCACAAAAACATTTTTTATGCAAAAAAGTTTTTGGAATTTTAGTTGATTTTTGAGCTAGAAGCTTTTTTTTAATGATTTTATATAAGAAATCTCTACAATAGTTTTTATATTAGTCAATTTTGACTGATTTTAATGCTTTTTTCTTTCTTTTTTTTTTCTTTTTTTTTTTTTTAAATATTGTGTAATATATTATGTTATATTAGAGATTCCCTGTTATAAACTTGTAAGTTTGTTGGGAATAAATAAGTTGAATTGAACTTGTTTTTTTTTGAAAGAAAAGATTATTTTTTGGTTTTAAAAAATAAAAAATAAATTATAAGGTAGATCATTGAAAATTTTAGGTGGGTCATTGACAAAATGACCGCCTGTCATTTAGTTCCTTTCTAAATAGACGAAACTACCGTTAGTTCCTTTCTAAATGGCGTTGCAGTGGCGGGCCGTGCTTTTGAGGGTAGGCTGGGCCTACTCAATAATTTTGAGAAAACAATAATCGCACAATTTTATTGAAAAATGGTGTCACTGCATATAAATATATTCTAAATCGTTCAATATAATAATGCCAGCAACGATTACTTTGTAATAAATTTTCACCGAAAGCACCGAGTCGTCTTAACCCATTTTAAAAATCGCTTAATAGGCCCGAATCTAACCGGCCGACCCCGTTCAGATAAGAGCGCCACAGAAACCGCGCGTGCCGCCGCCGTTCGTCAGCAGGTCAAACGTATGTGATTTATATTAGCGATATACTGCTAGCTTTTAGGCCCGCGTCGCACTGGCCCATCCGGCATTTAGTAGTTCGAATTCCACTTGTCTGTGCAGTTCAAACTTTTATACTATTTTTATAGTCGAATTTATATTTGTTTTTTATTTGCTGGCCTGGCCTACCCCAAATTTTACCCCACGAGCCGCCACTGTGGCGGTGTCACAACTTAGGCGCCCAAATAGGCCATCCGCTGAATCTGATAAGATGTAAAATAAGCCCCGCCTACTTACACTTCGGCTCCTCCTTCCAAGTGTCTTCTAACTGGCTTCGCGTACAGACACGCCTCCTTAGCAGTTCTTTGAGTAAGATTTCTGTTCTTGGCTGCAACCTATAATTTACAAAAAATAAAACACTTGCAATTTTTATAACGTGTAAAATTTAGTTGTGTAAAATATTTAAGGTTTCACACGCACACGGTCAGATAAACCACATAAGCGAAGCCGCGAATAACGGCCAATAATACTCGAAGATATTTTTAGTAAAATCATTCATGTTCTCACCTTGCCCAACTCTTAACCATCACACTAGGTGTGCTCAGTAGATTTTTCGAGTACTTTCCCAGTTTTTTAAATACTTTTCCTTCCAACAAAAATCTGGCAAACCATTTATAATTATCCAGAGAATCTGGGTATGGCGTGTCCATTTGAGAGAGGGACCACGCTTGGCTACCGAAGGTACCCGTTAAGTAACAGTGAACTTTACCTAAAAAATGAAAAAAAGAATTGCTTAGTATTGAAGCATGCATTATGTTAAACAACGCGTGGGCAATAAATGTATCGATTTGTGCAATAACATTTTAAGCTTTGTGCATTTGTATGGGTCCCTGTACTAAAACACACAATATGAGATTATAAATAATAAAGGGTGTCCCAAAATGAACGCACATTTTAAATTTCGCGGCATTTTCGTTTCGGTCAAAGTAGGCTGCTGAAAATTTGACAGCTTCGATTATTAAACAATTTGTTGTGTTGTACAGTATTGTTTACTACTACTACTAGTCCTCCACGAATCGATGAACCCAAAGCCGGTGATCAAGTAAACTCCAAGACCAACGCATACCCGTTATCCTTATTTATTTGCGACTCCTAGAGAAAGATAACAAGCTATCAGCTGATGTCTGAATTAATCCTTGGGTTATAATAGAAAATCTGGAATAGGAACCCTGAAACTGCGATTCCTGTACAGTTTAAGTACGTATTATAAGTATGGTTTATGCGAAATATACAAGATTGTTGTATTTCTATAAAATAGGGACATTACTTGTTTGCTATTTATGTTTTTCACAATAATTTATGTATTGGGACAATATATGACTGAACTGACTCCGTAGCCTTAGTAATGGAACCTGTAAGTGGTTAAATGCGAGTTCTTGTAACCAATTTGTTATTATTTTTCTATAACTTCAATGAAATATCATCTGTTGGCTAGAAAAGTAGCTAATTACAATTTATATGGATTTTATTTGGTCACCATATAAGAAGTTATTATAATTTTTATTATCATAATATTTCAACTAGGCCTTCCGAAATCCCGGGATTGGGCACTTAAATCCCGGAATAAATAAATTATAAAATATGTTAAGAAAAACCTAAGTAGTTTCACGCATTATCGCGGTATTTTTCCTAAAATCAAGGTTTAACGCGTAATATGGCAACCCTGGAAGATTCATTTAAGTACTTATGTAAACGAATTCAAATTATTTTTACTTGTTACACTTTTATGTGTCCTTTATTTGGTTTGTATTTTAAAATAATTACAATATTATAAATAACAATAATTTACCTTTATTATTGTTACAATTTTTCGGGCTCAATCCCGGAATCCCGGGATTTTGTTTATTCGATCCCAAAAATCCCGGGATACAAGTATACGTCGGGGATTGCAGGTTGCAGGCCCTAATTTCAGTATGCTTTAATAATTCTGAATATGCATTAATAGATTAAACTGTAACTTACAATTAATTTGTATACCAAACTGCTTGCGGAATGAAGTGGAAATTGCAAATGTTTTTGTTTTAGAAGTTAAAGGATTGTGAAATATTATTTTTAAATTCAAATATTTATTGTTTGCTTTTTAACGTAAAAATAAATTTTAAAATATTTGGAGATAGGTTTAAAACGGCAATTTATTTTGCGCGCAGTGTCTTTTGCATAGAAGTTATGAAGAATTTGAAGAATTATCTTCCCTCTCCACGTTTGAATCTGTTACTGAAATATTAATTAGGAGGAATTATCATCTGAAACGCTTCGGTAGGATAATGTTTTAATAAAGAAACACACTGTAAAACAGAGTCATTAAACTAAAAGGAGCATACATGAGCAACGGTTTGTTTTGCTGTTTAAAAGTACAATATTCCTACTTTATTAATTTATAAAAAGGTCAGTGTGGAAGCGCGTGGAAGTAAACTATAATACTACCAAAATAGTATAATTGATAAATTCTAAATCCTATTTGTAAGAATCTATTTACACAAAGTATGGAAAACCCATAGCACAACTAATATAAACCAAATAAGTGCAAATATTTAGTACATGCCTGAAGGTATTGAATCCATAATTCAGCAAAGTTTGTAACGCGTATACTAAAACAGTATTGACTTCGCAAAATCGTACGCATAACCAAATAATATTTACCACAGATCGCTATTTGATCGCACGCTAGTGGCCGCCTGAGATATTCTCGCTTGAGAAAGGTCGTATATAGTATTAGGGTATGGGAAATAACGCAGTGGTATGTGTAGTTAAGAAATATAAGCAAAGGTAATTTCAATATTTAATTTCATATTTTGAATAACTGCCAAGTTTTTGGGTTCCGGACCCCACTGTGCGCCGCAACGTAATTTGACGATATATGATTATCAATTCAAACAATAGCGTTTTCTTACCTGTTCCTTCATTATAATACGGTAGAGGTTCGACCAAAGGCTCGGACAAACTGCACAGCGTCGGCACGTATACTGGCAGCCATTCTGGTTCTATTGCAGTCACTCCCCTCATATAGATTTTGTTAGTCTGGTAGATTTCTTGATAAATCTATGTAATTATAATACAGGGCGTTCTTAAACCACAGGTAAATATTTCAGAGTATGATTTCTTGCCTAATTTTAAGTAAAATATATGTATAAATGTATGTCCTAAAATGCTGAGTTTTTAAGAAACAAGGGTGGTTCACGAATCATGTACCCTTTGATCAAACTAAATTATTTGCTGAGACGTCACTGACTTGGCTTGATAATCTAGTTATATTCCTTGCTTCGTTTCAAACTTTTTGTCTTTTTCGCATTTTGGTATCTTGTACTGCTTATCAATTACTTAGCAAAAATATATCTGTCCATGCGCACCTTTCCAAAAAATAAATTGTTTGTTATTAAGCTAGTTTTAGTCATTTCGCATTAGTGTAAATCAGAATTTACATTTGGCTATTTATTTCTCTCACAATTGGATCATGCTTATCAGAAAGGAACCAAGCGCCAAATTTAAAATATGGGGAAAAACCAGCGACATAAAAACAGAATGACTCCTTCTTCGATCACGCGCATTGCCACAGGTGCGCATGTGCAGATGAAATTTTAAAGCATTCTATATATTATTGAACAGCGCCGGCCTTAAAATTTATATATGGTATTAAATGGAACATCCTGTATTATCTTGCATCTTTGGATTTCCATAAAATTTTCCATTGGTTCTATAAAAATAATGTCCTACACCTCAGTTAAACTTTTTTGAATTAACGCCCGGTCCGAGTAATGTAAAGAATCTAACAAATATGTACCTTGCGTAATATTTCGGTAGTTGTTATATTCTATCCAAGTTAACGTGAGAATGATGACAAGAATGACAATTGAACAAGAATTCACCCTATTGGACAGTTACACCAGAACGTATTTTAGCGATCACAATATTCATCTTTTCTTTCCTGATAATCACGGAGGAATCAGATTTATTTCTATCCGTGTTGGCGAAAGTGCATTAGAAAAGACAAATAAAAAAGAACATGTGCAAATTTTTATCGTTCCGTCTTTGCTTCTGGAAGTATTGCTGGTTATATAATTCGAAAGATTAGTCATCGCAAAATTCTTTTCTTTCCTGATAAAATTCCCAACGGAATCCGATTTCTTTCTATCTTGTTAGCAAAAGGGGCATTAGTAAAAGACAAATAAAAACGATGTTGTTGCGAATAAAAAAGAATAATCAAACATTTTATGACAGCCGCCTTTTTTTGTGCAAGTATTCCTGGTTATCTACTGTGAAAGTTTAATCGGAAATGTCATAAAAAATAAATTTCTAATCTGGCAAAATACCATAAGTTTTATGATTTTATAGCAAAAGATCTTTGTTTTTACTGAACACAAACAGCATTTGCAAAAATCTCGCTTTTATTAAGCAAAAACAGTCTCAGCATTAACCTTCATTAACCACATTAACCTTCTTACTTTATACTACTTAAAATTATTGTTTCCTACCCCTCTAAGCAACAATACTCCCTCTAACCAATAATTTGCAATAAAAGGATCGGAGGAAAGTTTTTAAATAAATAAACAAGAAATAGCAAAAATGAGCAAATATTTTTATTAAGATAAATAATTTATAATAAGGTTAAAAAATATTCCCTATTCTCCGATATAATAATGAAAATGGATCTATAATACAGCCTACTTGCAAACAGTGGCGTTTGTGTGAGATAAAGACGCGATAAAAATCGTTTAATCGAATATATCAAGTAGTTTCACAATTTTTAACTGTAAATATTGAAAGTCTTAGTTCCAGAAGGATAGATACATTTTGTAATGGCACTGTGACTTCAGTTTTAAACTGAAACCATGATACAATAAACGTATGTATCATGAACGAAACCAAACGTTTCTAGGGCGCAATTTTCATTCCTTTCTCAATAACTAGAGAAATCTTCTGTGATGCCCTCTATTATCAACTTTATATCGGGCCGGCGTTCATGTTACTTATTCCCATAACGTCCGGTCCAAGTAATGTAAAGAACAAATATGTACCTCGCATAATGTTTCAATAGTTGTTAGTCAGTCCCAGATTAATAGAACACGGGAATTTAAGCTGCTAATACGTTATATAAACTTTTTAAGTATATTTTTACACTGCAAAAACAACTTATATTATTATGCATATACGTATTACTACTATTGCTATCATCCAATCTACCCGTTGTTAAAATTTGAAGCAAAGATAAAATCTGCTTTTCATTGGTTTTGTACCACGTGATGTCTCAGCACTTTTGAAGTTTTGACGGAACTGTCACTGTCAGTTCTGACAGCAGTTTAAAATGTGAGGTTGTCGTTTTCCTTTTCGTCTTTTTACATTTCAAAAGTAAAGATTAATGTGATTTTATTTGTGAAAAGTGGATTAAAAGTTAATTATTATCCTATTAAGATGATGATGTAGCTAATGTACACATATTTCCAGATTTAAGCAGCAAGAAGTGAAGAAATTACTTGTAGTTGTAGCGGCGGATATTCTTCACAAGAATGTAAACTGAAGAGTGAATACATCATTTTTAATTTGAGATTTTGGGGCAAAACGGGTAAGAACATTATGTAAATAAAGCGAGGCATCGTTTGGAAATCTAAAAAAAAACACATTATTTAAGGTCGAATTAAAACTCAAAATACGTAAGTATAATTTATTGTAATCATTAATTTATATATAAAACATTATAATTAGAATCAAAATCTTCTTAAATAATTAATTACCTACCTATGCAAAATCACTTTGTCTTTCTCAACTGACCGTCGACATGCGAAACAAGATCTCATTTTCTATCTAAAATATTATTAACTCTGTTTCGATATTGTACTTTACCTAAAGTATAGAATAATTTTTTGGTTTTTCTGATATTTTATTATAAATTAAAATAAATATTCACAAAATAACGCTACGGCGAAATCGAAGGCTTGTCAGAATCAAATTGGAACTTTTGAATATTACAGGCGCGGGCGGCCATGTTGTCGTATTTGGTGTTTTGATTAGCGGACGGTACGTAGTATTGAGTTCACTGGCTGGGCAAATCACGTGGTGATTTATGAGGGATGTTCAGGACATCACGTGACTGGTTAGCAATGGTTTCCAAAGGCCATGTCTTTGCTTCAACATTTTTTCGTCGTTCGCTATATAGTAGTAATACGTATATGTTATTGTTTCTCATAACCTAACTTTCTACCAGCTGTAAAAATTTTACGAGTATGAGAGAGAAAGAAGACAAGAGAGAAAAAATGAGCGAGAGAAAGAGAGAGACATAATTGATCTCTCCCTTGTAAAATGGGATTCTGCCATCATTCTCAGATTAAATTGAATACGGTATAGCCAGTTGCAGATTTATGGAACACAGACATTTAAGCTACTAACAGTTTATATACACTTTTTAGGTTTTTGTTACACTGCAAAAACAATTTATGGGACAGGCTTGAAATATGTCATGTCTATGTTTCTCATAACCTAACTTTATATTAGTTGTAAAAATATCAGAGTATGACAAAGATGAGAGAAAGAACACGAGAGAGAGACAAAAGATCTCTCCGTTGTAAAATGGGTTTCTGTCATCAGTCTCAGTTCACATTGGATAAATCATAGGTTAAGTATGTTGATAAGCCTATCAAATATTTTTTACCAGGTTTATTTTGAAGTGGTACAAATGACTTTCGAGTTACTTACCACGTATTCCGGTAAGTTTTTTCTAAGGACAGATCCCTGACGTAAAAACACAGGCTCTTCCATATTGTTGGCTCTGTAGGCGTATTTAAATTTGACCATGTCCGTTCTGTCCTTGACTTCGTCAAAAGCCACCTTTTTGGCTATTTGATCGCCCATCCCGCAAAGAAGGAGTTGCCTTAGAAGTTTCGCCTAAAGGGTAAATATTATTAAAGTACTAGTAAAAAAATGGACTTGTTCACTATTACTGATTTTATAATGGTTTCTTTCACGAAATTTGAGCTCATCTATCTAACCAGGGAGACAACATACTTTCCCCGCGTTCCTACCCATAATCCAAATCCACTAGATCTTTTCCTCGCCATTCTGAGCCATACTTAACACCGTTATGCGCTCCCCTTGGTCGTTCCGATCGCGGCTAAATTACCACCTTTTGTCCCATACATCCTGAGTTCGGTAAAAACATACCGAAGCTCGCGATCTAGCACTACATTTCTGCCGACTGGAATAGACTTCGAAACTTCTCTGCTTTCCCGTGGAACCCTGCCTGTTTTTCCACTTTCGATCCCTCCGAAATTTGCTCACAATCACATACAAGTACACCATTCAAGTAAGTATTGAAAAATTCATTCCACATAACCGCAAGAAACCTAAACTCCATCACCAAAAGCCCTGGTTCTTCAAGGCCCGTGAGAAAGGTAGGATCCAAAAAATCCAGGCTTACAAAATGTGGCTTCAGAATCATACACCCGAAAATCGCCATTGTTGGCATCGGTTACGAACATGATCTTAACTGGCACAAACACGTTTCTATAATAGCCACATTTCGAGCCAGAAAGCCTAATCCTACACGTAAAATACTATACCCACATCTGGGGAGTGGCATCACCTTCGACACTTAACATTCTTGATTCTATCCAGAAGAGACTCATCAATGCCTCACACAAATTGCCTGCAGAGGTCTTCCCTTTCCCTTCCAACGTTAAATCCCATATGAATCCCTTTTCTTCAGAAGCCCACAGTCTACGTCAGCTGAGGAAAAACAGAATTCTCCGTGTTCTTAATTTTTGATATTAAAACATTTTTTTGGAGAAAACAAAATAAACCTGCGAAAAATCATCGCAAAAGTTTTACTTACAGCACAAAGTCCACATGCGGATAACAGACTTAGGTAAGTTTTTAAATTAGCCGATCAGCTCCGTCGCTATGTAAGTCTCGTTTTAACATATTCATTATGACAAGGCCATAACATATCTGATGCCATCCAATATGTGAATGAATAAATTTAAGAACCTGCCCATTGTCACTAGTCACTGTAAAGGACGGAGTCTTAGATAATCCTCATTCATAGTAATTGTAAATGTTTATATTTGTCTCGACATCAACATTATTTTTAAGGTTGTCAAACTTGTTTAAACTGTAAATTATTCACTGATTTTTTTTCGATATGTGGCAACACTGTATGTTTATTTGTTCAAGTGCATTTGAAAAGGGCTTTACGGAAACTTTATTACCAGTTTATTAAACACCTTAAGATTATTTTTATTACTGCAAAATACTTAAAATATTCTTTTATTTAAGATATCAATCAAACATTAGGAAATTCAGTTATAGTAAAAGAGTCCATTGTTTAAATATGAGGCAGTTTAACACGAGTAGGGTTCTGTACCTAGCTGGGGTACCAGAAAAGCATGTAAATATTTTAAAATCTCTTACCTGTGTATCCGTTGGCGGTTGCATTTTCGGATCCACTGCAATATCCGCTCCTGGAATATTTTTGTTAATTTCCGAAGTCAACTGGAGTCTTAATTTTCTGCAAAGTAATATAAATTACACTCTGTATAGTCGTGGATTTTTTTTTCTGAAAAATTCTGGCTTAAATAAATGTGCATTACACTTAACAAAGTCAGCAGTAAACGGCAACGCTTGCTGTGGTCCCGCATTATGTAAAGTTTTTATTTAAATAAATTATGATACTAAAACGTGAAATCACGCTGGTTAGCGCGTTTGTTGGGTTAGTTTTTGTATATATTTTTGCTAATCTAATATTGTATACTTTGGTACCGATATGCAGGGTTTTTCACTACATATATTGAAACCGGGGTAAATCCTGGTATGAATTCGTGACAAAGTATAGGCAACCCATAATAAAACTGATTATTTTTTGTTGCCTAAGAGATATAGAAAAGGGGTTATTTGTGTAGAAATAGCGGCGTTCAGTTTAAATATTTTTTTATCGTTTTGCTCGGAATTTTTAAGAAGCACATGACTTATTGTTGTAAACAGTTCAACTGATCACGTGCCTGTCAAAAAATCAGAGCAAAACGATAAAAAAGATCGAAGTGCCAAACGTCAAATTTTAAAGCCTCGCTGAAAGCAGAACTTTCACGAAGTGTATGTTTTGAACTCGGTTTTGGATTTAGCTTTCTCAAAAAAGTAAAGGGGTGTAGGATATTAAAAAAGGAACCCGTGTAGAAATTGTTTTTTTTTGCAAAAATACTACATTTTTAAATACGTAGTAAAGTAATATCTTATTTCACATAAATAATTTTTTTAAAAGCAAAATGCGTTCTTGGCAATTATAAATTAATAATTAATAATTAATAAACCGCGCCCGCAGGTCTTATTTCCTGCGACGTTGCCAAAATTATATTTGAGGGGAATATTGTTTTGAATTTGTCCTACTAAAAAAAATTGCGCTAGAACTGTCCAACAATAGCTTAATAATGGGTCGTAATTGCCAAAAACGCATTAGGTATACTTTAAAAAATTACTTACATGAAATACGATATAATTTTCTTACGTATTTAAAAATGTACCTATTAGATACAGGATGTATTTTTGCATGTTTTAATATCCTATACATTTTTGAGAAAACTATATCCGAAAATCCGTTCAAAACATAAACTTCATGAAAGTTTTGCAGTCAGAGACGCTTTAAAATTTGACCGCATCACATAAAAACTGTAAAAGCAGCTGGCATTCATTTATTGCTTACGAAATGACATTACCCACTATGGTAGTTAGCAAAACGGGCGCTAAGGGCGCAACGTTCTTAATTTGAATCGCCAATACGAAAAGTTATGTTATCTCGCTCTTGCTTCCCTGTTCTTGTCCCCCGTCTCTTTTTTCTTGTCGCTTTGCTGGGATTTAACAGCAGTGAGGCCAGATTCGGCGATTTGTCGCAATTTGGGCTACTGCTTGCATCTCATTGCGACAGTATGTTTTGGGCTGTTTTTAGGAATAGAGTTTTGGGTTATAAGCAAACAAACCCCACTTGGTGTTATAACTTTTAGAAATTAACGCAGTTACGGTATGCGGAATGCCTTCCAGTTACAAATAAATATTCCGCTCGCTCGACCGGATTTGTTGTAAAACTTTGAACCTACTAAGGATGTGATTTCGAGGTTTAATTCTAAAATGTACCAAACGCATCCACCATACTTATCTTTAGAGAGAGAGAGAGAGAGAGCGATGAAGTAATAGAGTTATGTGACGAGCTTTTCTAAGCAATTTAAAAAATGTTATTTACTTTTTTATTTGATATTGTGGGCAGTACAACCTCGGTCAATAGCCTTTTGACGTGGTTATGTTTTTTATTTTTTTGTGAATAAATTTCGTTGTAAATAAATACATATTTGAATAAATTATTTGATAAAAAATCATCTTTTTCGCTATAACATAAAGTTTTACATTTAATAAATATTAGTTTGTTTCTATTAATTTAAAATATGAATACATTAAAAAATACATATATGATTAATATTTTTTGTCACAAATTTAATATTAAAAATTAACTTGGCAATATTGTATTAATTTTTGCAATTTTGGGCGACAATGGACGGCCGAGTTTGCGCCAAACGTTTAAAGAAATCTGACCACACTGTTTACCAAGAACGTGATCAGTCGAACGGTTTACAACAATAAGTCATGTGCCTCTCAAAGATTCCGAATTCAACGTTGAAAGCTATTAGGGAGATTTTGCAAAAAGAAATTTCATTTCAGACACGCTAACCCATAACCGATAAAATTTAGAGTGGTATTTTAATCAGATGAGTTTTCACCTCATTTGCTAAATAAATTTATAAGCTTACCAAAGATTTTTTGAAAAATTTTTTTTTAATAATTTAATCTTAATAATGTCATGTTTATAAGCGTTGTCCTTTTTAATAAGTAAATACATTTTTAGTTTTCAGTTTTTCAATAGCGCTGATAGTAAAAAATGCCGTGGATTCTTTAAACTATTGTGTTTAATTAGTTAGTGGAATGTTTTTTTCAGTAATTGATAGTATTGCATAATTGTGTTAAGTTTAATGTAAAAAGTGAATTTTACAGAAATTTTACTTTAAAAGTAACGAAAACATTTGTTTCCAGTTTTTAATAGTGCGGGTAGTGACAAAATACCGTGAAAACTTTAAATTATTGTGTTCAATTCGTTATTGGAACTTTTTAGTGTTAATTATTTGTCAAGCGTTGGTTTCTTGCCTTAAATTATTGGCCGTACTGTGCTGTCAGTATTTTTGGTATATTGGTATTTGTTAAACATTTCCAAAAGCGTATTTTAAAGGGATTTTACTACAAAGGTAATAATATTATTCATTATGCTGACTTGTTACATAGGAAAAATTATCCAGTGAATTTCATAGCACCCTGTATAATACCCGAAAACTTTCCCTACCTTATCTCTATCACAGCCTTATATCTCAGTCCATTCTTGTCGCAGAACTCCTGCAATTTTCCCTGACCGTGCGCGTACTCCGCCGCTCCCACCGCTTTTAACAACACGCCGTTGTCGCCTAGCAACAGCGAATTGCCTTGCCCCGCCCAGTGTTGTCTAAGCGCCGCCCACTTTTGCTGCGTTAACTTTTGATCCTCTGGCGACGTTATCCCGATGGGCGTCTAAAAAATCACAAAATATATAGTTTTTAATCGATAATTTTATTTAAATGATTTTTGATGTGTGTGTCCCACTTACTTCCAATAACACTTCTTGAACGCTTAATGCGGCAACGAGGCAAATAGTGTAAGGCAACATGTCGTGTTGATGACTCAGCGCGAGCATTTTGCCGAAACGTGGCAGGACTGGAAATTTGGATATGGCTTTACCCAGTGGCGTGATTTTGTCGTCTTTTAGGGCACCTAAAATACAATAAACAAAAAACAATGTACTGAAATCAAAATTCCCTATTTTTCAAGCTGAAATAAGAGCATTTTACCTAAAACTTCTAATCGTTTTTTTGCAGCATCGAGTTGCTCCAAATCGGGAGAGGTGGGAAGAGGAAAAGTAGCGATTTTGGCAACGTACAGGCATTTCATTTGCAAATACAATTCGTCTATTGGCTTTTGTAGAATATCAGGGGTGCTGTATTCTTGAAATATATCATTAAAAACTGCACTTGAGTATAGCCTAAAAAGAATTACAAAACAAAAATACTGAAAACACTATGCAAAAATTTGCATAATAATTATTATTAATCCGAACAAAACTTTATTTTGTACCTATTTTCTATTTCTTCAAGTCCACTACCTCATCGAAAATATATCTTAGAAAGAAATCGGTTCGTCGGATCTCTCCTTATCCAATTTTGCAATAAGTGATCATTTTTGCGTTAAATATTGAAACCGCCCATACCCCCGGTCGTTATGTCAGTTGAAATTTTCGCAAGGTCTCTAAAGAAAAATGTATATTCTAAAATATGAAATTCTAATAATACTTGCTCACATACAACCTCTGCTTTAAAATAGTCTAAAAAACGTCAAAAAAATGTAAAAGTTTGCATAGAAAGGGTCAAGCTCAAATTCTTTAGGTAATGTAAAAACAGATGACCAAGCCACGCTGTGGCATAACCAAGCCACGCTAACCTCTCCCCGCCGAGGGGAGGCGCGTATACTTAAGCGCTCGACGCGATCGTGGAAAGGCATTCAGAATTAAGATTCAGACTTAGCTTTAGATGTCAGAGACATTAAAATTTTCTTCTTTTTAATGTTAAGTCGTTACGCTGCCAGTGGGGTTTCCTACCCTGCAAAGACCCTATTCTATTAGTTAGTAGCCTGACTACAGAACAGTCCTTCCTATGAGTCCCATTTTTTCTATTTTATTTGGCTTATTTACGTCACTATAATCCAAATTATTATTAACCCAACTACAAACTGGTAACATACCGGCCTGATGTACTGTGCATACAACAGGTACTTAATCCGAGTTACTATGGTATTTAACGATAGTAATGACATATGACATATTGCAAATTACCTTCACAATATGCATCATTACAGTATACAAGAAAACGTTTCATGGTTTGCGAATACTGTTCACGTTCAATAGATAATGGTTTGCCACAGTTCTTTATGCCATACAGACAAATTAGTGAACATAGTTTTCACAACATTAAGTCCCTTATAGGTTTGGACCTTTTTAAAACTTCTGGGAATTATCTGCACGGTGACGCTTCCGTTTTCTATTCAAATTAAACCTTTACATTACCTTTATCTGTGTTTCATTATGATGTAGGCTTTTTGAGTTCACTTACAGGAATTTTAATTATAGGCAGTGGCAGTGGCGGCTGGTGAAATTTTGAAGTTGTATATCTCTGTTCTTACTTACAGGACCCGTACCAAATTTAGGGGTTTTAATAGTGAGTAGGGATGTCGCGAATAGTAGTTTTTACTATCCGGCCAAACCGGATATTCGGCCAAACGCTAACCGCCGGATCCGGATATTCGGCCGAATATCCAACAGTTTAAAAGGACGAATTGAATTAAAGTTTGTAGCTATGTAAATCGAGTCGCCATGTGTGTAATGCAGACCGATGACCTGCAGCAACCGTGCGCCGACGCCGTCAAGCGTGCAAAGTTGCAAACATTCGCGGGAATCCCCGAAATGACGGGCGGGTGCCTAAGACTATAGAGGCCGAGGTTCAGTCTTATTTGAATTTGCCATTAATCGAAAGAACTGCTTCTCCATATACATGGTGGAAAGGCGAAAATAAAAATTTTCCCATCTTATCGGAGTATGCTTTCAAATACTTGTCAGCACCCGCATCCACAATTTTTAGCGAACGACTTTTTTCGGAGGCAGGCAATGTGTTTGAAGAAAAGCGGAATCAGCTTTCCTCCGAAAATGGCGAAATGTTAATTTACTTGCACCACAATCTTCCATTAGATAATTTTAAATATTAAAAATTTAAGTTCGTATTTTCGTTACATAAATTTACTAGTACTAGTACTCATGGATTTATTATAATAGGATTCGATATCTGTATACTGTGAGCGTATCGAACGTGAAGCCTTATATTTTGTTGTTTGTTTTTGTTTTTGTTATTCTCTTGGGGGAACAGTTTACGAACTACGAACATAGACAAGACTACGAATTACTACGTAATTGAATCAAGACTGGTAGTAGAAAGAGATAAAATAGCATTGGAGTGTTGGAGCTCAGGTTGAAAAATCACACCGGTGTGTCACCCGGCGATGATATCGAACGCACCCCAGAAGTGTTGCTATCTGGCTGGTTGTTTAGGAACACGGCTGACCTCGGTCTGAACGAACACTCGGTTACACGTACGTCTTTGTCTAATGAACTAGAAAAGAAAAAGTGCGACGGATAGATTTAATCTGATTTATAAATGACTCGGAGCGACTTTAAATAAACACCTTTAGAAATAACATAACCTATAAATAATAAAACGTTTTTAACTTAAATTTATTATTATTTAGCAGAAAAATAAACTATTTTAGGGCTTTTATTACTTTTAGTAAACCTTGTGATGCTTCTAACGTATTTTTTGTACAAAAATACAAGGTAAAATAAGATGTGGCCAATGTTTACAAATTGTGTTTACAGTGTCGTTTAGAATGGTTTGTTTTGGCTTCAAAGAATGTGAACTCATCCCGTATCCAGTCCTAATAAATCCATGCTAGTACTAGTTTTCAGTATTATTAGGTTTTAGTTTTTATTTTTATCTAAACTTACCTAAGGTTTTCGTGTTGTATGTTGTTTATTTTAAAATAAAAAATCATTAGTTTTCCATGCAACATAATTATTTTTTATTATAATTTATAATAATAATAAACCGTCTCCATACAATAAAATACATCGGATATTCGGTCGAATATTTAATTATCCGGCCAAACCAGATATCCGGCCCAACCGGCCGGATATCCGGCTCCGGCCGGATAGACCGAATATTCGCGACATCCCTAATAGTGAGCCCACTGGGAATATTTTGGTAAAGAAAAAAAACATTTTGGAATTTGCGAAAAAAAGTTAAATTTTTGGTGTGCCCCTCCTAAGAAAAAAATGAATACGTCTAGGTATTTTATTTATTATTTTTCTACACAAATTTTAAAGCATTTTGTCGACAGTTTTTAAATTTTGAGGGAAAAAAATGTGTTAGTAGAAAGTTATAGTCATTTGAATTTTTTTAAGCCTAAAATATAATTTAAAAAAAATTCAAATGACTATAACTTTGTTCTAACACATTGTTTTCTCTCAAAATTTAAAAACTGTCGACAAAATGATGTAAAATTTGTTTAGAAAAAATAATAAATAAAATACCTATACGTGTTCATTTTTTTCTTAGGAGGGGCACACCCAAAATTCAACTTTTTTTTGCAAATTACAAAATGTTTTTTTTCTTTACCAAAACATTCCCAGTGGGCTCACTATTAAAACACCTAAATTTGGTACGGGTCCTGTAAGTAGGGACAGAAGACAACTTTGAAATTTCACCAGCCGCCACTGGGCAGTGGGCTGTTTGATACGTTTATGATACTGTAAGTGGCGCCAAATTAAATCTGTTTATTGGCTCACCCAAGCAAACCAATGACTTTAAAGAGTGAATATTTATTTTTGGTAAGTACATTGATAGACCATTAGCATGTGGTATTAATGAACTAAAACTAGTAACCCCCTCAAGTAAACTGCCCCGCTACTTAGAGCTAGTCGATTGCTTGTTGTTATATTGGCTTTACTATTATTTGATCTCAGCAATAATGTTATAGTCCCTTGTTTAAGCAGAGGAGCAATATTTAAAATTATTTTCCGACTTTTTTGGCAAGGCTACAGACCCTAGATTGGGCACAAACAATTCTTTGAGACTTATATCCTGTGGTGTAATGGGCAAACCGGTATTATGTTATTTTCTATTGTTATTGTGGCGAAAATATCACCTCAAAAATAGGCCTGGTTTTTTTATAAACATTTAACAATATCTCGGGAATGACCCATCGGATCTTCGTTGGACTTGATGCGTTGGTTAACTGGTATTATCATGTTTTTAATTAAAAAAAGTATGGTAAAAATGATTATTTATTGCAAAATTGGACAAAGCGGAATTCGGAGAGCTAACCTATGCCTATTTTTCATAAGAAATAGTTATTTTTGTTACATCATGAAGTACCTATAATATAGATTTATATTCAAGTGCAATCGCCGCTTAGAATCTTAACAGATTTGGCAATATCAAAAGGCAACTCATTTTGTGAACTCCTCCCCTTTTAGGAGGGCCTTAAGGAAACTCCGGTCATGAACCTCCACTTCCTTGCGTAACTCCGCCCGCTTACCTATAACAGTGTCCTGGGCCAGTACGCCCCGCCCTACCGGCTCTTTGTTCGGCCGATGCTTTACTCGTCCAGTGCACCACGTGACTCGTGAGTCCAGTTACCTTGTCGTACAGTTTAACCTGATAGAAACAAAAAATGTTATCGAGAGTAATAATAGCATAAAAGGTTGTGTTTATCTCAAGAAACCTTGTTTTTATTAGTGTTCCTAAACCTCAGGTAAATATTTTAGGGCATCATTACTGCCTTAATAGCCCACGCTGGCTGTTCCAAAAAGATCGATTTCGAGAAAAAAATGTTAGAAGCATTTTGACTGTTCTAGGTTGTAGGGGGGTCTGAGGATATTTGCTATCCCAGTAACAGCTCAAATTGCTACTATGATTTTTAATTATTTCTTGAATATGCTAAAACTAGTTTTTCATCCGTACTCCGAATATGTCATCTGCAACTAAAAGAACTCCAACCCACGATGCAAGTGCCATAAACAGAACATTGTATTTCCTTTCCATTGTACTTTATGCCAGAAAAGCGATATAAAAATCTTTGAACTTTGTACCCAAACGGCAAAAAGCGACGGGGTCTCGACATCGCCATGCTAAACGCGAATGGATAAGCAGCCCGCTGTGCTCCCGGTGCTTATCCATGCTACGAAACTAGCCGCTCTGTCGCCTGCCGTCGACGTCGTCCGTCGCTTGGTAACTCCCGCCCTGGAATTACCCACGTTTGCAAAGCTTTAGTAATAATGTTTAAAATCATTGCTTTTATAACTGACAAAAATTCCTAGATTAAACAAAATCTTGTAAAAAATCCCTTTCGTTCCAAAGGCTTTAAAAATACCTAAATTCGGGATAAATCCCTAGACATGGCGACACTGCGGCTTAGTCGAGTTCCGCGCGACACGGGGGGCCGTGAGAGCTTGGAGCGTAGACCCCCACTCCAGCGATCACGGCGGCGTCAGCAGCAAAGCATTATTTTGGCTACTATTATCAATAACATTAGATCAATTTTTTAGCACAACGGATATATTTTCATAAACTATAACTCTTCTTCTTCCTTCGGTGTAAATTTCAAATCTTAATATTAATAATTAATAATAATAATCATTTTTTGAAAAAAAAAAAATCAATCTTCGTTTCTAAAGGACTTAGAGCGATGAACTTTGTCTTAAAAGCTACATGAAGATACCAGTTAACCAAAGCATCAAGTCCGACGAAGATCCGATGGGTCGTTCCCGAGATATTGTTAAACGTTTATAAAAAAAAAACGGGCCAATTTCTGAGGATTTGTTTTCGCCACAGTAACAATGGAAAATAACATAAAACCGGTTTGCCGATTACACCACAGGATAATATAGGTCTCAAGAATTATTTGCGCCCAAGCTGGGGTCTGCAGCCTTGCCCAAAAAGTCGGAAAATAATTTTAAATATTGCTCCTCTGGAGCCTAAACCGAATAAACAAATAGAATAACTTTTGGACCAAAAATGCGATCGGGCCGAAACGAATAGGGTGCATTAAGCATATAAAAGCCATCTCCTTTTTTTGCAAAAGTTATTTATTGTTAAAAAATGACCATTTTTAATGTTTTTTTGAAATTATCTCGTTAACTACTGAACGGATTTGGACGATCAAAAAATCAAATGTAAGGTTTTTTCAATACCTACAACTTTCCTGTTGACCACTTTTACCTACAGCGCAAAGGAAAAGAGCTAAAGAGGAAAAACTATTTTAGCATATTCAAAAATTAATTAAAAATCATAGCAGCAATTTCAGCTGCTACTGGGATACCAGATATCCTCAGACCAGAACCCCCCCCCCCTACACCCTAGAACAGTCAAAATGCTTCTAAAAAATTTTTCACGTTTTCAGACTGGGGGACGGGGCTATAATTGGAAGCAAAAAATTTAATGTGTCATAAAATGCTTAGTTTGCAAGATACAGGATGATAAAGTTCCCGGTTTTATAACAAAACTTACTTATAAATAAAAAAAAATATATACCTTCGTTTTCCCTGTATCGATGACATATTTGATATTTGGAATGGTCAACGACGTTTCGGCGACGTTTGTACTGACTATACAGAGACGGCAGCCATTTGGAGGGGGTTTAAATACCTTTAAGATAAAGAAAACGTTAGCGATTTATCATCATTACCCTGTCGCGACAGGGTTGTGACAGTTTGAAAAGTCTTCCTCAGACTGGCACAATCCTGTCCCGACAGGGTAATATCGCTCTGGTCCAAAATGTTTGTAACAAATGTCCTTATTTATTATTAATGTATCCATTTATTGAAAATAAGCAGGTATTACGAAAAGTTGGTGCATACCTAAAAACAAAAATCCACCGCTATCCAGTGTTGATAAGTCATGATTTAAAAAAAAAATCACAAATCAGCGATTTTAAAAAAAGTGATATTAGTGGTCTTGAAAGTGATTGTGAATTCCAGCCTGGAACTAGCCAAAATGAAGTTATCCAGTCGGCAAAGAAACAGAGAAGGGAAATGGAGGTGGAAGTGGAAATAGTGGAAGTAGCAGCCATTTGGGTTCTTTTGTTGTACGAACATGTCAAGATAAGAAGAATTGGACATGCAAATAGCTAAAGCCATTTACGCAACAAACTGCAGTTTTAGAACGATAGAAAATAAGGAAGTTCGAAAGGTCATAGAATTGTTAAGACCGGGTTACGTTCCGCCGTCTAGATTTCAGATATCATCAACGCTCCTAAATTAAATATTTGAAGAAGAAAAATCTAACGGCCAGATTCTCCAACGCTAGTCCGATCTAATTTGACAACCAAAAGTTTTAAACTGACAAGTGTAAGAATAACACTACTAAGTTTTATACTATGAATTTGTATCTGAGTTTTTTTCGCAAATTTATAAAGAAAAGGGCAATTTTAGTACGTATTTTCGACAACAATAGAACTAAATTCATTCTAGCAACTCGTTCCAAGATGAAAATCATTTGGAAACCGAACAAATCGCTGAAATATCACAATAATTCATACGTTTTTAATGACGATTTATTAACAGTGACAGGACAAAAACTTGTCAAAACATAACTGATCAACTAGAAGATCTTAATTTAAACCAGTACTAAATCTTAAACCTTCTTAGTGAATCTGAACGTAAATGTTTTAACAAGTTATCTAGAAAGTCTATTTGCATGTCCTTGGATGGACGGTCTAATGTTCATGATGATCCCATAATCTGTGTCGTTTTAACAGCAGAAGATGGAAACAGTGTTCTTTTAGAAAGCATAGATACATCCGGTCATCCCCATACGCCCGATTATCTTGCAAAATTTGCTATTGACTCAAAAATGAATATAACTGTAAAGTTACTAGTGTTGCGACAGATAACGCGGCCAACATGATCAGTAACAAGAAAAAAATTACAGAGTCGTTAAATTATCCTATAATTACATATGATTGTTGGGCCCACTTACTTAGTTTGCTTTCCAAAGGTTCAGAAGTATCTAAGGTAAAAAAACATTCAGTACAAATTGTAAAATACTTTAGAAATACCCATTTACCAAATGCTTGGTACAAAGATAAAGGAGGCAAGAAACTGGCGTTACCTCAAGACGTTCGATGGAATACACTTTCGGACTGTCTTGAGATTTATGTCAAGGAATGGCCAAACTTGTTATTAATATGTGAAGAGCATAAAGAAGAAATTGATCCAGTGATTTTCAAAAAGGTATCCGATAACTACATTAAAAGGATGGCTGAAGATTTTTTACAGTTACTAAAACCAATTTCTATAGTACTTCAATCCAACAGAAAAGTGCATGTCTATCTCAAGCAGTTCAAACGTGGAAAAAATGAATGGCTACTTTTGACAGCTTGGAAGAGGAAAGAAGTTTGTATCAATATCAACTATTTTAAAAAATATATGACCAAGCTTTAACTCCCTTTCACTTTTTGGCATATATATTGAATTCCACAATAAACAAAGAATATTCATTACTGGCTGAAGAAAAGAAAGATGCTCTAGATACTGTTGCTGAACGTTTTGCAGACACAGGGTTATTACCCAATTAAGTTGCAAGCTAGGTCGAACCCTTTTCACAAAACTGTTTTCGGATGAAATAATTAAAAATGTAACAGCAGTACTAGTGGTGGAGATTTCAAGAAAATATTTCAGAAATTATGCAAGTGCTACCTATCAGGCGCGGCCCGTCCATAAGGTCATTTGGTCAATGACCCACCTAAAATTTTTAATGATCTACCTAATAATTTATTTTCTAATTTTTTAAAACCATAAAAGAATCTTTTGTTTGAAAAAGTGCTTCTTCCACGCGGAAACTCCTCAAGACAGAATCAAGCCAAGCCATCGTCGAAAGATTATCCAAGCTTGCTCCGGGCTGGGTCATATTTTAACTTGATCTCATAGGTTTATATGGACCATATAAATTTATTAAAACTAAGAGAGAAACAGACATCCGCGCTTTAGGAAGTTAAAAAGAGACACAATTGGTCGACGGCCCACCAATAATATCGGACCACTCCCACTATGGAAATACACTCAAACCGCTCCGTAAAATATACTCTTTCAAAACATTTGGTTCGGAAAAAGAAAAACTAATTAGGTAGCTAATATACGCATTGTATTTGCATTGTATTAATAATATTAATTAGCGGTTAAACATAAAAAATTATAAATACGAATTCTGTCAGGCCAGCGATAGGCATCAAATTTAACGGTATCGGACCGGTTTTCTTACATTACCTGTGTAGTCCAGAGGTACAATCTCAGCGAGTTGACCAGAAAGTCGAGGGTTCCAATCTGTGTTGGGGCAAAAACTTTTTTTTTTAATTTTTGTTATTTAAAAAATTAGATCGGCTCTAAAAGGTGTATTGGCAACAAGTTGTCCCTCAATAAAATATTTTTAAAATTGTTTGCAATCATATTTACTACAGCTTACAGCCTGCAGGTGCGTGGAAAAATATCGTATAACTATGTCTAGTCGCCAGTATTGTATTTATTAAAGAAAACTGAGTTTCGACAGCGTTCCTAATTTTATTGTACGAATAATCATACTTTTAGCTTAGAATTTTGTTCTGTTTATTCTGGGCTTTAGTATAAGGCGCGATATCTATTGAGGAGATGCTAAACGTATCAAAACGGGAAGCCGCTAAAATCTACCAATCTAGAGTATTAAAACACATACAAAAAAACCATAAACATCTAGAGTAGTAATGTTCAATATACTGCAGTACCTATTTTATGATTTTTGCAGTGTTTATTTGTAGGTAAAGAATTTCTTGGCACATCATTAAAAAACCTTTCTTAATTAAAAAAGTGTATTTTGCTTGTTGCGTTGATATCACTAGTTGCCAACAAAATTTTGACCCACCTGTAAAAAAACTCACGGGCCGCGCCTGCTACCTATAGTGATTTCTGTTTTGTGTGTCTGTGCATCTTCTGCAGATATAGAAAGGATGTTTTCTTCCTATGGTCTCGTTCATTCAGATATCAGAAACAGACTAGGCAATGAAAAGGTAGCTAAACTAGTATTCCTTTTTAAGCGTTATAACACTTAGGTATTTTAAAAGCGTGACAATATTTTGTTTTTACTTTTAGGTTATGTTCTCTATTTTCTTTTGTATTAAAAGGATTTTTTAAAAGTTTTATTTTTGTGAAAAACAGCTACATTCCTTTTCAAGTATTATAATGAATATTATAAAAATGAAAATGCATCAAGGTTTTTTTTGTATCAAAAGGAGTAGAGAGTTTTATTTTTATGAATAAATATGTTTTTCAGTGTCCTGATTTTAGTTTCATTTTTTAATTTTAATCGTTGATTTTAATCAACTGATTTAAATCTTCTCTACCCTGCCGTTACCAGAATCGTCGAAAGTCAAATAACACATAGGGGAGAAAAAAATAAAAAAGGCTCGTTTTTATAAATACGGAAAAATGTTATAAGGAAAAGTTGTTTAAAATTAAGAGTTAGACTTAATTATGGCCTCCTATCTAAAAAAATTGTACCCTGTCGCTACAGGGTTGTGACTAGGGCTGGGCGATTATTGAAAAAGATAATCGATTTTCGATTATTTGAAATAATCGATTATTTCCGATTAATCGATTAATCGAAATTAATCGATTAATCGAAAAATCGATTAATCGAAATTAATCGAAAAATCGATTAATCGATTAATCGAAAAATCGATTAATCGAAAAACCGATTAATCGAAAAATCGATTAATCGAACTAAATCGATTATTGAACTAGTCGAAATTATGTCATTACTAATGACATAATGAAAGCGACTCCAGCGCTTACCACTTGCCTATCTTGAACACAATTCCGACGGGCGATTTAAATTTTAGAACCTTAAAGGAGCGCGGATCGAAAAGCATTCAAATTATTTCGTTGAATACGTGTTTCATAGTCGAGTTATGAGTATAAAAAATAATCGATTAATCGAAAAATCGATTAATCGAAAAAATCGATTAATCGAAAAATCGATTAATCGAAAAAATCGATTAATCGAAAAATAAATTAATCGAAAAGTCGATTAATCGAAAAATCGATTAATCGAAAAATCGATTAATCGAAAAATCGATTAATTGAAAAATCGATTAATCGAAAAATCGATTAATCGAAAAATGGATTAATCGAAAAATCGATTAATCGAAAAGTCGATTAACCAATTAATCGAAAAATCGATTTTTTTTTTGTAATCGTTCAATCGATTAATCGATTAATAATCGATTAATCAATTATTTTGCCCACCCCTAGTTGTGACAATGTGGGCAGATCTAAAATGTCACACCGCCCTATATGCCTAAAAATTACCTTTTTCTGCTTATGCGTCGGCAACATGGAGTATAAAGGCAACGTCCACAAAGGCTGCGCGTTTTGGAACACCGTTACGTCATCGATATCATCTTCATCCGAAGTTAGACCGTCATCGCCTTCTTCCACGTCGGACAGTGTTTCGGTGTCGTTCGGGATGCTGTAGTCGTCGAGGTCAATTTTGGGGATTATTTTGACTTTCTTCTTTTTTCGTTTCGATTTTTTAGAAGCTAAAAAAATAAGTTATAAGGCCTTGGCTCAAGTACCCAATACAGAAGAGAAAAAGCCAAAACTACCTACAAATTACACAAATATACTTGTTTATCCTGTATATCAGCTAAAAGTGCACCTACTTTTGTCAACAGCAAGATTATACAGTGTGGTCCAAGAAGTTTGCACTAAGCGTATTTTTTTTTATTATTAACCTTATTGAAACTTAGGTATTACGAAAAGTTATGGCATATCTAAATACAAAATTACCCGTTATCGGAATCGTGAAAGTTAAATAACATACCTACAACGAAAAACAAAAATGTGAACATCGCTCAAGAGTAAGTAATACTTACATTTCGATAAATTCTCGAATAAAAAAAGTTCACATTTCTTTTTATCTGAGACAGCCCACGTATACTTAAAGCCTAAGTACTAAATGTACCATGGGCATCCGAAGGGAAGGGAAATGTAATCTATTGACACGGGATCTAAAAGATTGGAGGTTGGGAGGGAAAGGGAAAACATCTGCAGGCAATTTGTTCCTCAATCTGGAGACCCTAGGTATGATGGAACATTCTCAAGAATTTATTTTTGGGAAATATTCTCCGAGAACAGTGAGAATTTATCGGAAATTTTGGAGAATTTATTTTATATGTTGGAGACTTTTATGTTTTGACTGCATAAACTGAAAGAACATATTTCTTTTACCAAAAGTAGGTTTTACAGTAATTTTATCTGAAAAAATAAAGAAATGTAGAGATGGAACATTCTCGAGAATTTATTACTGGGAAATATTCTCAGAGAAAAATGAGAATTTATCGGAAATTTTGGAGAATTTATTTTATATGTTGGAGAATTTTATGTTTTGTTTGACTGCATAAATTGAAAGAACATATTTTTTTACCCAAAGTAGTTTTTACAATAACTTTATCTGAAAAAATAAAGGGATAGCACTGCACAATACCTAATTTAGAAAATATTTTACCCATCTTAGTCAAAATAAAGACAAATTAAATTTTCATTTTCACTATTTTCGAGTAAATTTATTTATAAATAAAACACAAGTTAGAAACGCATTATATAAAATAACATATCTAAACAAGTTGTTTAAAATAACACAGAAAAGAAATAAAGATAAAGATGCTCCACGCTCCATCTATGATACAATAGCGGCATTAAAATAAATTACCTTAAATTTCCGTAAATTCTCATAAATTCTCCGAGAATACGAATTTTCCCGAGAACATTTTCATTCTCGAAAATATTCTCGGTAATTTTCCAGCAATTTCTATTTTTTTCTAAAATCATAAATTCTCGAGAATTTATGCTGGTAAATATTCTCGGTAATTTACCGTTCTCCGGAGATATTCCCTTGAGAACATTCTCATGGCACATCTCTAGGTATGAATGACCGAGAGAAGAGGGGCGTTCTTGGCTTTTGTAGGTGGACAGTAAAGGCATGCATACGTAACACGCCTATTGTTGTTCTGTTAGGAACAGTCAAGGAGGGAATTACAGCGGTTAGTTCTTCAGAGCAAAATCCGTGGAAGTATCGGTAGAAAAGGGATAAATTTCCAACAGCGCAGCGATGAGCGACAGAAGGGAGCCTTCTTGTAAGGACTGGGTCGCATGTGTTTCAAATACATGGATTCGCATGGGCGCGATAACTATTTTTATTTAAACAAGTTTATTTTCTTTTCTTAGAGGAACAAATAACGACTTTTACATGAAGTTAAATCTACTTTGTCACACTTGTTGGAACACCCGGCCTGTATGTAGTTCCTTACGACACTTGGTTTTTAAAATACAGGCTATTAAACATTCCAGCCACAAAAACTTTTTTTCGATAAGTCAACAACTGTACAACTCTATTAATATAATATTTTTTATTTTTCCGATATAGAATCACAAACACAAATATAAAAAAATATACACTTATTTATATTCTTTTTTACAAAATTGTTACTCAAGTACAAAATTGCGGTAAGATTGTACAGTTAGCTAATTTTTGGTCAGGGGTGAATATATTACCCATGGATCTATTATAATATGGATTCGATATCCGTATACTGTGAGCGTATCGAACGTGAAGCCTTATATAATATAAATATTTTGTTGTTTGTTATTCTCTTGAGAGAGCAGTTTACGAACTACGAACATAGACAAGACTACGAATTACCACGTAATTGAATCAAGAATGGTAGTAGAAAGAGATAAAATAGCATTGGAGTGTTGGAGCTCAGAAGTGTTGTTGTCTGCTGGGTGCTTAGGAAAAACGTCTGCGAACGCTCGGTTACACGTACGTCTTTGTCTAATGAACTAGAAAAGAAAAAGTGCGACGTATAGATTTATATAGATTTATAAATGACTCAGAGCGACTTTAAATAAACGCCTTTAGAAATAACCTAACATAACATAACCTATAAATAATAAAACCTATTTAACTTAAATTTATTACTATTTAGCAGAATAATACAATATTTTGGGGCTTTTATTACTTTTAGTAAATCTTGTGATGCTTCTAACGTATTTTTGTACAAAAATACAAGGTAAAATAAGATGTGGCCAATGTTTACAAATTGTGTTTAGTGTCGTTTAGAATGGTTTGTTTTGGCTTCAAAGAATGTGAAATCATCCCGTATCCAGTCCTAATAAATCCATGATATTACCCCATCTTTCATTAGCTTTTTTACAATTTTGATTGTTTTTTTAAACATTTGGTTTTCTCCCTTTGAGCTTCGTCAATGCGATTCATTTGTTTACAATTGCTTGTTGCCACTGTTGAAAAATTATGGGGTCCTAATAAGAAAACGTATAAAAATAAATAATTGTACATGTGACTGTGATTTTTGTAATTGCCATTATACCTCACAATTATACTGTTACTAAATCGACACATGACAACATAGTTCCAATGGTATTTTATGTACAAAGATGTTGATAAAATAGTGATTTGGCCTAGATTTATTTCAGAAATTAGTAATATTCGCCTAAATATTAGTATCTTAATATAATATTATTTACAAAAAAGGAATGAATTAAACTATTTTAATTTAATATTTTTTAGGATATTCTGTGCAAAATACACGACCGTGATGTAGTGAAAGAAATATCCATAAAATCGACAGCATAATATACTATTTTCATGAGTTTGTTAGCCCTTAATTACAGCTTATAAGCAAATTAACTTACCTTTGGAGCTACGAAGAGGCTTTGGTTGTTTTCACCGCGTTCTTTCTCGAGCTTCTTATCGGAAGAATATCCTGCTTTACACCCCGGCTCAAAGCAAACTCTACTTTTATATGATTTACCCTTACTCATTGTCAATAGTGTTAAGAAAAAAAATTAATAATAAAGTGTTTTCGACAACTAAACGAGAAAAACACCACACTTTCTATGAAAAATTAGATTCACTAACGAACAAAGCGCCTCTCTCGACAACCTAGCGAACTAACCAAAAACAGAGACAGAAATTTAAAATGCAACCATTGCCGATCAGTCTCCTCCCTTCAAGTCCTACATAGTCAACACAACATTTTTAAATATGTATACTATACAACAATTTCCAAAATAAAGTGATCTGATCAAAGTTTAATCCAAATCTAGCTACAATTGACTACTACGAAAATTTAATACCCAACGACTATGTACTGTAAGCGAAGAAAACAATGGGTCATAAGATAAGAAAATTCAAAATATGTAACTTCAAAAATTATTAAACAAGACTGTTGGCAGGTAAAAAAATGTTCATCAAAATTTCCAAACAAGGGTTCAACAGGTTTGCCTTAAAATCCACCATGAAAAATCCACTCGAACATGTATCGAGCACACAATATCATCATTTCCTCCAAGTAAGGAACATCACAGAAAATTCAAGGTATAGTTCAGAGAATTATCAATTAATTACTAATAAAGCGAAAAAAACAGTTTCTGAAACTTTAAAATTAAATCTTTACTCACAAAAAAAAATATGAAACTGATATTTTATGAATAAATTAAAAGTGCAGTTTTCTAACTGCAACAACACTGTATATCTAGGTATGCAAAATAAAAATACTCTTACCTTCATCAAATTCTTTATCTTCGTCTTCGTCATCTCCGTCATTTTCTTCCCCAATTTTCGTCTCTTTTTCTAACATTTTATCTTTATGTTTTAATGGAAAGGCTCTCCGTAACTTTCTTACCAAAGAATTTACTTCTTGCTGTCCTGTTACGAAAATTAATATGCCGCCATCGGGCATTTTCGTGTGAATCTTAACCGTCTTGCTACAAACCTAAAAAAAATTATAATCAAGCTATTATACAGAGTATCCTAAAAAGTTGGAGCCAAATTGGTAAAATTATTTTTCGTTGTAGCGAAAAAGTCACTGTTTATAAGATGTTCTGCTTGGCTTAAGACTGCTGCTATAAAGGGAATGTCAAGAATTAAGAAAAATGAAAAAATGGGAAATTGAACCAAAATAAGAATTTATCCCACTTCTGATTTATTTACAACGCATCTTTATAGCCCCTGTCACGTGGTAAACAAACTAGAATGTTTCTCACCTCTTTCAAATAATCTTCATTTGTTCTCTTACTAAAATGAATGTAAACCGGATGCTTCCTCCCCTCCACGTTGATCACGGGAGGCGTCACCTTGAACAGTTTTTTGTTCTGTGTAAAATCGGTCAATCGCAGAGTGGCCGACATAATTATAAGTTTCAGTGGGTCTCCTTTTTTGTGTCTCGCTCGCACAATGAAAGAGAGGTAACCTATAAGCAGGTCGGTGTGCACCGATCTGAAAATAAACAAATAATTGACGGTACCCGAACATCAAACCAAAAATTTCGTTTACTGATCGATAGTGAAGAGTTATATTTGACAAGCTGTACACATAAGCCGAGTGACATACGATTGTTGTTAATTATGCAAAAATAATGTCACTTTTCATTACTTATACAGATAGAGGGAATGTCACCGAGATGCGTCACAGGGTTTGTTACAAATACAGCTGGTTATAGTAATAGTTTTTAATTAAATGTGAAATGATTAGGAGCAATAATTCATGTTACAGTTGTAATATTTTACGCAAGATTAAGTTTTAAAGAGTAAAAACGTAATTTCACCACGCTTCTATAAAAGAAAATGATCTAAAATTAATTGTAAAATATTTTAGTTAATTTAGAAAACACCATTATTTATTTTATTTATATTTTTATAAGTGTTTTATATTACCTTTCATGAGCCTCATCCAAAACGATAACAGAATATTTTGTAAGCAAAAAATCACTCTGCATTTCTCTTAGTAATACACCATCCGTCATGAATTTAATTCTTGTATCGTCTGTTGTATTTCCTTCGAATCTGAAATGAAAAAAAATCCCAATGACTAGATCATAAGAAATTCTTTTAAGACATGGTTAGATTGTGATTTAGACGATTATTTGACCACGACTGTATAGTTTTTACTATTTTTCTCATGTAAATATTTTTTACCATAAAATGTATACATGGTACCTACTAAAAAGGACTATTTCCCTTACATATGAAAAAATGGAGAAAAATAGTCAAAATGTCAGGGACTATTTTCCCGCTAGCCAGGCGAATGTTCAAGAACATTTCCCTACCATCTTATTTGCAGATAATGGTGTTACGTCGTATATTGAATAAACAAATAAATAAAATAAATAAATATTTGTAACAAAATTTTAAAGACAAATAAGCGGCCATCCATCATACAAGCATCAACTTTAAGCAAATTATCCGATTGTCCTCGCACAAATTTCCTTTCGGCCATTGTTAAACATTCCTTTTATTCAAATGTAATATTTTAATCTACGAAATCTCTTAACCTCTGGGAACTCGCATAAAAACCGTTTTTGTCACTATTATAACACAAATATTTATTACTGTGACAACTTAGTGACGCTTACCAAAGGTCCTTGTTATCACGCTTTTGCTTCCCCGTCCCCAGTCCCTTTCCTTGTCGTTTTGCTGGGATTATTTGACAGGCACGTGATCAGTCGAACTGTTTATGACAATCAGTCATCTACCTTTCAAAGATCCCCAGCATAAGGATGAAAGCTATTAGGGAGATTTTGCAGAAAGAAATTACAGACAAGGTAACCCATAACCGATAAAATTGAGTGGTATTTTAATCAGAGTTTTCACCTCAATTACTAAATGAATTAATAGGCCTACTGAAGATTTTGATTTTTTATAAATCATGTGATAGAAACAGTGTCAGTGTCTGCAATTTCTAGCTGCAAAAGCTCACTATTATCACACAAATAACCCCTTTTCTCTTATGCAACAAAAATTAATAAGTTTTATTATGGGTTGCCTATACTTTGTCACAAATGTCAATATGTAAATCTTGGTGTACCCTAAGAGAGTTGCGCTTTTTAATAAATAATTTTTCAGTTTTTCAATAGTGCTGATAGTAAAAAATACCATGGATTCTTTTAAGCATTGTATTTAATTAGTGGAACGTTTTTTCATTAATGGCTATACCTACCGTTTTGTTGGTGATGTATAAGTGTGTTTTCTCAAGGAAGTGAATTTTACAAAGATTTTAATAACAAAATAACGTGGAATATTTTAAGTATTATTATTTAATTCGTTATTGAAACTTTTGTTAATGTTAATTATTAGTCAAACGTTGGATTTTTTGCATTAAATTAGTGGCTGTACTGTGTCGTCAGTGTCTTTTTTGGTATTTGCGAATCTTAAACATTTTCAAAAGAAGTGTATTTTAAAGGGATTTTACTACAAAGGTATCAATAACATTATTTCTTATGCCGATTTGTTATATAGAAAACATTAAGAATGGAATTGGCAACTTATTTGGTATCATGTGTTTCTTGCCAGTGGGGGGTACCGCTGGTTAGAGAAAGTTTAAGGGGCGATTACCAGCTTATTATTGCGAAGCGCCATTTATGAATATGTTTTTTCAATCTCAATTCATACCACGATTTACCGGTTTCAATATATATGCAGTAAATTTCATAACACCCTGTAGGTATATAAAAAAATACCTTATTAGGTACGAAACCTCCTTTGTACTCAAATTCATTTCCTCCGCGACCCTTTGCGACATAGCAATCGCAGCTACTCTTCTTGGCTCAGTTATCCCAATTTGTTTTTTCAAAGCATAACCTGCCTCATATAAAAACTGAGGTACCTGCGTGGTTTTTCCACAGCCTGTCTCACCTAAAAATTCAGAAATTAGACAAAACAGATAACTGTTGGTTAAAATAAATAAATAAATAAATCTTTTATTGTCATCAGTTTCCAGTGAAACATTACAACGTCAGGTTGGGTGCACACAAAGGAACAGACACCCCACAAAACGCACACACACAACACATTTTAACCTGTTGTTCTCTTTCGGACAAGTAGGACTCAAACCAGGAGAGCAGAGAGCCCGCCATCTCGTATCTTAATAACTTTGAAAGCAGGATGGCATGATTTATCTTGTCAAAAGCTTTGCTAAAATCTGTGTATATTGGACGAGTCTCGGAATCCTGTGCAAAGGATTTGTTGTTGAAGTTGACACAGAGGAAAAGGTTTGTATCAACAGATCGACCTGACATAAATCCATGCTGTTGACTAATTATTTGTTGAAAGTTACTAGTTAATACAGTTTCAAATAAATGTTCGAAGAGTTTAGGTATTGCTGATAGAATCGTGATGGATCGGTAGTTCTTAATGTCATTCTTGTTGCCGGACTTATGGATAGGGCAAACATATGAAACTTTCCAAACATTTGGAAAATTACCAGAAGTAAGAGATTGGGAGAAGATATAATACAGAGGGAGATAGAGAGAATGGGCACATGATTTTAACACTCTGTTAGGAATATCGTTGGGGCATTCACCTTTATCGACATCAAGCTTGAGCCAAGTTCTCTGGACATCAGTAGCACTGACACTAATATAAGTGAGAGTTTCAAATGCATTAGGAAAAGCTTGCTTGGGATTAAAAGAGTATTTCGGGTTGAGGACTGATGAAAGATATTGGGCAAAGAGATTTGCAATGTCAGAACCATTATCAGCTTTGTGTGAATCAAGGTACATTTCCCTTGGAATTGCACCCTGATTGGATTAGGAGCGAATAAAGTTCCAGAAAAAATGAGGATTCTTTGTGATGGCATTTTCGGCGCTGCCGATATACCGCTGATAACATTCTTCTGTTAAGTTTCTCAGGTTTGCTACATTGCATTTGTAGATGATCAGAAGTATTGTAATGTTCTTGATCGTTTGACGGTTTGTATCTCTTGTGTGTGATTTTCTTTTGAAATATAAAATTTTTCAGTTCTTGTGAGAACCAGAATGGAAATCTATTGCTAAAGTGAGATTGTTTCAGAGGCACAAACATATCACAACAGTTATAGATAACAGAATAAAAGTTATTTACAGTAATTTATATATTTTCATTTAAAATTGACAACCAGTCATGCAAAAAGAAAAAATTGTTCATATGAACGAAATTAGCCTATTTAAAGTCGTAGTACAAGTGATTTGCAGGATTTAAGTAATTCAAGTTAGTAGAACAAATAGATGCTTCCAGTGCTGGGTGGTAAGGATCACACTTTACTAAACCGCCCCTCCTTACAATTGACTCGATGTGAATGTTGGCAAAACAGAGGTCAAGAATAGCACTGTGATCATTCATAACCCAGTTAAACTGAGATAAGCCCACAAAAGCAGTTGTATCATAGAGCAAAATTTCCCTAACAGTCTTTACATTACCCGGTAGTGGATCAGGATAATCGTCATTGGTACGCCAAATTATGCTTGGAAGATTATCGTCACCTATAACTAGTACATTTTAAAATTTTTCACACGCGCTAGAAACCGAGTTAAGGTGGGATTCGTAAACAGACAGATCTATTGACACGTCCGACACAATAGACAGTTTTGGAGCTGCTGTTCGGGTTCCTATCAGTTTTGTATACATCATAACGAAGATCGAGAAACTCTGCATCACGTACTACAGTCTAAGCGAGTTTCAGTAAGCGCAATAATGGAATACTCCTCGGATTAAGTAGCACAGAAAAAGTCTGAAAGCTTTGTTTTCAAACCATTAACATTCTGGTAGAAAATGGATATTTGCACTACAGGGTTTGGCTAAAAATTCGCGGGGACGCCGAGGGCGAAACTCTTTGGCAGCTGTGCCCACTGGCCACAGGTTGGGATCAAGTAGGCCTTTTATCAGCGTTTCTTTGACACCAATTTTAATCATATTATTCCAATATATGGTCCTCTGTTGTGCATGGATCGCAACTGTCAAGATATAGTCACTGTCCCCTTTCTTATGCCGAAAAATAATGACTGCCAGATCCCGTGCCAATTATAAGTGACCGCCTGCCAGCGCGCACTGAAGAGTTAGCACGTTTGCTGGAGTCAGAGGACTCAGAGGAAGGCCTCCTGTATACCTACACTTCAAATTACACATTCGCCATAGTGTCATATTACGTCAGAATTAAATGAACTTTTTTTTTACTTTATGCCTTATTTAGACACAAAATTCTTAGTGATGGCTCAATGGGAAGGGTACTTTCTTTCAAAAAAAGAATCATCAAGCTATGTCTTGTAGAAGCTTCAAAATAAGGGAGACAAAGTGTGATCTTTGCGTTTTATATACACAGTGTCCAAGATAAGGACGCCAGTATGGGGATTTCGTTAATAGTTAGAAAAACAAATTGGTTAAATGGGAAAAAAGTTGCGTAATTTTTGCAATACGGACATGTCTCCTAGAACATTTGACATACATTGTTCTAGCTTTTGTAATTTAATGAAGAAAATAATGAAGCATACTCTATCTTTTTCATTTTTTATTTTAATTATGGCTTGTAAATAAGAAAAATAATAAATTAATTACTGTTGAAAGACACGAGGAAAGACATTTGTTTTCCAGATGATTAGTAAGAATTAAAAACATCTAGAGTTGCCTTAACCCTCAAAGACATTTCTAAAACAACACCACAGGAATTTTATGAATGTGTTAGGTAATAGTAGTGATACGTACCTACCATCCATGTATGTCTTTTGTTAATTTAATTGTTATGTATTGTTAATAGTAATTGGTTGGTTATTAAATTAATATTTCATACTAATTAATACTAATTATTATAAAATGCATTTCAATATTATAGTGGAATTAAAAAACGTTCAACTCACTGCTTGCCGTATAAACCTAAAATTTGTTAATAATGGTACAAAAATTTTCAAAATCCAATTAACCCTGAATGTGTAAATACACTGGTCTTGGAATTTTTTCCAACAGTAATTAATTGATTATTTTTCTTATTTAAAGGCCATAATTAAAATAAGAAATTGAAACGATTGAGTATGCTTTATTATTTTCTTCATTAAATTACAAAAGCTGGAATAATGCATGCAATGTTCTAGGAGACAGGTCCGTACCGCAAAAATTTCTAAATAATGGTCAAAAAAAGATTCAAAACGTAATTTAACCCTAATGTGTGGTACACTGTTGAATTCAGAATAAAAAGGAATTCTAAAATTTGATATCAAACAATCAGGACCGCATTTAAAAAAAATAAGTTGATGATCGCTGCCCAAAGACGAAACGTCGAATAAAAAAATTGATAGCGTAATCTTTAAGTTCACTAAAAGTTGCTATAAAGAAGTTTTATCAGTTTTGCCCTACCTTTCATATTGAAGCCAGAAAAAAATTGAATTAAAAATGCGAAAGTTTAATTTTTTCAAAATAACTCGAAAATGAAAAATCATCTGAAAAATTTCGGAACATGATCTTATTAGTTCTTTAATTACGCAACTTTTTTCCCAATTAACCAATTTTGTATTTGTAACTATTAAATAGATCCCCATACTGTTCCTCCTTATCTTGGACACTGTGTATATAGATTACATAAATCTATTAAAATAATTTTGTGATTTTTAGTAAATAATTTCCCACAATCTATGAGGGTAAAATAATTTGTGTATGACAAATAGCCCTAGCGACCAGCCCTTAACCTTTTTGAAAAAATGCTCTAAAGTCTACATTTATGTCTCACTTTTGAGGAAACCATACGAAAACTACACATAATACATGCTGAGCTGACAGCAACGTCCACGAGCTGCCAGCAACGTCCACACTGCTACTGAAGTGCTAAGACAAATAACTGTTTTCTTCTAGAAATTCTAACTCTAGTTGTTGATGCACAACATTATAAAACTCTAATTCGCTTAAAAGTTATGCATAAAATTTACATAACCTTCAAGGTGTGCCAATCATAATTAGGGGGTTTGCGAGGGGGTTTGCATCTGCAAACCCCCTAATTAACCTTCTGCCTAATCTAAGCAGCTATTGGTTTATTTTATTTACTACCTGCCAAATAATAGCAAATTTCATAAAGTGGTTAAAATACCCCATAAATTCCCATCAAACACCTAATCAACATCCTTAAATTCCCCTGAAATACCCCTTAATTGCCCATTAATATCCAAATACCCCTTTCTTCAAATTTTTTTAGAATTTTTATATTTAAAGAAGTTTGGCACATATCCTCGTCGTGGATTTGACCATCAAGAACTACTTATTACGAATGATTTCTTTTGATAGCCTTCAAGTCAGACGAATCCGAATATGTCATTCCATATTAGGTATTAAAGATTATTTTCTATTTAATTGATAGTAAAACCTTTCTGTCTCAATTGCCATTTAGAATCAGTTACATAATCAACACCAAATCCAGTGACTTGTTTCACCTGCATACCTACTGCTAGAACAAATCTCTACAAGAACTAACAGTGCCCTCTATACAGGGTTACCAGATGGTTGTAACCAAATTCCCCCAAATGATTTTAAAAATATCCCAAAAATCACTGTTTTGCAACTAAAATCCCCCAAATAAAAATAGTTTTATTCTTGACTGTTACTTGTTGAAAAAATATATTATTTTTAAATGTTCCTGAAATCTTATTTATTTTGAAAGTTGAATATTTTGAAATAAAATTGCAACTTTTACAGATTTTTTTTTGTTAATTTTTTCAAAAAATTAACAAAAACATTAGGTACAATTGACAAATGAAATGACATGACAGATAAAGAAAAAATGGTTATGGCAAAAAAATTTTAATTGGAATACTTATTTAAAAAAATAATCCTACTTGTAAATAAGTACTGTGGGAAAAATTAAACAAACTATATCTTTTTTACTAGTATTTGGCTGAGAAAAGTGATGGAGCGTAAAAAAATATCTATTTCTCCCAAAAAATCACCCAGAAAAAAGTATCCCAAGATTCCCCCCGCCCCTCCACATGAAAAACCCACAAATTTGAGGGAAATCCCCCCAACTTGGCAACCCTGCCTCTATTGCATGTGCGGTTTAGCAAATATATATTTAGAAAATATAGATATTTTTACATTAAACTTAAGAGACATGTAAGTAAACAAGATCTTAAAGGAATGAGTAGGTATTTCTTTTTTACATTTAGTTTTAAGTTTAGAATTTACCTGTAATTGGAAGTTAATGTTGATGCTTTATAAATAAATAAATAAAGGAAAAATTACTGGTAACTGATTTTCTTTTGCTTACCCCCAATAATAACAACAGGATTTTCATTAATGGCTTCCATAATTTGCTGTTCTTCAGCCAAAATTGGCAATTTTAATCTAGTAGCCTGTATTTCTTTACACCTCATGACATCCACATACACAGCAGGTTTTCGTATTACATTATTTTTGGACTCATTTTTGTCTTCCTTAATTTCGATTATTTCAGGCTTCTTTTCATTGATGATCACTTCACCACGATCTTTTTCATTTGTTACAGACTTGGTTTGATTATTTTGACTTTTCTTGCTCTTTGTTTTATTATTTTTTTCAGGATTTTTCTCATTAATAATCACTTCTTCAAGATCTTTGTGATTTGTTTTGGCTTCAATTTCATTAGTCTTACTTTTTTTCTGATTTGTTATAATCTTTTTAGGCTTCTTCTCATTGCTGATCACTTCACCATTATCTTTTTTAATTTTTACAACTTGAATTTTATCATTTTCACTTTTCTTGTCATTTGTTTCCCCTTGATTATCACTATTTCCTTCATTTGTTTTATTCACTATAACAGATTCTTCTATTTTATCACTAGCTGCTTCACCTACTTCACTACTACTAATGTCACTGCTGTCACTACTGCTAAAGCCTAGTATATTTGGATCACTGATTCTAGGTTTCTTCACAGGGGGACTGCTTGCCCGAAGATTCTTTTTACGATATGCTCCTTTTATTGTGTTTATTTTTCTTTGGGTGGGTTCTACATAATATGGTTCATTTTTATTTTTAATTTTATCTGGATTTAACTCTTCTTGAAAATGTCTTTTCAAACCTTTAGTTTGCATAGAACTAATTGAGGTAAGTTGGGAAAGTTCTTCAGGTGTAGCTTGGACTGTCTGGAGAGATTCGAGCAGACTAGCACGCTGGAAATATGGTATTTTTATAATAATAATAATAATAATAATACTTCTTTATTTCAAATTATAATACACAAGTATACACAAAATGAAATGACGTCAATAATACAATACAATATGTTACCATTCCTTGTTTAAAAAGTCCTGTAGTGAATAGGGTTCAGTCTTTATTAACTCCTTTTTTAAAGTCTGTTTCCATTTTATTAGAGTGCTGATAGATTTAACATTATTTGGCAAACTATTGTACAACTTAATACACATATAGTAAGGGTTTTTTTCAGTTACTGTGAGACGATGGCGAGGATACAACAAATTATTGGTTCTATTACTATTTACAGTATCAAATTTTTCTCTATTTCTAAATAAAAACATTAAACATTCAAACACGTAGAGAGCATACACTGTCATAATATTCATTTTTTTAAATACTCCTCGGCAGGACTCCAAAAAATTCATTTTATTTATTGTCCTTACTAACCTTTTTTGTATTACAAAAACCCTCTGCAAGTCAGAACTACTTCCCCAGAACAGTATGCCATATCTCATTATAGAAATATATATAGCTCTTTGTGAAATGTATTAAATGGGTATACTACTTACATTTGCCCTTTTTTTCTTTTTCTCAACGACCTTCTCTAACTTCTTTCGGTGCTTTTTGGACAAAATTTTAGTTATTTTGGTTTTTTCATCCTTAATTTTTGTTTTTCTCTTTCTTGAGGGTAAAACCAATTCATTACTTGTATCATACTTCCCCTTGATGTCCAAATCTACTTTAATCTACAAAAAAAATACGTAAATTGAAAAAAGGGCACTGATGAACACTGTAAACACACAATTTTAGATAATTTGACCACAATTAAAGAGTCTCCTACCGCTTTTGTTGCAGAATCGTCGATGACTGTATTCACAACTTTTCTGGCTTTCCAATTATATCTATTTCTCCCCATATCTTTTTATAAAAACTTAAAAGGCACAGCACTAAAAACAGATTAAACTAACGCAAATCCACAGCGAAAATCAACGTGTGAAAGTGAGGTTATACGTTATACCCTTTGAAGCCGACGTCCCATGTGCGGAATTAAAGACGGAGGCGGAACGGAAAGGCGATTCTATTGGTCTGATTTGAATTTTTGACGTCAAAAATTGTAAGATGGCCGCCCAGCGACCAATAGAATCGCCTTTTCCGTTCCGCCTCCGCCTTAATTCCGCACATGGGACGTCGGCTTTACTTTTTTGGTAAGGTTACGTTTCCACGTTCGCTTGTTCCGTTCGAGTTCTCCGAGTGCAAATCTCAGACATATGTACGTTCTTAACACGTCCTATGACAAAAAAAAGTATGATACCACAAGGATCTCTAATCTAAGTATGATACCAAACCGTGTCAAATTCGTCCGGGTCCGCGCATGACGTCACGCTGTGCCCGTGTCCTATTTTTGAAATTTGTAACGCGTAATATAGAGGTTACGTTAGTTATAGGCGATTTGATATAAATTTTATTGGCAATATACTTTGCCTCCTGCTTATAATACAAATTTTATAGTATAAATTTAAAATAATCATATAAATAAAGGGATAAATATATACATTGATTACATTGATTGATTGATTGTCCACATCACAACCATACACAGCACATCTCATTTTTACTTTAAAACTCCTAAAAGTAATATAAAACACCAAAAAATTGTTGAAAAGACAACTCGATCTTAAAAAAGTCGTGTTTCATTTACAAAATATCGCGGAATTGGTCACGGCGTGAGGTAAATGGCCACGTCTACCTGGGCGGTATCATATTTTCTTTTATTTGTATCCATAGACAAGATATATTTAGACCATCACAAAGTATTCGCGACACCAGCTTAATCCGTCCAATGTATGGGCGAAAAAGTGCGTTTGTACGCATTGGGCGCCAGTCAGATTTTTAAACGACGGTCCTCTCGAGGCATGCGCACTCGGGACGTCTAGCAAAAGTGGTTGTTGAACTCAATGACGCAACGCGGCGAACAGAACCGGGCCGAAAAAATCTCAGTCATTTGTATGTTATGGTATTTTTGGTTGGGGTGGCGAATATAGGGAACCTCTGAAGCTTGATATTTCGATACAAAAATAGCCTTTACAAAGTGTTACAGACATTTCATACGTTTCGCCAATTATGTATCCAACTTTTAAATATAAGGAATTATTTCGTAGTCTATTTCTTACAAGTAGTGCATAAATAGAAATAGTTTAATTCCAAATTTAAATTATATCAATATGTGAAAGAATAGGAGGTAAAAAATATAATTTATCTTAAACGCACTCCGGTGTTAAAGTGAATACACACACGGAGAAGTAGAAATATTTGTCAGTGACGTATATTGAGTGTGGTCAAGGTGTCAGAAAGGCACTGATGGGGTGTGTGTGTATTAGGGGCATTGTATAAGGGGTAAGATGCAGGCGCGGCCCGTGAAATTTCAAAGTTGCATATCTCTGTTGCTACTTATGGGACCCATACCAAATTCAGGTTTTTTAATAGTGAGCCTACTAGGAATGTTTTGGTAAAGAAAAAAAATATTTTGCAATTTGCGAAAAAAAGTTGATTTTTTGAATTGACCCACCAGGGTAAAAAATTAACACGCTTAGATATTTTATTTATTATTTTTTCTAAACAAATTTTACATCATTTTGTCGACAATTCTTAAATTTTAAGAGAAAAAAATGTGTTAGTAGAAAGTTATAGTCATTTGAATTTTTTCAACCGAAAAATAATTTAAATTTTCGGTTGCAAAAAATTCAAATGACTATAACTTTCTACTAACACATTTTTTTCTCTTAAAATTTAAGAATTGTCGACAAAATGATGTAAAATTTGTTTAGACAAAATAATAAATAAAATATCTAAGCGTGGTAATTTTTTACCCAGGTGGGTCAATTCAAAAAATCAACTTTTTTTCGCAAATTGCAAAATATTTTTTTTCTTTACCAAAACATTCCTAGTAGGCTCACTATTAAAAAACCTGAATTTGGTATGGGTCCCATAAGTAGCAACAGAGATATGCAACGTTGAAATTTCACGGGCCGCGCCTGGTAAGATGGTGTAAGAAGGTCATATATAGTGTCAATGCCTCCTTCCCCTATATTGCATAAGAGTGAGTGTGACCAAAAGGCATATTTGCGCTTTCGCCAAAGGGGCACTAAAAATACTAGTGGATTAGGGTAGAGGGGAGTATTTTAAAAGGGATGGCGAAAGAAAAAAGTGCTTTCGCCAAAGGATCGCTAAGATATCAGTGGATTAGAAGGGTGTGTCCAAAAGGCATATTTGCGCTTTCGCCAAAGGGGCACTAAAAATACTAGTGGATTGTGGTAGAGGGGAGTATTTTAAAAGGGATGGCGAAAGAAAAAAGCGCTTGCGCCAAAGGATCGCTAAGATATCAGTGGATTAGACGGGTGAGTGTCCAAAAGCCATATTTGCGCTTTCGTCAAAGGGGCACTAAAAATACTAGTGGATTAGGGTAGAGGGGAGTATTTTAAAACGGATGGCGAAAGAAAAAAGCGCTTTCGCCAAAGGATCGCTAAGATATCAGTGGATTAGAAGGGCGAGCGTCCAAAAGGCATATTTGCGCTTTCGTCAAAGGGGCACTAAAAATACTAGTGGATTAGGGTAGAGGGGAGTATTTTAAAAGGGATGGCGAAAGAAAAAAGCGCTTTCGCCAAAGGATCGCTAAGATATCGGTGGATTAGATTGACATGGGGCCGTAAGTAGTAGCGCTTTCAGCAAAGTATCAAGTGCACACACTGTAAATAGGTGTAAAAATATTTACATCTTACCCTAGAACTTGCTTTGTTCAATAATTATACAGGATGGGATGCCAATCCAATACAATATACACATGTAGTTTTTTTGATTTACTATTTTACTTCTTAAAACAGTTGCATATTTTATTTCTATTGTTTACAATACTATGTTTATATTTTATTTCAACTTTCAATTTTGTAAATGTAACGTTTAAAAAATTAAGAGGGGGGGGGGGACATTAAAGAGACGCACTGTATATATAAACTGAGCTATTTTCGAGGAATTATCGACAGTTTTGTATAGCAAGAAAACTCAGATTTAAGCCAATAAACTATACACTTTTTGTTAAAATCTCACTAATGGTTACATTTTTATCATTAATAAAAAGAATAATTACAAGTAATATATTTAGCATTTATTACTCGATAAAAGATTCACGTCATGTAAAATAAATTTTGAAGTACGGTCCTGTCTATCACAAGGCAAACGGTCGCAAGCCCGCAGAGGACCGTCTTTCAGCGTTGTGCTTGCTATTACAATTGTACTAGATCTATTACAATTTAACATTCAATATTACCCTATTACTACATTACCAAAAACCCCACTAATCTAGTACATTCTCAACTTCATGCACAACCTTGAACTCAATGTGGTGTCGTGCCTCGTGTCCGACTTCCGGCTAACCGAGATACCGACAACGGAGTAGCAGGGCTGCCAATTTGTGAGTAATTCCTCACATTTGTGAGTAATTTGCTGGTCTGTGAGTAATTTTGTGAGTAAGTGGCAATTGTGAGTAAATTGTGAGTAATCGAGAGATCAACGTATATTCACGTAGTATATTCTTAGTAGTTGTGCAGATTTCTAATCTGATAATTTATTAAAAATTTAATTTTAAAAATCTAAATTTAGGCATAATTTTAGGCGCTCTAGCAGTAATTACAATTTTGCAGTTTTTAGATTTGCACTGCTTTTAGCGACCTCTCTCCTCTCTTGCTTAGCCAATATAAAAATATAAGAGGATAAGTAAGGTAGCTAGTGATTCGTCTGTTTGATACTGCAACTTGCAACACTAGGTGTCGCAGCGTCTCGGGTATTCCCCTTCTGTATCTTGTGTGATTTACACAAACATATTCCTTTCAAAATGGTGAAAGCGCTCCTACTTTAGCTTTCTTCCGAGTTGGCAACCCTAGCAACACGCAACACCAGCTTTTGATGTTTAGCAACATTGCACAGTAGTAAAATAAAAACAAAAGCGCCATCAGTTGCCACTTATTAGTATTAACAAATATACCTACGGTGTTTGACGGTTTATACAAAAAAAAGGGTGTCTTGATATTGATATGTTGAAGTTGTGAGTAATTGTGAGTAATCCAGGAAAGTTTTGAGAGTAAATCAGTAAAGGTCAGTTGGCAGCCCTGCGGAGTAGCGCATTCTCTAAATAAAAGTAATGTAAGAGAAGGAGACAGTCATTGACGGTAGGTTTGTAATTTTCTTATTACGCTTGGGATTCCCATGACCAAACTGTGGCGCGTATAGCGGATAATGGACATGTCAAACTATTGCTATTCTTCTCTTTTTAATACTTTACATTAGACTAATCGAGGAACGTATGATGTCTAAATTCCATGGGCATGCGGTGAAATTTCAAAGTTGTATATCTCTGTTCCTACTTACAGGAACCGCACCAAATGTAGGAGTTTTTATAGCGAGTCCACTGGGAATGTTTTGGTAAAGACAAAAAACATTTTGTAATTTGCGAAAAAAGTTGAATTTTATAGTCATTTGCATTTTTTGAAACCTAAAATATAGGCAATTTAAAAAAAAATCAATTGACTATAACTTTCTACTAACACATTTTTTTCTCTTAAAATTTAAAAATTGTCGGTAAAATGATGTAAAATTAGTTTAGAAAAAATAATAAATAACATACCTAAACGTGTTCATTTTTTTCCAAGTGGAAGCAATGCAAAAATTCAACTTTTTTCGCAAATTACAAAATGTTTTTTTTCTTTACCAAAACATTCCCAGTGGGCTCACTATTAAAACCTCTGAATTTGGTGAGGTTCCTGTAAGTAGGAACAGAGATATACAACTTTGAAATTTCACCGCACGCCCATGCTAAATTCTAAATCGTTCCAAATTCGTCCTGTTAAGAATGTTTTGTTTGTAAGTCTACTTATAATGTTTAATTATTGATTTATGTTATACTATTCATGTTTCGATTTTTTGTTGATTATGTCATATGAAAGAATAATTTTTTGTTAATTATAATTAAACGTATTTAGTAAAGCCATTTGTTCATCCAAAAAATGATGTATTACTAATCAGGTGGTCAAAAATTGTCAATGGGAGTGAGGACACGCCACGGATTTCAATCTATTACAATCTAGTACAATTGTATGTAAAATTCTAGTACATTCAGCAAGCATCAAAAGCCCAACGCTGCCGTCTTTGTTTACGGATTCAGCTCTGTAAATTTGCCGCATTCGTAATTGACATTATTTCTCTACTATATATTTTCTCTATGTTTGTATAATGCATATATACCTACTATTTACCACAGACTATAATAGAATATAGACGAATTCTCGAATACACCGAAATGGGACCGAAAGCGCGTCTCCCTTGAAACATTTGGGTGGGTTTACTGGTTTATGGTTTAGGAATTTGTTTGTTCACCATTATATATACGTATAGTGTGGACAAACAATTTCTTAAGCCATAAACCGCATTTTGGTCCACGAACACGCCCAGTGTTCGTCTATGTATTTATGTATTATTTAGTCTATGCGACTACCTACCTCCTAGGATGTCTTATTTTTGTTCTAAACATACTTACATATTTGCCATTAAAAAATCTAGCCTTAGATTTTGTGTTATGTTACTGTTGCACAAAGAAGTTTGATATATAATTATTGTTTTTCACAAGATAACTTAATATTAACATTTTTTGAGTTGTGGTACCTATAGTACCTACCTATTGCATTGAAGGTTGTTATTTTATCGAGTGAATATAATAGTTTCTAATTGATAAATTAGATATTGCATATTGTAAAATCAGACTATAAAGTGGTTTGATCGTCATTAAAATGTGCAAAACAAATTTATTTTAATCATTATTAAAAATAAAAAATGATTGAAGTCATTGCCCTTATTCGCACATGGATTTTAGATTGTCCGACTGCATGAATAAAAGAGAAGAAGCACAACATGATAGTCTGGTGTTTCGCGAGAGAAGGATGTGTAGTGATACAAAGATATGCAAGTGGAAAAGAGACGGGGATATAAACAAAAAAGGAATACTAACAAGTTGTTTTTAAGCCGGCAGAGAGTGGTGCGACGTAAGTAACTTGTTTTTTCTCTATCATTATTCATTTCTTTGCCTAAATCACACACACAATTCTACTATCACAACAGAATAAAGTAAAACGAGATTGAAAAGGTCATGCGCATGCATAGGATTAATATACATTGTTGCGTGTCGGAGGGGGGGATATTGGACTACCTACCACATCTTGTATAAGAGATGTTGCTATTCGCGAACTCAAGGAACTGATCTGACAGAAATGATTCGAACTATTATAGATCTAGATTATAGATATCTAGGTATCATACCACTGACCTTCAGCAAGAGGAGATCCAGCCGTTCATTCATCATAACTTTGTTTCATACTAAGTACATTTGTGCGTGTGTAAACACTAAACACTAAGGTTGTCACCTTTTTTATGCATCCGGCGAGGACAAGTCTTATTGCCGGTTGTATACGACGAGGGTATAAGAGGGGTGTTACGTATTTATTACTGACATCAAGGTCAATGTCAATATAAATTTACAGTACTGATTTCGTCACCAGTTGATCTCCTTACCATTGGCACACACAGGGCCGGCGCTAGTATTTATTTTTAGTGAGGCGATCAAATATTTTAGCGCCTCCACTGCCCATGGACCAACTGATTTTTGGCGCCCCCTGGCATGGCACCTGAAGCGGTCGCCGCACCGATTCATGCAAGCGCACACACAACTGAACCAATCTGTCGAATTTCATGGTGAATCCCAGATTGTTGCTCTTGATATTTCCCCAAGGCCTTTGATTATGTAAGTATGGCATGCCGCACTCCTCAACAAACTACTTTCATACGGTCTTCCTCCCAAACTATGTAGGTAACTGCACCTGATGCATCGGTAGCTTTCTCTCTAATCGGCGCATATCTTCTAACTGCCATTCTATCAATGCTGACCTACCCCAAGCTTCAGTCCTGGCACCAACCCTATTTATTCTTCACATTAATGACCTGCTCTCCTCAACTACCAATCCCATTCACAGTTACGCTGACGATAGTAGGTACTCTTCATTCCAACATTTATTTTCCTCAAATCAAGAGCTGAATAATAGACGCAGATCAATGCACATATTCCTTTCCCAAGATCTTCAAATAATCCTAGATTGGAGTGCCAACAACGCCTCTAAAACTCAGTCTTGCTTATTTTCACGCAAAAAATCCGGACACCCTTACCCCATCCACATGAATGGCAAGCCTTGCAGAACAATGAATCGTTCGATCTTGTTGGCATCGCTTTCGAACGTGATTTATGTTTTCCAAATAAGACCTAACGTAGTGTACTGTTCCCATATCTGGGAAGCGGCATAACCTTCGACACATAACTCCTTGATGTCTATCCAAAAGAGAGCCGTTCGACTCATCAATGACAATGACCCAGTCCTCACAAGAAAACTAGCTTTTCTCGCTCATCGCCGCACTGTTTTCTACCGATACATCAACGGATGCTCTGAAGATCTAACCGCTATAATTCCTTGTTTATACTGTTCGTAACAGAACAAGACAGGCGCGTATACAGGTGTCAGTTATGGGGGGGGGGGGGTAATTTTCGATATCTGTATACAGAAAAGCGCCACGCCCTTTTTTCATTAATGGTGCTACATTTTCAAGTAGGAAATATAAGTAGTAAAAAAAACTTCATTTTAAAAATATGATATATTGATTTATTACGAAACAGTAAATACAATACAACTTACAACACACTGTAATGTCAACAGACGACAGGTCACAGACCAATACCTCCTTATAACAATGCCTCAGTGCTTAATTGAAAATTTCCGTGACGTCACACAATCTAGGCCAAGCTTAGGCCTCCATAAGAAATGTATTAAAAGGTTCGCCAGTCAATTAATGAATATTTACCTATAGCTTGTTAAAAGCATTAATTATTTTTGTCGCCTTTCGAGAGTGAGGTTGCCAGATTTACACCTGAAAAAACAGAAACTTTTAGCAATAGGGTAAAAAATTTTTAAAATGTCTGAAGAAACTGTCTGAAGAAACTGTCAATCAAAGAAGATTACTTGTAATAAAAAATAAATCAAAACTTTAAAAACAAATGAGAAAACTTATTATATTAAATCATTGTGTTCAATTTTGTCACAACTAATCGAGTAATTCCTGTTAAATCGGTAGGCGTGACAACACTGTTGGTCCCGACCGTGACGTCACTAATGACAGTAATGACAGTAAACAGACAGTCGTGTATTGTTTTGCTTTGCAAGTTCGGATATTTGAACTTTATTACATATTAGTTTTGTCTAATTTTTATGTTTTTACAATATAAATTTCGGTAAATTAGAAACTTAAAAAATGCCGTATAAGTGTTGTGTTCCTGGGTGTCGTGGAAATTACGTTAACGGACCAAAAGTGCACGTTTTCGGGTTTCCAAAAGATAGCGTTTTGAAGACGAATTGGCTACAAGCAATTCCTCGAAAAGATTTAGCGCCAAATGAAAACACCAAAGTTTGTGAACTACATTTTGCCGAAGGTAGTAGGTATAATAATGATAATGACCTTACTCAATGTAACAAGGCTACTGACACACACGACTCAGGTAATACCGAGAACAATTCAAATGGATTAAAAAAAACATTTAAACTTGTGTTAGATATTTTGGAAAATTTAAAAAATTTGGGTGACGAACAATTAAGTCGAAGCATAAATTTTATTTCTGAACAAGTTAGTTTGCTTAACACCTCAAAAGAAAGATATAGATATTCACCCAATACTATGATTTTATGTTCAATTTTATTTACTATAAGCCCCCATGCCTACAAATATTTACGAGACCATGGACCACTCATTTTGCCTCATCCCGAAACAATAAAAGGCATCTGTAATAAATTTCTTACAGATCCTCATATCGATGAAAGAAAAACTTTTCTTACCTATGCTCGTAATATTTTTCAATACTTAACCGATAAAGACAAATATGTAATTTTACTTTTTGATGAAATACATATCGAACCCTATTTAGACTATAAAGCAGGCAATACTGTAGGAACAGCCGTGAATGAAAATAGTTTAGCTTCGTCTGCATACACGTTTATGATAACTAGTGTATGCTCAAATCTTAAAGAAGTAATTCATATATCCCCTGTCTCAAAAATTAACTCCGAACTGTTATATATTTTTCTTAGGACTCTAATAGAAAATTTAGAAGAAATAGGGTATATAGTTTTTTGCACCATTAGTGATAACAATGCGATTAATGGCAAAGCAATGTCACATTTTTCACCTACTGGAGAACTTAGTATTGTCTATCCACATCCTATTGACCCGGTAAGGCCACTGTTTTATATTTTTGATCCAGTACATTTATTAAAATGTATATATACCAATTGGCTTAACTCTAAACCGAGTGAGACATTTTGTTATCCAGATTTTGAGACTGGTGAAGCAAAAATTGCTTGGTTCTCGGTAATTAAAAAAATTTATGAACTTGAACAGGACAAATTCTTAAAACATGGTTACTCATTAAGTTTAAAAGCTTTGTTTCCTTCTTCTTTAGAGAGGCAGAATGTCAAGTTACCTCTAAAAATTTTCAACCCTTTTGTAATAGAAGCTCTAAGAGGTTTCGGAAATAACTTACCCCATTCACAGGACACTGCAAATTTTATTGATATTATATGGACATGGTGGAGAATTGTCAATGTAAAAACACCTCTTAAAGGTAAACATTTACGCGACATATACCAAGAACCAATAGTCAAAGACAAAGTAGGTGAGTCTGTGCTCGATCCAAAGTTAGAATTTTTGCAAAAAATGCTAATTTGGCTAGACACTTGGAAGGCAAGTAATTTTTCTAATAAATTGACTCGACAAACACATACTGCACTCAGTCATACTATCTATGGACTACTGCAAATCACCAATTACTGTCTAACAGAACTGAATATGAATTATGTATTGTTGGGAAAATTTCAGACAGACCCACTGGAAGGACGATTTGGTAAATACAGGCAACTAGCTGGTGGCCATTACCATATATCGATCCGACAGTTATATGAATCAGAAAAAAGACTGAGAATTCAGTCCATATTGACACTTAAATCTCGGAATTTTGGAGAGTTCAGTATAGACAGATTCTATGAACCTCCTGAAAATGAACCTGATGAAGACTTTAACCCGGCCGAAACCGTATTCCCTAAAATAACTATAGAAAATTGCGATATTGAAGCAGTGAAGAACGAAATGGTCATAATAACCCGAGTAATAACCTATTTAAGCGGATACTGCTGTCACATTGCTTTAAAAAAACTAAAGTGTGAAATATGTAAAAGAGCACTAGTTTATGATGAACCCTGTATAGTTGAAGACAATTACAAACTTATTAATAATCTAGATCGTGGGGGGTTATTGTACCCTCGCGAATCAGTAGTAGATATAGTGTCAACTGCTTACATTATTTTTAAGAAATTAATTCAAGACTTTGAAGATATCTTTTGGATACTTTTAATAAAAAAGCCTTTCTGTGTAATTTACTTATTAAATTCCTTATTGAACAAAAACGTCTAGTTCCTTTTGCAGAATGTAATGAACATTCAGAACTAAGTATTGCAAAAATTATACTTAGCAGTATTTCAAATACATTAATAAGAAATTACTGTGGAAAAAAAAATGATCGCTTGGGTAAAAATAAGAAAAGAAAACTAGATACTCTTACTAAATAATTACACCTAAATTTACCAAAAAGTGACATAATATCCCGATAGTGACCTTTATTTAATGAATTAACAAATTGCATAGTCATACTTTTATCCAATGACAAGTTGTGTGACCTACTTTACGCCAACTTTAAGATTGTATGTCATGTCTATATTTTTTTTATATATAACATACAATGCTTATAGGAGATCAAAAAAACAAAAAACTTCCTGTGATGAATTGCATACAGGTACTTATATGTTTATAAGATACTTATGCTGTCTGAGGAGACCAAAAAAATATTTCCCAACCCTACCTGTTAACCAGCGAGCCGCCACTAATAGCAAGTATAGATTAGATTATCTATTTTTAAACCCTCTGTACATATAAATTTAAAGAAAAATGTTTTTTAAGCTTTTTACTACATAATATTACCACCTATAACTCATAATTATTCTATTAACCTATATTAAATAAATGGCCTAGATGTGATGACGTCACTCGGCAGCACTGAGGCATTGTTATAAGGAGGTATTGCACAGACGGGCAGACCCGATTCAACGATAACGACTCCACGCGATTGGATAATTCGACTACTTCGATTCCACGGTTGCCAAGGTTGTCGGCTTGTATTTTTTTAAAAGATTATAATTTGGACTACTTAACTGATTTTTGTTGGGACTGATTTGTTGTCAATGTTCATGTGATGGGGGGGGGGTAATTACCCCCAGTACACCCCCCCCCCCCTGTATACGCGCCTGGAACAAGAGGCGCGTTACGTATGCATTCCTTTACTGCCCAGCTGCAAAAGATTAGAACATTCCACTTCTCTCGCTCATTCATACCTAAGGTCTCCAGATTATGGAACGGATTGCCTGCAGATGTTTTCCCTTCCCCTTCCAACCACCAATCCTTTAAATACCGTGTCAATAAATTACATTTCCCTTCTCTTCAGACGCTCACGGTACGTTAGTACTTAGGTTTGAAGTCTACTTGGGCTGTCTCAGATAAAAACTAATAGCGTCTTATAAAATATGGTATATTTAGTACACACTCAGAGAACGCTCGCTGTTAAATGATGGGCAGACAAAAACAACACAATAGCTTTGTGTCGATTATAGAAAACTTCACCACCCGGAGTTGCACCTCAGCAACATCTATCCCATCCACATGAATAGCCAAGCACTACAGAACAAAAAAAACGTTCGATCGTGTTAGCATTGCTTTCAAACTGGATCTCAGCTGCCACAAACACATCACTTCAATAGCCACACAGGCAGCTAAAAAGATTGGTTTTCGCTTTCAAGCCAAAAATGCTTCTCCCTTTCAATGGCGGCGCTAAGGGTGGGCAGGCTTTGGTGCGCGCCCAACCGCCCAACCCAAAATTCTGGTCGCTCAACCACTCGCCCAACGCGGCCCAACAATCAGCCTGAATTTACAATACGACTTACGAACACCGAAGATAAAAGTAAACAGATACTGCCCCATCTTTAGATGCTACCGCTGGCATTCGCCGCGGGTCTCCGCTGACCGAGTTGGTACGGCGCCAGCTTTGCAATCGAGAGGCGCGGGTTCGAATCCCGCTTCGACCATGGATATTTTGTGATTGTTAGCTGTTGGAAGGGGTAGACGAATTCTTCCTCGACCTAGGTGGTACCATGCACCCCATACATCCTCTTAAAGGGCTGGTGAAATCCCTACGGATGTTTCCAGCTCTGGATGTGTGAGTCGATTCCCCAGTACACCCACGATACATAGTACTTAGACTTCGGTCTTCGTGGGCTGTCAGAAGATAAACAAAAAATTAGGGCTAGCGCCGCCACTGCTCCCTTTCCAACTTCCGCACTCTCTATGTTTCCCAAATAAGACCTAGCCTAGTACTGTTCCCACATCTGGGGAGCGACATCAACTTCGACACTTAATATCCTTAATTTTCTATAAAAGAGAGCAATTCGAGTCATCCATGACCTAGTACGCACAAGAAAACATCCCTGTCTCGCTCATCGCCACGCTGTTGGAGATTTGTCCCTTTTCTACCGGTATTTCCACGGATTTTGCTCTGAAGAACTAGCCACTATAATTCCCTCCTTGACTGTTCCTAACAGAACAATAAGAGGCGCATTACGTATACATCCCTTTACTGTCCAGCTACAAAAGCCTAGGACATCCCACTTATCTCGCTCATTCATACCTATAGGGTCTCCAGATTATGGAAAAAATTGCCTGCAGATGTTTTCCCTTTCCCTCCCAACCGCCAATCCTTGAAATCCCGTCTCAAACGATTATATTTCCCTTCTCCTCTCTTCAGACGCCCACGGCACGTTAGTACTTAGGCTTGAAGTCTATGGTTGTCTCACATAAAATAAGATCCATTCCCGTCTAATTTTTTCAAAAACAAATCAACATTTGTATTGAAATTATGCATATCTTTCAAATCATTAATCTCGGAAGGTTTGTTTCCAGTACTACCTAATTTAAAAAAACAAACAAAACAAACGCCACTTTTGTAGTACCGCTCCCGTGCGCCTATATACGATTAAAATGTTTTTATCGCTCAGTGGTGCTGGTACCATTCTTGTAGTTCGATCCGAGAGTTCGATTTTGACCTGAGACCTGAGACCAGACAGTGTCTACCGAAGAAGCATTGGTACTGCCATACGGTACGGTTACGTTTAGCAACGATTATATTATTTAAGCCGAAATTGTGGTGTGTTCTAATTGTTAGTGTTTTTTGTTAATAAAACTTGGCGTAACGTGCCCCTACTAGGGCGAACTCTTTTTTGGGACTGTGTGTATTTTATAAAGACACATTATTAGTTAATGTACCGTACTTTTACATAACGTCTATTTTTTATAAAAGAATTTATAAATTAATAAATATGGCCTTTTCAATATTAAGAAACGGACTCAGATTCAGTAAAAATTTACAAAAATTTGGAGTTTTTAAAAATGTGATGGAAAACGTAAAAATGGATTCTGTGAAAAGTATTGCGGTAAGTTAATTTTATTTTATTTCTACTTATTAAAAAAATATGCTTTTTATGCATATAGTGAATGCTCTTATTTGCTTTTTATTACTAGCTTGCGCCCGTGACTTCGTCCGCGGTATAACAATTTTACTCCATTACAAACTTTGAATCCCCATACCCATTTCACGCTCTTAGGGGTTTATTTATTAAAAACTGTAAAACACGCGTTTAAACATTTATTTTTGATTGTATTTCTAAGAAGTTTCGAGTTAATAGGACCATCTAATATTTTTCTCCATACAAAGTTTGTACCCCTGTTTCAGTCATTTGGAAACCAATCAAATCGCTGAAATATCAGAATAATTCATAGGATTTTAATGACGACTTATTAACAGTGACAGGACAAAAACTTGTCAAGACATAACCCAGTAAACAACAATGATCCCCAGGACGTCCCATTTTGATCCGCAACGTCCTAGGTGAGATGATCCCAGCTAAGACGTCCCTGGGACGTCCCCTGGACGTTAGAAAGGTCCCAAATTGGTCCCAAAGTGACGTCCTACGGACGTCTCATGTTGCCGTTAGCAATGGGATTTAAAAAAAATCAATTTGGTAAAAATTTTTAAAAGTGTAAAAATAAAATACTGTTGGAATCTTTATTGTATTTATGATTCTATATTATAATGACTTTATATTACCCCAAAATGCGTTTTTTTGTGTCAGTACTAGGACTGTTTGGAAGGTCCTAAGATTATCCCATATATGTCCTGTGTAACCTTAATGGGATCATCCCAGATACATCCCGACCTGTTCCAAACGGACGTCCCAGGGACGTCGTTGGGATCTTATGGAACATTCCGGGACGTCCCTGGGACGCCCCAGGAACGGTTTTTTGTTGACTGGGAACTGATCAACTATAAGATCTTAATTCAAACCCGTACTAAATCTTAAACATTCTTAGTGAATCTGAAGGTACTTTTCTATAGTAGGTACTCCTATGAAGTTTCGCGTTAATAGGACCGTCTAATATTTTTTCTCCATATATACAAAGTTTAAATACCTGTTTTACCCCATTGGGGTATGCAAAATTTCAAGTTTCTAGACCCAGCGGTGTGGGCTGTGCGTTGATACGTTAGTCAATCAGTCAGTCAGTCAGTTTCTTCTTTTATATAGAGACTATTTTTCATTAACAAAAACGATAGCTAAAAATTATAAAATAATAACTTATTAGCCTATAAAAATAAACTTCTTGCAGTATACTGTTTAATCTTGTTTAACAGCCGGTTGCACAAAACCCTTAATCCAGTGTTCAGTCCCAATTCAGTGTTAAATAAAAACAAAATATAGTTAGTTTAAACATAGTGTTTCATTTACAGCAACTGCCTGTTAGCTCTTCATTGATACAACCAGTGGTTCTCAACCATTTGGATTGGATTATATGCGTAATCCTTCCAATACAAAACCCCCAGGAGATGTTTATTTTTCTATTTGGTTTTAACACACAGAGAGGACCTTACTAGGTACTCTAAATTAAACCAAATCCGCAAAACGCGGGTGTTAAATTTATGTTTTTGGTTAAGTCTTTGATAAAATATCAGTTAATTTGGCAAAATTTTGCATTCCAATACAAAAAAATCGGTCAAATCCAAGCTATACTTGCATAGAGTGCCATCAGCCACCCACTTAACCTGAGCAAACCTCGGCCGCTCGATCTCTGCCCATCTGCCTCGTTACGCGCCGCCGCCGGCACCAACTCCGTATCACATCGCATATGCGCGGAGCTGAGTGAGCCAAATTAAAAATTTTGAAAAACGTGCAAGAACAAAAATATTTTTTGTTGAAAAACTTTTCCTCTAAAACCAATGGTTCAGCAGTTATAAGGAAATACATAATTAAATTGTTTATAACAATTAATCGCGCTAGAATTTTTTAATCCTGATAATTTTCGCTCAATCTACACCCAATCCATTTGGTGAGAACGGTGGGGGACAGCAATTTTTAAGCGTTTTTTTCTAAAAATGTTTTAAAAAATGCATAAAAAATACATCATATCGTATATGTACATCGTTGAATTCGTGCATCAATAAGCTTTCAGTTGACACCCTTCACGATTCCCTTGAAATTTGTTTTTCCATTGCCCAATTTACCCCCTGAGATTAACCCCCAGAATCAAAATTTAACTTTTTATACTTCACGCCTATAATTGGGCCCCCATACTCTATCCGTGTGCTAAATTTCAAATTTTTACGTCAAATAGTTTCAGAGAAAATTGCCTGCGACAGACGGTCGGACCGACGGACGGACACCGAAGTGATTCCATGAGTGTTCCGATTTACGGAACACTAAAAATTGAAAGAAGAACATTTTTCTCAATATTTGAAATTAAAATTCTACACTTCATTCTACTATCATTATTAAATAAGTAGGCACCTACCCTTGTGTCAAAGTATACACACTACCGTGCATTTTTTTAAAGCGGATTGTAGGGTTTTGCATGTTAAATTTTTAACTCCATCTTAGGCCTTGCTCTGTTAGAAATATAGAGGGTGTTACACAAAGATGTTAAGAAATTTTAAGGGCAACTTCTACATCTAAAAATATGAAAATAAGTTTATATAAACATGGATCAAGTCAAATGCTTCTTTTCCAAGATATAAGTAATATTTTCTTGCTTAAATGTTCAGAAGAGCTGGGTAAGATGTGGGAAGACGATGTATGTATTGAAGCACGGGGAACCATTTCCAGCATCTACTGCACAAAAAATATGTAAAAAAATCATTTTCATCATTTGCTTTTATTTTAAGAAATAAATTAATTTTGATCTCGAAAACGGCGCGTCAGAGCGAAAAAGTTTAAGAGTTCACTCAGAATTAACTGGGCTTTAAGAGAACGATATCAGTTTTGCAAAAAAATCAGTGGCGTGCCATGTTTTCGCTAAAAATAAAGACTTATCAGCACGCGCGCCACTGATGCAAGTACATTAGAAAATACATTTTTGCACGTAAAAGTACCCTTTGATTATGATTACATACTGTCACGCACCAAAATTCATGTCAATATCTTAACGCATTTCCGAGAATTAAAAAAAACATTTAAAAAAGAAAATATTAAACCCCCTGAATCTCGAAAAAGAAGCGTTTGAGGATCAATGTTTATATGAACTTATTTTTATATTTTTAGACGTACCTAGATAAATGACTAACAAATAACTGATATGCAATTATCATAATTTAGAAAAACTAGACTACTGTAAAACATACCCTTGGGCTTGGGGTAATATATTTAATTGACCTTTAGAGCTACCTTTGGCAATGACCTTAAGGGCGTGTTCCGTTTCCAGACCTGGGGTGCTACTACGTTGACGGTGACTGGCGACACTTTTGACTCTAATGCCATTTTCACGTGACCAGTTAACTGTTTCTGTATTCCATAATCACTTGATTGAAATTGTGATAATATAGCGATTCCTGAAACATTCCGTTTAATACGGCTTTGGTAATGAACAACTTATAACCTAACCTCACAATAAAGTTTGTGATTTGTACATTTTTATTTATCGGTTTTTGTCAATGGGAACCTTGTGAAAGACACGACTGACACGAGGCTAGGGTATTAATTTTGTAATAGAACTTTTAAGTGCCTCTGACATCTAAAGCGATGACGACCTATAGGCTCAAGGACTTATGAGTGAGTTGAGAATCGTTCTCCTTTGCAATTTTATTATAATTAGTAGGTATATTTAAACACCTACTCCATAGGTTGAATCCTTTTCGGAATAATTTTTCTCTCCCTCTGCTTTGACCTCAACCCAACAAAAGAAATGAAATAGGATGATTTTTTTTTGTTACCTGAGATAGCCCATGTAGACTTCAAGCCTAAATACTAGCGTACCGTGGGCGTCTGAAGATGAAGGAAATGTATTGACACGGGATTTAAAGGATTGGAGATTCAGGGAAGGGGAAAACATCTGCAGGCAATTTGTTCCATAATATGGAGACCCTAGGTATGAATGAGCGAGAGGAGTGGGATGTTCTAGGCGTTTGTAGCTGAACAGTAAAAGGATGTAAGTACACATAAGGCGCTTCTTGTTATTCTGTTAGGAACGGTCAAGAGGGGAACTATAGAGCAAAATCCGTGAAAATATTGATAGAAAAGGGACAAATCCCCAACAGCGCGACGATAAGCGAGAGAAGGGACTATTCTTGTGAGGACTGGGTCATTGATGAGTCGAATGGCTCTTTTTTTGTTTGAGAATCAAGGATGTTAAGTGTCGAAGGTGATGCCGCTCCCAACAGTACAGTAAGGTTAGGTCTTATTTGGTATTTGGGAAATATAGAGGGTGTGTAAGTAGAAAGGGGAGAAGTATTTTCTGGTTCGAAAGAGAAAACCAGGGTATTTAGCTGCCGATGTGGATACTGAAGTAATGTGTTTGTGCCAGCTGAGATCATGTTCGAAAACGATGCCAACAAGATAGAACGTTTCTTTGTTCTGTAGGGCTTGGCCATTCATGTAGATGCTGTAAGTGTTGCCGGATTTTTTGCGTGTCAGGGAGCAAGACTGGATTTTGAAGGCGTTGGACTAAACAAGCTTTTTGATACCTCAGTTTAAGGTTATTTGAAGATCTTGGGAAAGGAATAGGTACATGGATCTGCTTCTATTATCCAGCTCTTGGTTTGAGTCTTGTCTGGAAAAATGAATGTTGGAGTGAAGGGTTATCATCAGCGTAACTGTGGGCGGAACTGGTAGTTAAAGAGAGCAGGTCATTAATGTGAAGAAGACATAGGGCTGGCGCCAGCACCGAACCTTGGGTTACGCCAGCATTGATAGAATGGAAGTCAGATCAATGACCGTCTAAGTCTTCCTGGCGTTCGCTACTATCATTAAGGCCTAATAAATATTTCTATTAGAAATTTTTAGATAAACAAACAGACGATTTTTAAAAATTTATTTTCGTACCAATGCAGCTAGCGTGACGTCAAATTCTGCAAGAATCTAGAGCATTAGGAGCCTGTCGGGTCGACAAACTGGTTTTCTGTGTATCGTACCTAAAAACAAAAGACCAAATATTGTTCATCGATTGGTGGGCACAATAAGAAGGTCAGTCATGCAATATTTCATATTTTACATTTAAATCAGTTGCAAATACGTATTAAAAATTCCACATACGCGCGAAGGTATGATGTATATTCTAATTGGTCAAGCACATGCCTGTGAATTTAAATGAGTTATCCAACTTTGTTGGCTTTATTAAAATTATTTGGTACTTCTTATTGTTTAGTGGGTGTTATAGGTAATGATTGAGATTGAATTATTCATGGATCATCAGCAAGACGAGACGTAGACGTTCATTCATAACGAGCCTTTTGTTTGCTTCATACATTGTGCGTATGAAGGACAAAGAACGACAGCTATAATTCCGTCTCGGCGCGCCACCGTAATGACTCTTGTATTCTGTATTCCATCTAGCAAGCCTCCAAAAAGATAGTTCCGGATGTAAAGATTCCATTTTTACACACACCTGGCACTGACACAAAGTCTATGGATAAGTTCTGTCAGGAAAAACCAAAAATCACGTAAAATATCATTACACACGTATATTCCGACCTGCCTGGAAAGTACACACACAAAATTACGCCATGATTTCTCAATGAACCAGACGACGCCAAGTGAAGCGACGTTGCCACTCTCACTCTAAATTTCATCACCATGCAATGGAAATAAATTACTAAAAATTTGTAACAAATATTGCTACCATCAGTTAATAGTTGTTAGTAAAGGGCAAGGCGTATGACAACAAGCCATCGACTAGCTCTAAGAAGCAGGGCGGTTTTCTTGAGGGGGGTTTACTAACTTTAGTTCATTAATGCCACCTAATGACCTATCAATGTACTTACCAAAAAAAAATATACATTCTTTAACGTCATTGATTTAAGCCAGAAAGCAGATCTCATTTGGCGCCACTTACACATATGTTATAAATGTGTCAAACAGCCCACTACCAGTAATTCAAATTCTTGTAAGTAAATTCAAAAAGTGTACAGGGTGTCCAATTTTCGACGCTTTTGCAGGGTATCTCGGTTATCTCTAAAGAAAGAGAGCTGTAGTTTTCGCAATACGATGCTATTTTTTCGTGAAATGTATGATGCTATAAACAGAATTTTCATAGCCCTCTTCGTTTCGGAGATACAAGGCGATTTTGAAAATGTGTTACCATTACCAAATATTACTGTTTAAAAATCAAGACGGCACGCGGCTCAAAGCGGCCGTAAATTTGAATAATTTTTTTTTCTATGGAGTAGTCTTGCAACATAAGGTCAACATGGCACACAATTTTACCGTCGACCTCTGGTGCCAGGCAACCCATGCGCCTGCTTTATCTGCCTGCGCAACCCATGTGCGCGCGGCAAAGTTCGCGAGCACATGTTCGTTTTTTTGGTGGGGAACTTTTTTCCAACTTCTTTTTCGTTTTTTTACATCTACGCCGTAGACCAAAATTGGTACCATGCGCAAACCGAGCGTGCTAGACATGCGCACGGAATTTCAGGGGATGTATTTTAGTGTCTACAGTCGAACCCATCCACTTTTAAGAATATATTTCTAGTTGTAAAGCTACAACTATGTATTTAACTTTTTAACTTTTTTTCCCAATTTTTTTCTACTTTTTTATTTTTCGTTTTTCGACATCTGCGCAGTAAACCAAAAAGAGTACCACGCGCAAACCAAGCTTGCTAGACATGCGTACGGAATCTCAGGGAATGATCTGCTTTGGTGTCTACATTCGAACCCATAACCCATCCACTTTTAAGAATAATATATATCTCCAATAGTAAAGCTACAACTACGTATTTACCATTAGAGACCGAATTTCAATATTACATGACGCAGAAATCGGGGTTGGACTCGGGTAACTGATAGAAAAGGTAAATAAAATGAAATTAATATTATATTTTGTCAGGTTGTATTATAAATTATTGCCCCAAAAAAGTTTAAAAAAATGAACCAACTTCCCAAAAGGAAAAGCACTGAAAAGTATAAAATATTGTTGCGTATTTATTGCTGCGGTTAATGGAGTTTTGTTCATTTTTATGAAAAAAAAATCTCTCTTTTTAATGCACCTATTCACCCCCCCCCCCCCCCTTCATATTATCTCTCCCTCTCTGTAATATTAGATTTTCTGAACTCAGTAACCCCGCAAATGACATATTAGTTAACATTTTGGAGAAATTTGCAGCCGCTTCTTCCTCCTCCCCCCACTTTAACATCAGTTACACATAATAAGATTTTCTGACCTTAACCCCGAAAAAGGCATATTATGGAATAAATTGCCAACCTCTCCCTTTTTATCCCCCCACCCTCCCCGTTAATTTTGTCCAAAATTAGATTCTCGGACTTCACAATAATCCCATAGTCTTGTTGTTTTTAATACTTTCTGAGTACAGTGTCTTTCCAACGAAGTCCGTTCCTGGAATATAATATTCGAATCCGGTCTCTAGTAATGAATTCCTTAAACGATTTATGCAAAAAAACATTTGTGCATATTCCTTATTGCGTTATTTTAGTAGAGTCTATCAATCTGAAAATATTCTACGTACTTATGTAACTGAAAGCCTGGCAACAGCCGTTCTCAAAAAGGAGGTGGGGGACCATATCGTTTGGCGGATTGTAAATAACTTGGGAATCCCTGATTGCTCTAAAATGAAAATAATGGTATCTTTACTTGACTCGAGATCAATGGAATTATTACATGTATGTATACGCGGTTTAATTAGATACACAGATTTTGTTCTACATAACTTGTAGAACACAATGCTCTTTTCCTAAGTGGGATAATCAAATACTCGATCAAATATCAAGGTTATCCACGTGTAAAAGTCAGTAAGTACGACTATTTAGTGTAAATCTGAACTTTTTAGTAGAAAGTAAGATCAGGTATACAGAGTGAGACCAATTCGATACGTTAGCATCATCATTTCGGATTTATTTTGTTCAAATTTTATACATCAAAGTTCTAAACGTTGAAGTCGGCGCAATTTCACAGTATAAGGATCCTTAATGATGATTAATTCATAAGCATTTAATAAGAAGTTGCGCTTACTTCAAACTTCAAAGTTTAGAAGTTTAGTGTACAAGTTACCTTAATTTGAACAAAATTAAGCTTACCACTAACCTCAGTAATAAATACGTCTAAATATTATTTCATACTTTTCATTGCCTGTCTTTTTATATTTTAAATATTAGAACAACAATTTACCAAAAATGTCTTAATTTGTGTTTACATGCATTATCAGTATCAGGCATTCAACTTTTCAATAACATTTTATCAAGTCAGGACCGTGTTGTTCTAATTTTATCTACATATAAAGTGGAACTGAGGTTTATCACGAACATTTACTGAAATATACTTATTGTTATTTCTCGATTATGTAAGGCGCGCCAGCTCGGTTACATTCGATAGCCTTCGATTTTATAAACAGCCAATTGTCAGAATAATATACAGGGTGCCCGAAAAGTCTTGATATGGGCTCGCTTCGCTCGTCCCTCAAACATTACACTCGTTAAACAAAGTAAAGCATTTCCTAACTGGTTACATATGTAAATAGCTATTAATTCATTAAAATATAATCTAAACTGTATTTTGTACTTTTCCTTTATTCTTTCTTTATACTTTCTTCCGACATCGGCTGTTCTGGGCACGTGAAAAATGATGTTTTCAGGGCAATTGCAGTGGAATTTTTCCACATTGGCACAATACAATATTTTTAGGGTACTTTTTTAATCGATTTAATTGTTAACTAAAAGAATTATACACAAATTACAATGTAATAAATAACAACACAAACCATTACTGTTTGGCAAATAAGGCGGCTCGTTACATGCTACTCATACCCTTGTTCCCGAAGTTAAATTCCTCGTCCGATTGGTTGATATGTTGCGAAGAGGAAAAATAAATCGGATAGAGTATGTGGCGTTAGGAAATGTGGATGTTTTTGTATTGCATCACAAACCTGTTCAACTTTAGGTCTTGTAGACTGACATTTCGCCACTCTTAAGCATACAATATTACAAATAATAACAATCAGTTTGGTAAATTAATAATAATTGATGTAGACACAATCGTACGAGAAAATGATCACTTGCTTTCTATTCGGAACATCACAGAAGTTGTCGATTCATATACTTACTTTTTAAGGCATTTATTATATTACATTCTATTTACAATGATCTCTTATGTGCACATACTATAAAGTTTGCACAATACTACATACTACAGCAACTCTAACTATAATATAATAATATGTACAACTTAATTAAATAATTCCCTAAGGTAAGAGCATGCTTCCATACCTTAGAGTAGAAACCAGTGGAACTGGGGGCTGGTGTTAGCCCTGGGAGACCATCGGAAATTCAAGGAGTGATTTTTATGTAGTTCAACGGAAATGATGGCACTAATGGCACCTAATACATGGTTCTTGCGTAGCTTGAAATTTGTTTATTGGAATTAACTATAGTTTCTTTTAAGTATCTCGTTTGTTTTAAGCGGAAAAAATTCTGGCAAAAAACTGCCTTGTCTTTAGGCGATTAGGTTAAGCTTTACGTTAACATGTAGATTGACATTTATTTTTGCTTATATCCTGACATCACTTTGCACTGAGGGCAAATGTCAGCTTTTTAAATTGTAATAAGTTATACAGAGAAGTAACATTTTTTTAGTTAAATTATCTTCAAAATAATATCTTTGGGTTTGTAATGACTTCCTTCAACGATTTATGCTTTAAAAAAAATACATGCATATTTCTTATAGTGCAGACTTAATCTAAGGCAACCTGTATCAAATAATTGTTTCATTAACATATATAATCAATAAAATCGGTTTATTATGGACACTAACCAAAGTACTTAACATTAATTTAAATAATTATAGCTACCAGTAATTATTGCTTCTTAATATGGTGTGGTTTTTTCGAGCCTTGCAGTGGCGGTTGGTGAAATTTCAAAGTTGTGTATCTCTGGTCATACTTACAGGACCCGTACCAAATTTAGGGGTTTTACTAGTGAGCCCACTGGGAATGTTTTGGTAAAGAAAAAAACATTTTGTAATTTGCGAAAAAAAGTGAAATTTTTGGTGCGGCCCTCCCAAGAAAAAATGAACACGTCTAGGTATTTGATTTCTTTTTTGTCTAAACAAAGTTTACATCATTTGGGCGACAGGTTTTCAATTTTGAGAGAAAAAAATGTGTTAGTAGAGAGTTATAGTCATTTGAATTTTTTTATGCCTAAAATATAATTTTCCAAAAAATTCACATGACTATAACTTTCACATAACACATTTTTTTCTCTCAAAATTGAAAACTTGTCGCCAAAATGATGTAAAATTTGTTTAGACAAAAAAGAAATCAAATACCTAGACGTGTTCATTTTTTCTTGGGAGGGCCGCACCAAAAATTTCACTTTTTGTCGCAAATTACAAAATGTTTTTTTTTCTTTACCAAAACATTCCCAGTGGGCTCACTAGTAAAACCCCTAAATTTGGTACGGGTCCTGTAAGTATGAACAGAGATAAACAACTTTGAAATTTCACCAACCGCCACTGCTTGCATTAACTGTAATAAAATTGTAAGACCATATTTATCCTAATATCATGGCACAGACAGGTAAAGTTTGGCGCCATTGGATGCGATCACAGTTGACACTTAAAATAGTTGTCAGTATTCAGCTCACATTATATCTTAACGTTTCTGTTGCTCAGTTATTTGAAATACACTACTCCAATTAATTAACGCACCACAACGAATTGTAGAGTATACAGGGGTGTAACAATAATGTTGCTTTTCCCCAAAGTTTGTAGCGCTCTGTAGATTAGACCAGCCATAACTGCGATTTACATTTACAACTAGACTGCCTTATCTGTTCTTAACATTTTGTTTTTTAGTTTACTCTGATCTCTCAGTTATTGAAGGAGATCAGACTTTTTAAATAGTGATGTACTTTGAAAAATAACAACAAATACAAATTATCGAACTCGTTTTATCAAGAAAATACAGAAATTATTATAAACAAATAAAATTTAAAGTAACACATACAAGAATATAACTTTAAAATAATAAACCTTAAAAATTAAACAGTACCTATAGGTGCAGCAATAGAAAATTGAACGGTTAGGAAATCCAAAAAAATAAAGTGTCACTACCGAATACCTATTACCACCGTTTGCGCCTCTAACAGCTTGACACCGACGCACGCCTCATCTTATTTCATTTTGATTTAGTCTATTCAAAATTTCAGCAAGTCTCTGTCCGATCTTTCCAAATTGTTTGGTGACATTTTTGAAGTTCCAAGCAGTACCAAGGATGTCTCAGAGGTGTTTAATGAGATTTAGGTCCGGACTTCTTGCAATCCACAACATAACATTTACACCCACGTCGTAAAGGCAATTTTCATTTTTTGTTTTTTAAGAAACACAACTGTCTAATCTACAGGGCACTACAAACTTTAGGAAGAAACATTATGTTAAACCCCTGTATACTGTACAAAATTGATTATTTTCAATGGAATAATATTAAATAAAATATTCATGAATCTAAGTACCTACCTACATAGTTTTAAAAATACATTATTACACCCTGTTTGAAATTGTTATTTCATTAAACACTAGCTTGCGCCCGCGACTTCGTCCGCGGTATAACAATTTTACTCCATTACAAACTTTGAACCCCCATTTCACCCCCTTAGGGGTTGATTTATTAAAACTGTAAAATATGTGTTTAATCATTTATTTTTTGGGGTACTTCTATGAAGTTTAAAGTTAATAGGATTAACTAATATTTTTCTCCATAAAAGTTTTCACCTTATGACCCCTTTAGGGGTTGAATTTTGAAAAATCTCTTCTTAGTGAGTCTCTACGTTATATAACAAAACTACTGAATAAATTTCATATTTATAGCTTCAGCGGTTTCGACTTGGTGATGATGAATCAGTCAGTCAGTCAGTCAGTCAGGACATGTTATTTTATATACAGGGTGTCTAAAATAGGTGATACCACTATTGCTATCTCCGAAATGGTAAAAGATACGAGGTCGGTTAAATTAGAGAAAATGTGCCATTTCTAGTCCCTATTCATATTCCGTTTACAGAGTTGCCAAATTCTCTATAGCTTCTTATCTACAGGGGATTTTTTAAAAATAGTCAAAAATTTAATTCTTAAATATCTCGAAAACTATAATAGTTAGAAAAAATTTGTTTCTACAAAAGTCACACGATTTTTAACCTTCTCTAAAGTAACGTTACTGTTTTGTTTATACCATTTGTTTTTACTGAGTTACTGATACTAACTTGTTGTTTTCAAATACGGACCTGGATTTTTTGCTGCATTTTTTGAAATAATACTTCATACCCTTTACAACTGTGTATCACTTGATTATGGTTTTCGACGTTTTGATCAGGAATATCAACATCATCAGGATTTTCTATCGATACGGACCTGGAATTTTCCATGTTAAGGCACAATTTCACAACCTATGGCAGCGGTTTAAATTATTCAACTCATTAATTTTAAATTATGTTCATGATTACTAACCAGAACCCGTTGGTATTTAAAGTTTGTCAAATTGCACTTAAGCCAATGAGTTATTGAAAGCAAAAGTTTAGCAGACTCAGATCAGATATAATTAGCGGCCTTTATTAATAGCACCTATCTAGTGGTTAAGTTTGCTACATATTGTAAAAGGCACCCTTGATGATACGTCTTCATTATTTACGTTTTCAATATTTTCGTATCCAAAAATCACCTTTCAGTTCAAAAGATAATAATAAATAATCCTATTTTACCTAATGGTTTCATTTCTGCTGCAAATCATTCTGCTGGTACAGTTGAATTACTATTTACTGGCTTTGAAAGCAAACCATATTATCTCAAATTAAAGATCTTTAACTATATTCTAGCATAAAACCGTTGTCATATTTACTGGGTTCGGATTATAAGGAATTCGAATCTAAAATCCCTTTTCTGCTTTATTTTTGACGTTGCGTTAAATTATAACATATGGACGGGCGGACGAACAGGTTGATGGACGCGATTGGACTGACCACACGAAGCCAATCACGGCTCTAAGAATTAATTATTAGGATTTGTTATAATTAAAACTAAGCTTATATGCTTTTTTCAGGCGTTGGACCAATTTTACAAACTTGAGGGTCCTGGTTAGTAATCATGATTATAATTAAAATCTACCAGTTAAAACAATTTGATCCATAGTTACTGATTCTGACCTAATTGTCTCCATAACAGGTCGTGAAATGACGCATTATCTTGAAAAATGCCAGGTCCGTACTGGTAGAATATCCTGATGATGATACTATTCTTCACCAAAACGTCGAAAAACATAATCAAGTGATACCCAGTTGTAAAGGCTATGAAGTATTCTTTCAAAAAATGGAGCAAAAAATCCAGGTCCGTATTTGAAAAAAACAAGTTTGTATCAGTAACTCAATAAAAACAAATGGTATAAACAAAACAATAACGTTACTTTAGAGAAGGTAAAAAATCGTGTGATTTTTGTAAAAACAACTTTTTTCTAACTATAATAGTTTTCGAGATATTTAAGAATTAAATTTTTGACTATTTTTAAAAAATCCCCTGTAGATAAGAAACTATAGAGAATTTGGCAACTCCGTAAACGGAATATGAACAGGGATTAGAAATGGCACATTTTCTCTAATTTCGGACATAGCAATAGTGGTATCACCTATTTTAGACACCCTGTATAGATTATATTATTCTAAGACTAGAGAGTTGGTAATGTAATAAGTTAACTCATTAAGTACGCTTTGTAATTTAATTAAGGATGTCACTAAGAGTGAAACCAAAATATCAAAAGAGCAAAGAAAAAAGAAAACCTAAATGATTTTTGAAATAAAATTGGGATACTAATAGATGTTATAAAACAGAGCGAGGGTACTACAGACGACGACAATACTGCTGGAACTGTTTTCCGACATTACGAAAAATCAGCAGAAATCACTTGATTGAACAAAAAGTTAATAGAAAAATTTGCTGTCTTTAGGTGCTTTCTTCAGGTCAAAACTTAAATGTTGATACTTTTCAAGAATATTTGACATGTACTACAAAGCTGTATGTGTCGTTATATAGTTGGTACTATATACCACCAAGTGTTCACATGTTATTAATATATGGGGCAGGAATTTGCTAGAACATTTCTTATATTCCTATTGGACATTTATCTGAAGAGACATCAGAAGCTAAAAATAAAGAGTTTCATATGTATATTCCGAGAACATTACGCGCGAAAGCGAGGGCGAAACGAGAATACTGAGGACATACTGCACAACTTGTTAATTTCTTCAAATCTCCTTATTTCCTTTATTAAACCCAAATATACTGCGAAAAAAACTATCTGTTCTCAGAAACCAAAACACTTATTAAAGAAACTAACGTTGAGGAAGATAATTCTGATAGATCGGTCTCCAGCATAGATTGTGAAAATTAGGTTAATTAAAGTATCTATGTTTTTTTATAATTAGTATTTAAGTCTATTAAAGTTGCTTTAAACCGAAAACAGTATTTTTTTATTTATTTTGTCGAAAAATAATTATATTTTTTGAGGGATCGGCAGCTAGTAAGGTACTACGTAGGTCTAAATTTAGTACAGTAATAACGTGCTCCAATATATGTTTTTACCAGTATATGCCACAACTTTTGCAAAACAGCGAAGTAAAGTACCGATGTCCACGAATTTTTGATTTCGTTATACTGTGCGGCGCCCTCAGGAGCCTGGCGCCCTAGGGCTGCAGCCCCTATTAGCCCAATGGTGGGCCGGTTTATGTTCGGTAATTTCGTTGTCATGCCTTTAAGCAGCCAGCCAAGCTACTTGATAACGCTGCTTAAGAGGGTAAGTGTTTCACAAATTTTTATAAATATGACTGATTATTTCTTGTATTGGTATTTTCTTTCTGTTATTGTACTTACTATGACGCGCAAGCCTATGTATGCGGCGCGGGAACAGTTAAATCGCTCTGGTTATTTGGTACCTATTACAAAAAACAATGACTTTCCAGTGTAGACACTCAAAAATGACATACAATTTATTAGAGAAGTCAAAACCTTATTTGTACTTTTTCTTTAAAACCAGCTCCCGCAAAAATTCGATTCGTCGTTGTAAAGGAAAAGTGCAAAATAAAATTTTGCAGCGAAATTTACTGTCGCTAGATCGGTCTTTTTTTAATCCACTGTTAAGTCCCAATTCAGTGTTAATATCAAAAGATATTCAGTTTAACGTAGCGTTAATTTTTTTTGTATGCAGGAACTGCCCATATCAATGACTAAACAGACAATAAAGAATATGCATGTATTTTTTATTGCATAAATCGTCATTACAAACCTAAAAACAGTATTTTGAAGAAAATTATTACGACAATTTGACTAAACTTTTTTTTACTTCTCGGTATAATGATATGATAATTTAAAAAGCAGCCTTTTGCCCTCAGTGTCAAGTGACCCCAGGAGATAAGCAAAAATAAGTGCCAGTCTACATGTTAACTTAAAGCTTACCTTAGGGGTGCTACATACTAACGTATATGAACTTCTGTGATAGTCCGAAAGCAAGTGAGCATTTTGTCGTCTGATTGTACCTAAAGCAATTGATTTCTGACCAAGCTGATTGTTATTATATGGTCTGCAGTACCGGTTTATGAATTTGTGCGCCGCTGTGGCGCCCCCTCCCCATACCGTTCATACCAAACTCAGCATTCATCTTGGTGTGAGGATCGCCTGTCGCCCCTATCGGCGCCCCTATTGCCTTCGACGCTCCTATCGCCTTCGACGCCCCTGTCGCCTTCAGTGAACCTATCGCCTTCGGCGTCCGTATCGCCTTCGGCGTCCCTATTGTGCGCCCCCTCCCCATACCATTCATACCAAACTCAGCATTCATCTTGGTGTGAGGATCGCCTGTCGCCCCTATCGGCGCCTTTATCGTCTTCGCCGCCCCTATCGCCTTCGACGCCCCTATCGCCTTCGACGCCCCTGTCGCCTTCAGTGACCCTATCGCCTTCGGCGTCCCTCTCGCCTTCGGCGTCCCTATCACCTTCGGAGCCCTATCTCTTTTGGCGCCCCTATCGCAGTCGGTGTCCCTATGGTATTCGGCGGCCCTATCGCCGTCGGTGCCCCTATCACATTCGGCGCCCCTATCGCAATCGGCGTCCCAATCTCCTTCGGCGCCTAGGCACGTGCCTAGAGTGCCTAACGGGTAAGCCGGCTCTGACTGTATGCTTAAGAGTGGTAAAATGTCAGTGTAAAAGACCTACTATACTACTACACCAGGTTTGTTATGCAACACAAAAAATCCACATTTCCTAGCGTTACTTACTCTATCCGATCTTCACAACACCCCAGAATACCTTCTATAGGTTCTGGGACAACATGACATTAACCAACAAGATGAGAAATTTAACTTCGGAAACAAAGGTGTGCGTTGAGACGAGTAGCATGTGGAGAGCCGCCTTTTTTGCCCAAACGTTTGTGTTAAGTGTAATATGGAGGAAATCCAAAATAAGAAGTTAGCGTAGTACAAAGAAAGCTACAGGAAGTTTCAACCAAGTTTTAACGAAATAGAAAAGATAAGTTAAATCAAATTGTTTCAAAATATTATATTTATGTAGTCAAGCATAGACATTTAATTAATATAAATTCTTCACCGATCCATTGAATCGCGAGGAGTTTTCAAAAGATTTTGAAACACATTTGCAATATTTGGTTAATGATTATAATTAAACATGAAATAAAATGTTTCACAAGCCCAATGATTTTTTTATAATTATCTCGTTTAATATAGAAGCAAAATGTCAGATATGATCATAGGTATGTTAATAATTTGACAGAAAAATTTCCACTTATTAATTTCGCCCACGGTACCCTAGAGAATAAAAATTTCCGGAAATTTTTTGGGTTGCCATGGTAACGAAACTAAAAACAAACTTCTGATTGGCCAAAAAAGTGACGTGTGAAATTTTCATTGAAATTGGTGAATCCGTTCAAGAATTATGCGCGAACATACATAAATAAAGTATACATCAGTACGGGTCGAATTGATAATATTAATAACCCCCTCTTGTGAAGTTGGTTTAAAAGAACGAATTTATTCTTATTAGTCTTATAATAAGACTCTTATTAGCCTTAATTACTATAATTTTTGGTCGTCTACAGATTTTAAATTTCCATTTTAATAAAGAAATATTCTAAATAGAAAACTAAAGTGAAATGCCCCGAGGGCATCTACGTGATATTAACAAGCCCTATAAGTACTTGTTTCCGGCTGTTTGTAGTTTGCTAGAATTACATGCATATGTAAAGGGTGTCCCAATAGGTACTTCGGGATTTAGTTTTTAAATAAAACCAACGATTTTAGAAAAATAATATGCTTGTTTATTTTATCAAAAAGCAAATGTTCGTCTCGCAGGCGCGGCCCGTGAAATTTTAGATTACGTTCCAACGCATGGGACCCACACCAAATTATAGGATGTTACTATTGGGTATTCTAGAAACATTTTCGAAAAAAAAATATTTAATTTTAAAATCTGCGAAAAAAAGTTAGTGTTTTGGGCCGCTTCACCTACAAGGCTTTTTCATAAATTTTATCAGATTTTATCGATAAAATTCAAATTTCATTGAATTACCTCTAATATCTTGAAATTAATTAGTTTTAAAAATTTTTACTCTAAAATATTTTGTCTAAGAAATAATTTAAAATGTCATTTCTTTAAGGAAAATTAGAATATTTTCACGAAATTTGGAATTTGTCGATAAAATTTGATATACTTTATGAAAAAATATGCTGAGTAAAATTTTCTTCAAAGCTTTCTCGGATCTCAGGTGAAGCGGCCCAAAAAATTTACTTTTTTTCGCAAATTTCAAAATTAAATATCTCTTCACGGAAATGATTGTAGAGTACCCAACAGTAACATTTTATAATTTGGTGTGGGTCCCATGGGTTGGAACTGAGGTACGACAATCTGAAATTCCAGGAACCTCTCGTCTGGCGCTACAGATGGCGTAAAAGTGTCAATAAAATTTTCGCACAAAGGCGGATTCATTTCACCAATAAGCTGACGAATGTTTTGCTTCAGGTCACTAATCGTCTGCGGATTGTTAGAGTAGACTTTGTCCTTGGGGAAGCCCTACAAGAAAAAATCGAGGGGGTTAGTCGAATATTACAATATTGAGAAATGAATGAAATGAAAAACCAGAAAAGCGTCTCCGTAAAAAATCCAAAGTTTCCCTCGCTGTGTGACACGTGGCGTCATCTTGTTGTAAGAGCATATTGTTAAGGTGCATAATATTATCTAATTGGGACCATAAAAAGTTTCTTAACATGTGGTAGCGTTCGCCATTAACATTAACCGTTTCACCATCGTCATGTTCATGAAAAAATGGTCCTATACCAACTTCAGTCCACAATGCACACGACACGCTTACTTGAAGAGGATAGTAAGGGTTTTCTTCAATCATTCGAGGATTTTCTCTTCCCCAAATCCTACAATTTTGATTCTTCACATAACCTCGGAGGTGGAAATGAGCTTCGTCGGAAATGATAATTATGTTGCAAAATTCTGCATTATTTCCAACTTCTAAGATAAAATTAGCTAATGCACGTGGTCTAGAGGCTTTAACTCTTGAGTTAGTTGAATTTTATACACGTCCAAGGCTAGATCTCTGTTCAAAATTCTATGCTTTTCGGTATGTTCATCTGTTGACATCGACGATCAACTGGGATTTTCGGCAACATGGTCACGTACTCTAGCGATATTTTCATTGGATCGATCACTACGTGAACGCACTGGCTCCTTTAAATCAACAACCGATTCGGAAACATCAAATTTTCGATTAAGATTGCGAATTGCGTCGTCACTTAGAACATAATTGTAATTACACCCAAAAGGTACTTCAATGAAGTTTACGCATTGTTTTCACACAAGAACGGGAATTTCGTAGTAAGTTTGAACAATTCTAACACGTTTCCGTTGAAATCGGGTACAGGTCGCAACAGTGAATTAAATCGATGTAAATTTTCGGGGGTTGTAGAGGACCCGGAGCTTCAGAACTCTATTGAAACTGGTGAGGATCAGAAAATGGCAAGTAAATGTTTTGAATTTTTTTAGGTCGATAATGCCATTTGCGGACCCCTGTTTGGTACCTAATAACTTGAAAACAAAACGTCAGATCGAAAAACGGATGCATAAGTGAAACTTTAAAATCTCAAATACTTTCTTTTTGCAATACATTTACCTAAGCCTAAAATCACTGGAAAATGGGTATATGTATTTGGGGAAAACAGGAAATTTCTATTTTTGACCCAGATATTTCATGGTTTTTAATTTTTTGTTGGGTCAAAATGGTTCAAATTAAAATCTCATATATGTCATCGGAGAGAGCTCGTCGAAATACATTGTACCCATATTTTTTAGTTTCTTCATTCTTTATAGGAAGGGAGCAATCGCCGATTAAATTTAGATTCTTTGACATTTTTGCCCTCGACATCGGTACATTTGAGTCACTGTATTTATTCCCATCTAATTTTTTCCCAACTCTTCAACACAATCTTATAAAGGAATTATCACACTTTAAAATGAATACCGAATGGGTCATCCAGGAGCGTATTTAAGGGGTAAAAACCAAATTTTCTTGATTTGTTTCCGACAAATCCTATTTTTAACCAACATTATTCCACACTATTTTCCTTATTTAGTTATTCTTTTTGGATTTATTTTATCCGTTAATTAATTATCTAAGAATACCTCCCACTAATCGCTTATTTTTTCGTTAAAGTTATAAATAAATAGGTTTACTTATTTGCATCGGGGACATGCAAAATTTGAAAATTTTTGAAATTTTGAAGATGACCATGGAAACAAAGAATTGCAATAATTTATTTACACAAAATTGTTAAGATATGATGTCTCAAAATTTATCAAAAATGACAGTTTTTGTTGCAAAATTGAAAGGTTCCTGGACCGATTTCGGTTTGAAATTTACATGAATAAGATTTTAGGAACCTTCTACTTTAAGTGCAGGGATATTTCATTGGATAAGTTACGCATTAAATGCCATTTTTATGGATTTTTTGATGACCCTACAATACTGGAATTCGCCATTATGAGTCTTAAAACACTTTTGAGGACACATCCAATCACGTTTTACAAGTTTCGAAATTCGCGCAAAAATTTGCTGTAGAAAATCCTCTTTTTTGTTAATAAAGATCAAAATAAATGGATGACAGCAACCGCCATAAACATTTAATTTATGTAGTTAATATTTTTAAAGAAATTCCTAGTCACTCCTTTTTACCACCCCCCCCCCCTCTCCCATTAATTTTTTTAACATCTGTTAGACAAAATTAAATTTTCTGACCTATGTAACCCGAAAATGATATATTAGTTAACATGTTTGGAGAAATTCTCAGCCGCTCTTTTTATTCTCTCAACCCCCCCCCCCCCCGGGAAATTTTCTTTTAACATTTGATAAAAAAGATTTGATATTCTGACCTCGCTAGCTCCGACGTTTTCACGTTAGTTAACATTTTCAAACAAATTCCTAGTCACGCTTTTTATCACATCTCCCCCTCCCCTCAAATAAGGTCATAGTTTGTAAACTAAGGATAATTTACTTATAGTTGTATACTATAGATTTTATTTCGTGATTTAGTTAGATTTTAACTGCTTATTTATGTAAATTTTATTATCCATTGTACTGACAAAATATATGTCATTTATTTATTGTGAATGAATTAATAGATGTTTACCATTATATTATTTACTATTTGATAACAATCTTCTTTTCACATGTTCTTGAAACTCTCAATTCATTTTTGTATGGAAATGTTTCTTATTTTTTAAAAATTTCCAAACTTATAGTGTAACAAAGCGTAGTTGCCAGCTCGAACTACAGTTTTATATCTAGTACTTAATAAAATATTGGAAGAGAACTTAGGTTCTAAAAACAAAGAAGTAAATAATGTCTTCTTGTAAAGCAGATTTTTGCATGTGTCTATGAAAAATCTTGAAAACAAGCATAGGATTACCCCATTACCCCATTTCGTCACTCACCACCGTCATTGGTATTGCTATAATGTGGCTAATATATTTTCTTTTTATCAATCATGTTTTCAATCATTTTATCAATCTTTTTATAAAATTTTATGAAAAAAATGGCTAAGTTTAATTTTTTATTTTTCAGCAGTTTTAAATTTGGCATTATATTTTACAATACGATTTACACGTAAACTAAGTTGCCATTCTGGAATTTTTGACATATGTAGTAACACTACACAGTTTTTCACCAAACATTAAAATAAAATTTTCTATGTTTTTTCAGCGAACCGCAATAAAAGAATGTAATTAGTAATTTGTAAATATCTAAAAATCTTCAACCACACGCAAAATATTCTCTCTTTGACCCTTCAAGCCTGTCGGAAAGAGTCGTCACCCCGCATCGTCGCTTCCTAATAGGTATATTGTATATACCAAGAGCTAACACCAGCCCCGCCCCCTAGTGGCGTTGCCGTGTTGGATCTTCCTGGCTGGGGGTTGTAACCGGGGCCACATATCAATTGTAAATATTAGTAGGTACCTAAGTGAAGGGGATTTTTCGTTTGGCCGCCGGTCGAGCAACATGTGATCCGGGGAGGTCGGTTTTGGTGGCCAGTCTCTCTCACGGGAAGTGCGCGAGAACGCGGGACATCGTGGTAATTGGTTCCCCTGGAAAGAAGGAAGAGTCCTGGTTGGGGATCGTGGAAAAAACGGGGAAGATCGGGCGGGAGTGATTCCTAAAAACTTGACGAGATCCACCTACAAACTGCATGGTCTATGGCGGCCAAGGAGGGGGACTTCCGGTTGGATCTGTCAAATTTCTGACAGAAAAAGGTTATATCCTGGTCCGGTTGACAGCCGTGCGGTTCCTAACCAAGTAGTGTGCTAGTGGAAGATAAAATAAAAAGACAATTGGGGGTCTTCGGGGGTTTAGGCCCGACTATCCGGAGGCTCTGTTACGACACCCAAACTGGAGGACGTGTAATTTGCCTCGGAGGGTCGCAAATAAGCACCAGACCGGGTATTTAGAAAATAATCGGCTGGATGCCGATCAGGCAAGAGGTCATGGAAATTGTCGAACAGAACAGAACAGAACCTAAGTGAAGTTGTAAATATTATGTAATTAATAAATATATTTGAAAGTAAGTCTTTGATAGTCTACTACAGACCGTAAAAGGGCTTTTGGCGATATTTCGGAGTTTTCTCTGATGGTCTATTAAGAAATCTGCAGACAACCTTTATTTCGCCTTGCGATTGCCGGATTCGCAGAGTTGACTTACATACAGTTTTAATAGATGTAGCTAACTTCCAATCTTTATCAAAAATATTTTTTAACTTTTAAGTTTTCAAACGATTAAAATAAGAATTTCTACATGAATATTGGCGTATTAAACTAAAAATTTACTAAAGCTTCCATAAACATGTATTCTGTGTAAAGTGATATAACACACAAATATTAAAACCGGTCCTGTTCAATACTATAAAATGCTTTAAAATTTCAACTGCGCATGCGCTCCTGTGGCACTGCGCTTGATCGGAGGAGTCATTTTTGGTTCCGGCTAATTTGGTTCAATGTAATTTTGACGTCGTTGGAATGATAGCGCGGATAAGAGCTAGTGTTGTTATATAACATGTGATATTATTCTATGTTTATTTAATATATTTTTAGTAAACAATTTCTAACTCAACGACGATTATGCAGACATCTGTTGTTGTTTTTGTTAGAAATATTTTTAATATCAGTCTAAATGCGTGGTAGCATGCTGATAAATATTTGTAAATAATCGTTGTGTCTTTAACGTTATTTAAAAGGTGTAGAAGTGTGTTCAATACAAAGTCCACGAAGTTTTTATATGGCGGGTTACTAAAAATTTTTTAAGAAAAAATAAAAGAATCCAAAGTTTACAGAAATATTTTATTAACTAATTCCGCAAAGCCTTATTGGTGCTGCTCTCCTTGTATCTCTTTTACTGAAAGTGTATCAGTTTTCGGGGCAATTTATAACCTAATCTAAATTCAAAATGTTTTCTCTTTCACGCCACTGGTACTGTTGTGTTTCACACAACAAATAGGTCGACGGAAATAAGAAACCATGGTGTCATTTTTTCCCGTGTATAATCAGCTTAAAGCATCTAACTCTTGTGCCGAATTTTTTTATGGCATAAATCGTTTAAGGAAGTCATAACAATCCCAAAAATATTATTTTAAAGAAAATTACTGGTATAATTTAACTAAAAACATTTTTTTACTTTTCAGTATAATATACTACAATTTAAAAAGCGGTCATTTTCCCTCAGTGCCATTAGGTGACGTTAGGAGATAAGCATAAATATGTTAACATAAAGCTTGAGCTAAAGTGGAACAGGTTTGTTATGCAACACAAAAAACATAAGCATTTCCTAACGTCACATACTCTATCCGATTTATTTTTTCCCCTTCGCAACACATAAATCAATCAGACAAGGAATTTAACTTCGGAAACAAAGGTGTGCGTTTAGACGAGTAGTATGTGGAGAGCCACCTAATTTGCCCCAAGGTAGTAATTAGTGTTCTTTGGGTTACGGTATTCTTTTATTACAGTGTAATTTGTGGTAAATGTAATGTAGTACTGTTCTGTTAGAGAGTCAGTAATCCACAAGAAGTGTTAAGGTGAGAATCTAGAATGGCACGTTGTGGGGAATGTAAATTGGATTTCTGTAAACCCGCTAACTTGAGAGCTCACGTTAAAAGGAAACATCCAGGTACCTACATTTCTATTATGCAGTAACTAGTGTTTCTATCGTAAATAATTTTTGTTTGAGATAAACTAGATATAATTGCACCAATAACTAACTAATTTAGCAACAGTTAAACAAATTGAATTCTTTACTATCACTAATACCATATTTTGACAAAATTTCTAATTCAAATATTCTTAAAAGTTTTAATGAAAATGCAAATTTTAGTAAAAGAAGTGTCAAAGTCAGATCATTTCTATTTTTGATTAAAAAAGTATGGATTTTAAATTGGCTAATAACGCGGTTTCATAATGAAAATTGGTATCATAATAAACATTACTATGAAACATATCAAAGACATTTAATTTTAAGTTTAGAGTACGGAAGAGGAAAAAATATATTGTACTTCACACGTGTAACGTGTAGTGAAGCACATGGTCGTATAAGAGAAATTGTAAACAACATTACGTTAACGAGTATAATTTATTAATGAGCTACTTAGTACTGCTTTCTGTTTTGTTTACATCTTTTATACGTGTCTAAAACGTGGTACACTCAAAAAGATATGCTCAGCGTCACACGTAGTCCACCGCACAGTCCCGTAAAGGAAAGGCAAGAACAAGATACATCGACCCATGTTTTCGGTTGCACAACCCGATAGATTCTCGGATAGAATTGTCTATAGACAAGACGATGATTGGCCTAAATAGGATAATTGAATTTAAATACAAGAACAACAACACTCACTTTTACACGAGCGTGAGATTTAAAGGTCAATGGAGCAGCAGTTCTTCAATTTTAACGGCCGATTTACTATAGGGAATATGCATATTATCCAAATAAACCTAAAAATTCCTTACATAAATTAAATATTTATGGCGGTTGTTTTTGTCCATTTATTTTGATCTTTATTAACAAAAAAAAAAGATTTTCTACTATAAATTTTCATACAAAATTCGAATCTTGCAAAACGCGATATTATTGGTTGTGACATCACATGACATGTAAATAAAAGTGTTAATTTATGTTATTGATTATTTCCCAGAGATTAGGAGATTTCCGTAAATAAGAAACATTACAATGAAACGGAATTTGTGCCAGGACAATCGGATAATTTCCTGAAAGTTGGTGCTTGTATGATGATGGATGGCCGCTTATTTGACTTAAAATCTCGTCATAAATACTTATTTTTATTGTAACATAAAAATAAACTTACAGCCCAATATGCTTTCTTGAATTTGACGATACTGACCTTTAATACCTAGTTATGGAAAATTTTTGATCAATTGCACTAGGCATGACTTTCCTCAATGCACTTGCAGCGGTATTTTTGCACATTGGCACAATACAATATATTTAGGGTAGTTTTTTTTATATAAATTTTATTGTTTAATAAAAAGAATTATACATGAAATACACTGAAATAAAAAAAAACCGTAACACAAACAATATTACTGTCTGGGCACATACTAAACATTATCTAACGTAACACTTTTGTGTTGGCAACGGAATTATACGCTATACTGAAAAATAAAATTACCGTTATCAGCTGATTGGCATTTGTCACCCAGGATTGGACATTCCGAAACAAACCCTTTATTTTTCTGTGATTTTTCGAATTTTTGGTATTTCTCAGTCGTTTTTCTTGTGTCTTTAGTGTTTTAAGTGTTTTTGAGTGTTTTATTTGGTTTTTTGTATTAGTAGACTTCATATTGATATTTTTTTGTCTGTACACTAGTTGTTTCTGATATTTTTTATACATAATTCATCCTGTTTTGGGTAAGTTGCCAGTTGGTTTAAAAATTAATAAAATTTCATAAATAATAAATAATTTTTAAATCATGTACTCGTATTATTGTGTCTCCAGTTCAGAAGATACTCGAGGTGGTTCTGATACTTGTGATGGGGCAAACGAGACTTCGGTATTAAACATAACAAAACATTTTACTAAAAAATAAGCCTAGTTTTAATTTTTTGGACGAAAACCCCATATATGGCATTTGTAAAATTCAGGTTACTACACGAAGCTTTCTAAAGATTGTTATAGTGAAACAAACACAATACATACAATTAAAACTAATGAAAATAAATTCTCGATAAAATTTTAATTTCCTTTCCGGCCCTGATTTTTTTATTTTGCCAACTTAATAAGAAAATCAAAAATCACTAGTATTTAGGGTTAGTGGGAATGCCAACACAAAAGTGTTACGTTATACAGAGTTTACTGATCTAAACGCACACCTTTGTTTCCGATGTTAAATTCCTCGTCTGATTGGTTGCTGTCGTGTTGCGAAGAGGAAAAAATAAATCGGATAAAGTATGTGACGCTATAGGATCATGGATGTTTTTTGTGTTGCATAACAAACCTGTTCAACTTTAGGTCTTGTAGACTGACATTTTGCCATTCTTAAGCATACAATATTATACAAATTATAACAATCAGTTTGGTAAATCACTTCATATAGGTACAATCGTACGAGAAAAATGCTCACCTGCTTGTGTTTTGTGTTGTCGATTCATATACGTTTGTATGTAGCACCCTAAGTTAAGCTTGACGGTAACATGTAGATTGACACTTATTTTTGCTTATCTCCTGACGTCACTTGGCACTGAGGGCAAATGGCTGCTTTTTAAATTGTAATAAATTATACCGGGAAGAACAAATTTTTTTAGTTAAATTATCCTAGTTAGTTTTTCCAAAATATTATTTTTGGGCTTGTAATGCCTTCCTTAAACGATTTATGCAATACAAAAATTCATGCATACTCCTTATGAAGGGGTTAACTTAACAAATCTAAGGATAAGACAACTAATTGTAAGTTTTCTATGAATTTATTTATGAGTTTTTTCTCGCAAATTTATAAAGAAAAGGATAATTTTAGTATGTACCTCCACTATAACAGAATTAAATTCATTCTAGCAACACGTTCCAAGACGAAAATAATCATTTGGAAACTAAGCACTCAGATTGGTAATGACCTTACTGTCAGTGTTAATTTATTAACAATGACAGGACATAAACTTGTCAAAACGTAACTGATCAAAACTAGAGGATCTTGATTTAAACGGGTACCAGTGTTTCCAGAAAAAAAATAATTTCACCAGTTTATTTCATTAAAAATCACTAGAAGGCACCAGTTTTTTTTTTTGATATGTAACCAAGGTGAATAAATTTTGTAAATTGGTTTTATAACTGCCAAGGTCAGTAGTTGCAGTTTTTATAATCTTATTTTTTTAAATCTTTGTCGGTTTTTGCCACTATACCGTTTTAATCCTTATGTGTATATACAGGGAGTTATGAAATTCACTGCATATATTGTAATTTAGTTCGATTATTCCGGAGAGTTCACAGAAAAAACACTATCGTATATTGAATTGGATACCCATTAACTCAATGACACATTCTATTCCGTATTGCACAATACAAATTCGGTTTATTTCAATGATTAGTTTATCATTGTTAACCAATAGGTTATAAGATTGCTTGAAATGTAAGGTTTCATTGGTTTTTAATGGATCGTTCAAATATAACAATTATTTGATGCCAGTAATACCCTGTTCTAAATTCAATGCTAACTATCATTGGTTTCAGTAGAAGTTTATTTGTAAGAATATGCACCTCATTTGATGCAAAATAGCCATTATTGTTTCAATTACAACAGTAATTAATTTAATGTAACTTCCAATAGAAAGAAAACATTTTTGTTTAAATTCGATCATATTCGTGTTTTGAAGAACAAATACTCTTAGTTAATATAATGAAGAATTTCTATTACATCATTATTCTTATATTTCAAACAAATGAATCACGCTTTATTATTTTAAAATAATTTTTATTTAGTATCATTAAACATACATTTTTTAGACATTCTGTAAACATTTAAATATAAAGAAACATATTTTATTACACCACACTGACACGAACACCGAAAACTTTTTATATTTATTTCACTCCAAATATAGGATCTGCTTCTTTGTAAATCTGTCTCGTTTGGCTTGTATGGGTACAGGATGCTAGATGGAACAAATTTGACACTGCATTCGAATCTCCTAAATTTACAGCTAGATTTGGTGAAAACCATGTCTAAAATATACAAATTCAACAATAAACCCAATCATATTTAATGTTAATAGTTTTCTAACAATACGTATCGGCTGAGTAAACAGTCATATAAAATAGGCTAACCAAAAGAGATTTCCAAATAAAAAACACACTTGTTACTGCAGAGCTTTTTAGATTTATTTTACCTACCATAAAACTCTGAAATAAGTTGATCCAGTCTCCAGTCTTGCAAAAGATCTATTATTTTTAGCGTACGACTATTCAAAGAACAAAGAAAAATTTTAACCTCTCCAAGGGTGTCCGCGAGCAATAGAAATAATATTTCAGCCAACAATAGGACCCATTGAATTAATATTTTTTATTATTGCTCCAATACCTTATAGGTATGTATGTTTTAAAGGAGTATTTATTTTAATTGAAATGATTTAATGATTAGGGACTTAATTTTTAAATTTTTTATTTAAACCGTAGTTCTTGTTTGTTTAATAAAATATATTGTAATTTGAATCACACCGTCTACAAATAGCTATTTTTCGCCCGATTATATTTAAACATTCCAATCAAATAGTTTAATATTTTGGCTCTAACAATTCTACACTCCAAGGAATATTAGAAATTTATTGGATTCCAATAGTATTTTGGTCATTGAAATAATGGTAATATAGTTTCCAAAGAAATAGGTATACTTTTGAAGTCAAATTTTCAAAATTTGTATGTCATTTTTAGCATTGAGAAAATGCAAAATAGAAAAAATAGTATAAAGTACCTACATGTTTTATAAAGCTATTAGAGCACTTGTCCCGTTAGAAAACTCGCCGCAAGCGACTCGTTTTCTAACGTGGACCCGGAGTGCTCTAAAATGATGATTTATAAAACTTGTTCTTTAATATACTATTTTGAAAGATTCTTTAAAAAAATATATTTTCGAAAAAATTTTGTAGATCCATTTAGGAAAAAGCATCTTTCGAAGTTCTTTTTCGAAAAAATGTACTTAATCCAACATCAAAAAAGATGTTTGTTAAAAAGAAACAGAACAGTTAGTCATCTTAGTTTACACGCGACCGGACAAATTTTATTTGATTAATATGAAAGGGTAAATATTGTAGTTTATGCCTTCTGCTCATTTGGGGGGATATACAGGTACTTACGAAAGTACAATTTTTCTAAAACAAATTTTTCAATTTTTTTAAAGCATTTTTTCAGAGAACATCTTTTTCGAAATTACAAAGCAAAGAGATGTTTTTTGAAAAGAAACTATTTAGTTATTTGTTTCCTTTAGAAAACGATCCCGCGCAAGTTGTGATAAAATTGCAGCGAGATGTGTAAGGAATGTTTTCAGAAACAATCTAAGAGCATGCAAATTAAAATGATCAAAAAGGCTTGCATTTTTTATATAACATATTAGTATTGATCTATTATTCATATTTTTGTGGTATAATTCATTTCAAAGACCCTTACATAGACGGCAAATGTTTGTTTTTGTTTATAATATTTTGTAGAATATGTAGGAATGGTTAATGTTTATGTTACAATATTTATTCTTATAAAATTTGCGCCCCATGCCCCCCTCCCCTCGAAATCCGCCACTGTGTCTTGGCACGTTGAAAAAATATTTGTAGGGTGCTTTATGGTCGTGCTAGTACCTATATCTAGGTACAATGCAATACTTGTAGTTTCTTGGTTTAGTTTCAGGCATAATTATTAATTAAAATGATAAATCGAAACCAGGAACGAAACAAGCTCGGTGTCAGTTGGTTGCGCGACGACTGCTAAACACAATGTGAATAGTAGTGTTGGGCGCATCTGAATTAAAAATATTCGAAAATCCGATTAGGCAAATAATCGGCGCCATCCAATTATTTTCCTCAATCGTTCGAATGAAAAATAGCCCGATGAAAAAGCGATTCGCTAGAACCTGTGCGTAACTATCCATGCATGAACGAAAATATTCTATATTCCAGTTAAAATCGGTGTTTCGCATCTAGGGTTACCATCTGACTATCATTGGATGGGTTAGGTTGTCTTTACTTATTATTACTTTTGCGAGACCAACAACTATTATTGATTCATTGTTTTAACCGATTTTAACAAAGTTGGCCGAAAATTATCCTGAACCTCTGCAGGCTATTTGTTCCATAATTTGGAGAGTCTAGGCATGAATGAGCGAGAGAACTGGGATGTTCTAGGCTTTTGCAGCGGGGCAGTAAAAAAAGTGGGATATATATAAATACAGAGTTGTAGAAAAAAGTTATTTATCACAAGTGTGGTAAATGCGTCTCTATCGCGCTTACATTTACATTAGGTACTTCTCATACTTGGTTAATTCATAATATGTTATTGAATGCATAGCCTATTTAAAAATGTACACAACTATGCTAAACAATTTAGCATAACACAAAAAATATATTTCTGTATCAGTCTGACCTTCCGCACTTGACCTATTAATAACTAATAAAGACTTTGATAAAACAATACCAAAATAAACGTATCAGACTCATTTAAAAACCATATAACAGTTAATAAAGGGTGTCCCAAAATGAACGCACATTTTAATTTGTAAGTAAAACGCATTTTTTTTAAATGCTGGTATTCTACTATTATAACAAAGTATACCTACATATCAGTGGCGGATATTTGGTTTATTGGCCGGGGGGGGGGGGGGGGGGGGCACGCCAGTACCCCCCTTGCCACCCTATAATATCCGCCATTGCTACATATTACGATTAAGTGTGATAGGTGATAGTACAATATCGGACAAATGCTTACCGCGGCTTTGCTGGCACGCTGTTGCTCTTTTGACGAAATTTTCTATAACATTTTGGCATAACTGCGACCGAATTTCATCAGTGACGCGTCGAATTTTCGTTCTTCAAGTCCGGAATTGTTTCAGGGTTGCCCGGTTGGGGGATTTCCCCCCAAACTTGGGCGATTTTCGTGTGGACGGTGAAAATCTTTGGGATACTTTTTTCTGGGGGGAAATATTTTTATTTCTGGGGGATATAGAGTATTTTTTTATGAATAAAACAATATATTAAAAACCAAAAAAATATATTAAAACTACGCTTCATAACTTTTTTCAGCCACGTACTAGCAAAAAAAATACAGCTTATTTAATTTTTCTCACACTATTTATAAGTAAGATCATTTTGTTAAATATTCAGATCCAAATTTTTTGACATAACCATTTTTCTTTATCTGTCATGCCATTTCATTTGTCAATTGTCATGTTTTTGTTTATTTTTTTTTAAATATTAACAAATAATAAGAGCAGTAAAAGTAGGATTTTATTTAAAAATATTCAATGTCATTCAAAGTAAATAGGATTTCTGGAAGATTTAATAATAATATATTTTTTCGACAAGTAACATGCAGTCAAGAATAAAACTATTTTTATTTGGGGGATTTTAGCTGCAAAAGTGATTTTTGGGATATTTTTAAAGTCGCTTGGGGGAATAAAGTTACAACCATCTGGCAACCCTGGGTTTGTTGGTTTAGACCATAGAGAAAATATATAGTACAGAAATAATGTCAATTACGAATGCGGCAAATTTACCGAGCTGAATCCGTAAACAAAGACGGTCCTCTGCGGGCTTGCGCATTGTCGAACGTTTGCCTTGTGATAGACAGGACCGTACTTCAAAATTTATTTCACATGACGTGAATCTTTTATCGAGTAATAAATGCTAAATATATTACTTGTAATTATTCTTTTTATTAATGATAAAAATGTAACCATTAGTGAGATTTTAACAAAAAGTGTATAGTTTGTTGGCTTAAATCTGAGTTTTCCTGCTATACAAAACTGTCGATAATTCCTCGAAAATAGCTCAGTTTATATATATATATATATATATATATATATATATATATATATATATATATATATATATATATATATATATATATATATATATATATGTATATATATATATATATATATATATATATATATATATATATATATATATATATATATATATATACAGTGCGTCTCTTTAATGTCCCCCCCCCCCCTCTTATTTTTTTAAACGTTACATTTACAAAATTGAAAGTTGAAATAAAATATAAACATAGTATTCTAAACAATAGAAATAAAATATGGAACTGTGTTAAGAAGTAAAATAGTAAATCAAAAAAATTACATGTGTATATTTTATTGGATTGGCATCCCATCCTGTATAATTATTGAACAAACCAAGTTCTAGGGTAAGATGTAAATATTTTTACACCTATTTACAGTGTGTGCACTTGATACTTTGCTGAAAGCGCTACTACTTACGGCCCCATGTCAATCTAATCCACCGATATCTTAGCGATCCTTTGGCGAAAGCGCTTTTTTCTTTCGCCGTCCCTTTTACAATCCTCCCCTCTACCCTAATCCACTAGTATTTTAGTGCCCCTTTGACGAAAGCGCAAATATGCCTTTTGGACACACCCTTCTAATCCACTGATATCTTAGCGATCCTTTGGCGAAAGCGCTTTTTTCTTTCGCCATCCCTTTTAAAATACTCCCCTCTACCCTAATCCACTAGTATTTTTAGTGCCCCTTTGGCGAAAGCGCAAATATGCCTTTTGGTCACACTCACCCTTATGCAATATAGGGGAAGGAGGCATTGACACTATATATGACCTTCTTACACCATCTTACCCCTTATACAATGCCCCTAATACACATACACCTCATCAGTGCCTTTCTGACACCTTGACCACACTCAATATACGTCACTGACAAATATTTCTACTTCTCCGTGTGTGTATTCACTTCAACACCGGAGTGCATTTAAGATAAATTATATTTTTTACCTCCTATTCTTTCACATATTGATATAATTTAAATTTGGAATTAAACTATTTGTATTTATGCACTACTTGTAAGAAATAGACTACGAAATAAGTCCTTATATTTAAAAGTTGGATACATAATTGGCGAAACATATGAAATGTCTGTAACACTTTGTAAAGACTATTTTTGTATCGAAATAACAAGCTTCAGAGGTTCGCTATATTCGCCACCCCAACCAAAAATACCATAACATACAAATGACTGAGATTTTTTCGGCCCGGTTCTGATCGCCGCGTTGCGTCATTGAGTTCAACAACCACTTTTACGAGACGTCTCGAGTGCGCATGCCTCGAGAGGACCGTCGTTTAAAAATCTGACTGGCGCCCAATGCGTACAAACGCACTTTTTCGCCCATACATTGGACGGATTCAGCTGGTGTCGCGAATACGTTGTGATGGTCTAAATATATCTTGTCTATGGTTTAGACACGATATTTCAGAAAACCCATAGAAGTCGCACGGTGTCACATCGCAAGATCTTGCTGGCCAATTAGGGTCACCATTGCGAGATATGACTTGACCAAGAAATTTAAGATGTAACAAGTCCATAGTTTCATGTGCAATGTGACACGCCGCGTCGTCCTGTTGGAACCATGTTTTCCACATTGATACCGTCTAATTCAGACCGCAAAAACTCCGTTACATTACTGTTACTGTTGCATTAACGTTACTGTTAATCAGCGTTGCCAGAGCTGAAACCTTTTGTACCAAAGAACATTTTTAATATTTCGGTACATTTCATGCTCGTACCGCCCTCTATCATTTTAATAGACAAAACTCTCAAATATCAAAAATTAATTTAGCAGATCAACCGGGCAAGCCGAAATTGGCAGACAAAATACGGCGTGAAAAATATTAATATTAATATTTTTTGTCTGAGATTAAAAATAAAATCTTATGTAAATAATACTTCTTAAAAGCAAGCTTTCATTATTTACATGTATTAAAACGAAAAAAATAAGAATAGTTTTTTCATTAGGGCAATGCTGAATACTATTTATAGGTGAACGTAGTTCGCGTGGGTGGATCCTAATAAAAGTAGTATCAAAGTTATCACTGAAACAGATATAATATATACGTATAATGTTAAATTTATTGTCTTCAAACGAGCGCGAAAATTTTATACAGGCATTAATTTTGTCTGGCAGAAATTGTAAGTACCTACCTAAGTAAGTATTTTTCCTTTTCTATTCACGCGACAAGCTTTTAAGACACTAAATGTACCATAATATATTATATCTGTTTCAGTGATAACTTTGATATTACTTTTATTAGGATCCACCCACGCGAAATACGTTCATATAAATAGTATTCAGCATTGCCTTAATGAAAAATCTATACTTATTTTTTTCGATTTAGTACATGTAAATAATAAAAGCTTGTTTTTAAAAAGTATATTTTACATCAGATTTTATTTTCAAGTTTTTAGTTATGTCCTAACCTATGCATTTCTGATAATGCATCATTATTACAAGGCATTTTACATGATATCGTATTTTACTCGTCAAACCCTTTCATTTGATACCCACGTCAAGGGGGCTGTGAAAAAAGGTAAAACGCCATCTTGTGGCGTCCGCCATATTGGGTTTAGAATGACGTCACGTAGGTTATACTATTCTACTCGTCAAATACTTTCATTTGATACCCATATCAAGGGGATTGTGAAGAACAAGATAATCCGCCATCTGGTGGCGTCCGCCATATTGGGTTTAGATGACGTCACATAGCTTATCGTACTCTATTCGTCAAACCCTTTCATTTGACACACATGTCAAAGGGGTTGTATAGAAAAAGTTAATCCGCCATATTGTGACATCCGCCATATTGGGTTTATAATGACGTAACATAGCTTATAGTATTCTACTCGTCAAACACTTTCATTTGATACCCATATCAAGGGGATTGCGAAGAACAAGATATAGCCATATAGTGGCGTCCGCCATCTGGTGGCGCCCGCCATCTGGTGGCGCCCGCCATCTGGTGGCGTCCGCCATATTGGGTTTAGATAACGTCACATAGCTTATCGTATTCTACTCGTCAAACCCTTTCATTTGAAACCCATGTCAAGGGGGTTGTGAAAAAAAGATAAAACGCCATCTTGTGGCGTCCGCCATATTGGGTTTAGAATTACGTGACATCTCTTATAGTATTCTGCTCGTCAAACCCTTTCATTTTATACCCCTATCAAGAGAATTGTGAAGAAAAAGGTAATCCGCCATCTTGGAGCGTCCGCCATATTGGATTTAGAACACATTGTTACCGGACCTTTACACGTGTGCAAAGTTTCAAAGCTCTGGCTTAATTAGAACTAGTCGAAATTTTGATTGCAACATTTGACCTAAACATACTAACATTACTAACTAACAAACTAATAAACTACTAACAGGTGAAGATAAATAAAAGCTTGTAATAAGTCATTTTTGGTGTCTGTACAAAAGTTCAAAATCTGGTACAATTTAAACTTGTGATTTGGTATAATTGTTTGAGGACCTCTGGCAACACTGCTGTTAGGGCAGTTCCAGCCTCGTCCTCAAAGAATACGGCCCAATTATACCGCCAGACCAAAAAACGCACCAAACAGTGGCTCGTGGAGGATGCATTGATTTTTCATGAATGATCCGAGGATTCTCTTCCCCCCAAATTGGACTATTCTGTTTATTTACGTATCCATTGAACTGAAAATGTGCTTCATTGTTAAACAGGATTTTTTCGAAAAATCACCGTCCATTGCCTCGTTTTGCAGAGCTTAATTAGCAAATTCACGGCACAGCCCATGATCTGCTGGCTTCAGTTCTTGGTTCAACTGGATTTTATGGGCATGATCCAAAAGCAGATCTTTTGTAAGAATTTGCTGCATACTGCTTCTGTAAGGTAATCCGCCATCTTGGAGCGTCCGCCATATTGGATTTACAACACATTGTCACCGGACCTTTACACGTGTACAAAGTTTCAAAGCTCTAGCTTAATTAGAACTTGTCGAAATTTTGATTGCAATATTTGACCTAAACATACTAACATCACTAACTAACAAACTAATAAACTACTAACAGGCGAAGTTAAATAAAAGCTTGTAATAAGTCATTTTTGGTGTGTACAAAAGTTCAAAATCTGGTACAATTTAAACTTGCGATTTGGTACAATTTTTTGAGGGCCCTCTGGCAACACTGCTGTTAGTGCAGTTCCAGCCTCGTCCTCAAAGAATACGGCCCAATTATACCGCCAGACCAAAAAACGCACCAAACAGTGGCTCGTGGAGGATGCATTGATTTTTCATGAATGACCGGGGGATTTTCTTCCCCCTAATTCGACAATTCTGTTTATTTACGTATTTATTCAATTGAAAATGTGCCTCATTGCTAAACAGGATTTTTTTCGAAAAATCACTTTCCATTGCCTCGTTTTGCAGAACCTATTTAGCAAATTCACGGCGCAGCAAATAATCTGCTGGCTTCAGTTCTTCAACTGGATTTTATTGGCATGATCGAAATGCAGATCTTTTGTAAGAATTTGCTGCATACTACTTCTGTAAGGTTCAGTTGCTGCGACCAATGGAGTGCCTGGGCTCTCGGCAACACTTTCCGACACTGCGGCAATGTTTTCAATAGATCGGGCGCTGCACGGGTTTTACATTTCCAACTGAACCACATTGCTCAAATTTCTTAATCAGTCTTTGCACATGCACTGTCGTATGGTGCATTATTATTTCCGCATGACTTTCTCCAGATTTATAAAAAGTTTTCACATTAACAACGCGTTGTTTTATCCTGTAGCGTGCCATGGCTCATAATCGCAATCAGCGACATACATACTTGGACTGCTGATATTTCATAAAATACATAGGTTGCGCAGAACTATTTAACTCCACTATGGGCGAAATCTCTGCCACAGGAACGCATGCGCAGTATACGAATAGCCTTGTTCACGAATTCATCAACGACAAACCGATTCCAGTCGGTCAGCGCGCTCTCCTTGTTTAGATAACGTAGTTAAAAAAGGATAGTATTCTTAACCACGAGAAGGGTTCGTCCGCCAGTAAATTCAAATAAACACAGCTTTATCTATGCAACGAACAAATCTAGATTCAGGAACGGAGCAGCAGCCGAAGTCCGTCCTCGGTCTGCTTCGGTTAGCTTCGTACGGGCTGCTTGCGTGGGCCAGTGTTGTCAGATTTCGGTTATTTCTCCCGATCCCATGAATCAAGTACCAAATCTCACGATTTTTACCTTTATAGAAATATCAATCAGCGAATCTCACGACATTGATCTTTGCAAATTGCAATTTGATTGCAATTGAGGTTTGAAACTCTGTTTCTATTTTCACATTGCACTTTCTCAATATACGTAGTTCAAATAGTTCCAATATAATCCAAATGAAATCCAAAATCTGAATAACGAATGGCGAATGTCAAGATCCCACTAAACAATTTTGATAACGATACCTTGTTGTTTTGGGAAAAAATTCATTAGTAAAAATCTCGGATGACTCTCTAAAATTTGCGGGTCGTTAGATTTGTTTTTCAGATTTTTTGCTTACCACACTCGAAAGCAGCAGTAGAGAGAACATTTTTTCACATTTGTTTAATAAAAACTCAACTACCTACGCAACAAACCTAAAGTGAAAACAATAGAAGGCATTTTATATACCAAAAGTTTGTCAAGAGACAAAAATTGCTACGATTTTTGTATCACAAATAATACGATTAAAAGGTTAGGTTGTGGTCACGTATTTTATTCAGATAAAAATAAGATGGAAACTCCAGATGAATAACTTCTTTCTTTTTCTTTGTTTTGTGTTAGTTTTACACTTTTATTTATAAAAAAATATATTTCGTTTTTTATAGCACAAAGTGATAGATATTTGTTTAAGTTTGTAAATTTGTTTACTAATATTTTGATATCGTAAATTTTTTTTCAGTTTTATTAAAATAAATGATAGTAGAATAAGATTATTTAATCCTATTATTTTTACTTCCGGTGCAATCATTACAGGCTCGCGATTTATCACGAATTTCGGCGGTTAAGTCGCAAGTCGCAAGCACTCTCAAGTTTTTTTTTTAATGACTTCTGGCAACACTGCAGGTACCGTCAGCGCGTCTCCCTAAAGCAGTGTTGCCACGACACGGCAATTGCCGTGTTTTTACGGCTTTTCAAACCGAAGGTAGGTACGGCCACGAGCTTACTGTACTGCCGCGCATATAGAAACACGACTTTTTCGTTTAAAAACTCCAAACGCATACTTGGCCATTTATGCACGACAAAGGCTAAATATGAAGGTAAAAAAATGAGAAGCATTTTAAAAAATGGAGGGATTTGTTCATTCAGAATTGTTAATATATTTTAATTTTAAGGAAAGCTGTCAACAGTTTCATGAATATGCTAAAAATGACAAAGGTATTTTAACTGCCGCTGAGTGGAACAAAAATACGTGTTTAAATTTAAACCGTGAATAAAAAATCTCTTCCTTTGCCACGGCTTTTATTTCCTGTCGGTTGGCAACACTGCGCTAAATGCTATAGCGTGTTGGCGTGGCTGGTGCTCGTGTCTCGTGTTGTTTTTAGTATCATTCTGGAATTAGTAAAGGGTGTATCGAAGGCATGTCCCAATTTGACGTCACGAAAAAACCGTGTCGCCGTATTTCCACGTAAACATAATATTTACTGTGTTGAATCTAGACTGTAAAAGGGTTCTTGGCGGTATGTCGGCCTTTTCGCTGATGGAAATCTGCTAGCAACCTTTATTTCGCTTTGCGATTGCCGGATCCACACAGCTGGCTTTCACAGTTTTAATTTACGCGGGTAACATCCATATCTTTATGAAAAATATTTTTTAAGTTTTCGACCTATTACCATAAGTATTTCTACATGGACATCGGCGTATTAAACTAAAAATTTACTAAATCTTTCATAAATATGTGTTCTATGTGAACTGATATACCTACCACCATACACAAATATTAAGACCCGTCCTGTAACCTTTTAACTGCGCATGCGTTCCTGTGGCACTGCGCGCGTCCGTAAAGGAGTCATTCTTGGTTCAAGCAATATTAGTCCGTTTTAATCTGTATGTCGCTGATCGCAATATATCTACATGGCTGCTGTCAAATTTTCATAAGCCTACTATGCCCTATACGCGAAATTTAAAATGTTTGCTCATTTTTGGGACACCCTTTAGTTGTGTACAGGTTGACCAGAGTAGTAACTTTATATTCTGTCCACTGCATTATCAAGTTGTGACCAAGTATAAAGTTATGTTATCTGCTAAAGTGCGAAATGTAAATCTGTCTCTATTGGTATTGGAACAAAATAGATTTTATTATTTACTTGCATAGTATGAAGTATTTTCCAAAGGTTCGGACTCGGTAGGTAATTTTTCTTTAAATGTCCCCATAGAAAAAAATTCGATAGGGTGGAAAGGCGTTGTACAGGCAATGGCAACGCTGGCAACGCTAGTCCTATTCCATAATTTTAGTATATTTTTGGGAATCTGATAATTGGTCCCTTTTTGTTAAGTACCTAAAAATATAAAAGGAGAAATATACATAGATGTGTTTGAAAATGCCGGAAATTCGACATTGACAGAAAATACAGAAAACGGCGAGCGTTACCAGGCGGAAAATGTGATATTCCAGCAAGATGGGGCGCTCCTCTTCATTAGGTACTTGTACGACAGTTTTTGGACAAAATATTTCCTGGAAGATACATTTAAAGAAAGGGATTTACCGAAGATCACCCGACTTATCCCTATTGGACTCTTCTTATGAGGACATAAATAAAGACAAAAATTTACAGACCCAGCTCCAGTCTTTCGATTTGCGGATCCGAATCATTCATGAATGCCGTCAATGCACTCCAGGAATTCTTCGCAACGTTCGACATTTTAAACAACTGTTATATTACTGTTTAAAGGTGAATGGCGGACATTCTCAACATATGTATATATGTAAGTCAACACGTGCGTATTTAACCATTTTTTTTATTTACTTTAAGGCTGGGTTTTTATATTTGTAAATTTGTCATCATTTTCAGAACGTCATGGAAAAACTACATAAAACTGTGTCAAGATCAGGTTTGTTTTAGGTTAATAATCACATAAAGAGTTCAGCCAGGTTAATAATATGGTTTCATAATCATAATAGTATATTAAAGTACAAGTTTTTGGTCCTATTAACTCGAAACTTCATAGAAGTACTCTAAAAAATAAATGTTTAAAGACATATTTTACAGTTTTTAAGAAATCAACCCCTAAGTGGGTGAAATTGGGGTTCAAAATTTGTAATGGAGTAAAATTGTTATACGGTTCTATTACCTTAAAACGACGTAAAAGTACTTTAAAAAATAAACACATGACTTTTTAGACATCAACCCCTAATGTTAAAATGGGGTTCGATGTTTGCAATTTAATTATGGATACAGAGACTGGATTCGAATATTACATTCCAGGAACGGGCTCTGTTGGAAAGACAATGTACACAAAAAATATTAAGACTATGGGATTACTGAGGTCCGAAAATCTAATTTTGTAATGGTAAAAATTTCTTTAAAAAAAGTAAACTGATATGCCAGTTTCGGGTTTATTAAAATCATAAAATCCATTTTTGTGTAATAAATGTTAATAAAATTAACGAGTGTGTGTGGGAGGGGGGGGGCGAAAAGAAGCGGCTGAAAAATTTTCCAATATGTTAACTAATGTCATTTTCGTGACTATTGAGCTTAGAAAATTTAATTTTGTCTTACAGTTAGTAAAAAATATTCCAGGGGGGGGGGGGGGGGGGGGGGGATAAAAAGGAGCGGCTGGGAGTTTCTGTAAAAATGTTACATGCATCATTTCTGGGGTTATTGAGGTCCGAAAATTTAATTTGATCTAACAGATGGTAAAAAATAACAGGTAGGGGGGATAAAAAGTGAGCAATTGACAATTTCTTTCAAAAGTGTGAATTAATATGGCATTTTCGGGGTTATTAAGGACAGAGAATCTAATTTTGCCTTACATATGTTGAAAAAAAATTAACCGAGGAGGTGGAATAAAAAGGAGCGGCTGGGAATTTTTCCAAAAATTTTAAATGCGTTAATTTCGGGGGGTAAAAAGAGCGATTGGCAATTTCTTCGACAATGGTAACTAATATATCATTTTCGGGGTTATTAAGGCCAGAAAAGCTAATTTTGTATAACGGTTATAAAAATTAACGCCGGGGGTGGGGCTGTAAAAGAGGCGGGTGGGAATTTCTTCAGAAATGTCAACTAATATGTAATTTTTGGGGTTACTGAGGTCAGAAAATCTAATATAACATGGCCATTACAAATTTAAAAAGGTGGAGATAAGATGAAGGAAAGGGGGGAAGAATAGGTGCACTAAAAAGAAAAAAAATCATAAATCTGAACAAAATTAAATTGACTATTAACCGCAGTAATAAATACGTAACAATATTGTTTCATACTGTTCAGTGCTTTTTCTTTTGTGAAGTTGGTTTAATTTTTTAGGAGCAATAATTCATAAATAATAATAAACCTGAGCACACCCGATTTTTGCGTCTTGTAATATTGAAATTCGGTCTCTAGGTATAACTAACCTTACCTAACATAACTCATATTTCATGTATTCATAATCATAATCATGACTTCATGATATCAAAACCACACTATTATCACCTATACCACGCGGACGAAGTCACGGGAGGAAGCTAGTCTCTATATATATAAGAAGAAACTGACTGACTGACAGATCAACGCACAGTCCACACCGGTGGGTCTAGAAACTTTGTACAGAGGTTCCTTATATAATGTAGGCGTGCACTAGGGAAGGGTTTTTCAAAATTCAACCTCTAAGGGGGTGAAACAGGGATTCAAACCTTGTATAGAGAAAAAATATTAAATGGTCTGTGATGATATGTGTGATGATATGATTTATGTTACGCGGGAAGGTTTAAATGGCCGGAAGTACGTCACTCGGTTTGAACTTCCCCGTCCTTCTTGGATCTTGGATGCGACATCGGGCAGTTCCATCAAAGCTGGCAGGTGATGAACATGCTGCCCGGCTCCTGTTGATATCTTAACGTTTGTAAAGAGAAATAAAGCACAGTTTATTTAGAAACAACCTTGTATTTCTGGTCTCACGACACTACATGGTCCTATGAACTCGAAACTTCATAGAAGTACTCTAAAAATAAATGTTTAAACACGTGTTTTACAATTTTTAATAAATCAACCCCTAAGGGGGTTGAATGGGGGTTCAAAGTTTGTAATGGAGTAAAATTGCTTTACCGCGGACGAAGTCGCGGGCGCAAGCTAGTCCCTATGTATAAAAGAAGAAACTGACTGATTCTGACTGATTGCCGTATCAACGCACAGCCTAAACCGCTGTATCTAGAAACTTGAAATTGTGCACAGAGGTTTCTTATAGAACGTAGGCGAGAACTGAGGAAGGGTTTTTCAACATTCAACCCCTAAGGGGGTGAAACAGAAGTTCAAACTTTGTATGGAGGAAAAATATTAGATGGTCCTATGAACTCGAAACTTCATAGAAGTACCTACTCTAAAAAATAAATGTTTAAACATGTGTTTTACAGTTTTTAATAAATCAGCCTTTAAGCGGGTGAAATGGGGGTTCTAAGTTTGTAATGGAGCAAAATTCGTCGCTGGATAGACAAAGGGGTGTAACTCCGAAAACCCGGATTTCGAGTTATAGCCACCATACCTACCCCCAAGGTCATATTTATAAGAACACAAACTGACGTTTCTCTCTCTCTCTTATGGTTATCGTGATATTATAAGTTATATAGGCGAAAGTCGGCCATGTATGAAAATTTTCAAAAAAGTTAATAGACAAAAAGGCGGCTCACTTTTAAAATTCGATAACTCCATCTTTCTTTGCAAGAATATAACATTTGGCATAATCTACTTAGTCTACTAAATAACTTACATAAATGTACTGTAAATTATAACAGAAGAAGAAGGTTCTGTAACCAATGCAATACAGGCTTAATTTTCAATCGCTTCTCCTGGAAAATGTTAAATAGAGTTACGCCCCTTTGTCTTTCCAGCGACGAATTGTTACACGGTTCAATTACCTTTAAACTATGTAAAGGTACTCTAAAAAATAAACACATGTTTTATAACTTTTTAGAAAATCTACTTTTGTGTAATAAATGTTAAGGAAATTAACACATGTGTGTTTGGGGGGGGGGGGGAGGATATAAAAAAAAGCGGCTGGAAATTTTCCACGATGTTAACTAACATGCCATTTTCGGGGATATTAAGCTCCGAAAATCTAATTTTGTCCATCAGTTGTTAAACAATAAAATCGGGGGGGGGGGGGGGGGGGGGGGGTTAAATGTGCGGCTGGGAATTTCTCCAAAAATATTGAATGTATCATTTTTGGGGATATTAGGTCCGAAAATCTAATTTTGTCTATTTCTTTTTCAGGCTGTTTCCTGCAATAGATGTTCCTGCTTCCTTGCACAAAGACTGCAAAACTTCAACATCGTGTCACGTGACTTGAGCAGCAAGCACGACGCCCGTGCCAGACCTCACAATGAAAGAAAATACCGTTCCTCTTCTGAATCAGATAGCGATCTTGAAGAATGGATCGGGAAAAGGGTATGTTATATAGTACGCTGAAGATGAGTTGATTTATATGTAAAGAAACGTCACCGTCGCGAGTTATCAAAAAGAGTGTGTGTTTCCATTTACCTACGTGCAGCCATTGACAACTCAAACTATCAGATGTGCACTGCATTTCCATGTAGACTTGAAATTTGATTTGTCAATGGATATACATAGATCAGTGGCGGTTGGTGAAATTTCAAGTTGTGTATCTCTGTTCATACTTACAGGACCCGTACCAAATTAGGGGTTTTAATAGTGAGCCCACTGGGAATGTTTTGGTAAAGAAAAAAATCATTTTGTAATTTGCGAAAAAAAGTTAAATTTTTGATGCGCCCCTCCAAGAAAAAAATGAACACGTCTAGGTAGTCGCTTCCTTTTTTTTCCTAAACAAATTTTACATCATTTTCTCGACAGTTTTTAAATTTTGAGAGAAAACAATGTGTTAGTAGAAAGTTATAGTAATTTGAATTTTTTGTAAAATTATATTTTGGGCTTAAAAAAATTCAAATGACTACAACTTTCTACTAACACATTGTTTTCTCGCAAAATTTAAAATCTGTCGACAAAATGATGTAAATTTGTTTAGCAAAAAAAAGAAATCACATACCTAGATGTGTTCATTTTTTTCTTGGGAGGGGCGCACCAAAAATTTAACTTTTTTTCGCAAATTACAAAACGATTTTTTTCTTTACCAAAACATTCCCAGTGGGCTCACTATTAAAACCCCTAAATTTGGTACGGGTCCTGTAAGTATGAACCGAGTTAAACAACTTTGAAATTTCACCAACCGCCACTGATAGATACATATTAGGGAGGAGCAATTTTCGGCAAAAACGTCTAAAAATTGCTGTCCCCCGCCCTTATCACCAAAAGGATCGCTCAGAAAAATCTGAAAAGAAATCATGAACATTGAGAGTGGGTGCAGATTGAGGCAAAATTATCAGGATTGAAAAATTCTAGAGCAATCAATTGTTATAAACAATTGAATTGTTTATTTCCTAATAACTGCTGAACCATTGGTTTTAGAGAAAAAGTTTTTCGACCAAAAATATTTTCCACGGTGTAAGGAACAACTTTTGTTCTTTCCCGTTTTTCAAAATTTTTAATTTGGCTTAGCCAAAACGCTCCCCATTTAGCTCCGGGCATACGCGATATGATAAGGCGTTGGTGCCGTCGGCGCGGCGGCGGGTAGCGCGGCAGATGGGCGGAGATTAAGTGGGGGGCTGATGGCACGGAACACTAATTATGCAAGTATAGCTTGCACTTGACCGGATTTTTGTTACTACTTGATCCTTATGTTAGAAATTATTAAGCCAACGCTCTTTTGTTAACGACTGTACTTTTTCTAGCAAGACAAATAAAAAGTTAACACTTTGCATCCTTGATTTTTCAACGAGTCACAAAAGCTAGTTTTTTAAATAAAAATCTTAAAATATCTGTTCATTCAGGGTAATACTGATTTTTGGAGAAGAAAAATGAGGACATTCCACGGCATTTTGGATTTGAACAATGATGGAGTGGTCTCCTTTGATGATTTCAAACTATTAGCAAATGGATTTGTGGAGTTGGGTCATCTCAGCGATAAACATACCAAGGAGTTCTATCAGGTTATTGAGGTAAAATAAATTATATTCCTACTTTATGGGAACGAAACTATAATAGATATTTATGTTATAAGGATCATAATAACGATCATTATGGTACTAGCCCTGAGTATTATTGGACGAGGCGTCAGCCGAGTCTAATAACACGGCGTGTACCATAATGATTGTTTATGATCCGAATTTCATACAATATTTTATATTCCGACGATTTTTGTGTTTTTTTTTTATGAATTTTAAGTTTTCGTCAGTAAACTAATCCAGTGTAAATGTAGCTTGATTTTAATAAAACCAGGTAACTATAGAAATATTTGTTTGTATTGTCATTGTCAGAATTGAGTTTTTAATTTTAACGTTTATACAGGGTGTCCCGAAATTAGGGGGCCAAGGTTAAACAGTGCATTCTGCATAGGAAAATAACACTAACTTGTTTAATAAACATGTATCGAAAAATGCCCCCTAACGGAGCTACGGCCTCCTAAACAGGGGCCCATGATGATGGTGTTTTTCAAATTATTCCTACAGGGTTGAACATAAAAACATGAGTTTTTGGTATTTTGGTAATTTTGACATGCTGAATCTAGATCTAAAATCAAAACTACCAAAAGTTTATCATAGGCGTAACATTCGGGGGGGTAATGGTACAAAAACAGCCGTAACTTTTTATGAGTTAATGTTTTAATTTTTTTTTCTAAAATTATGAAAATCCAGAGCTTTCTACCAAAAAAAGGTACTCTTGATTTACATCGCCTAGATTCACCATTTGTGAGAAAAATGCCTTTGAAAGTAACACTGTTTAGCATAGATATCCCATATTTTCCCTAAAACTTAGTAGTAGAATGCATAACTCTAAAATTATTTTTACAAAACCACATAAACGTTAATATGCTTATAAGAGTAACATTATTTTTTAGAAAATTTGGTAAAACATTCGATTTCATGGCCCGGCACTAAGTTTTATTGGAAGATTAATTTTTACTTGATCCGTCTTTGCTAAACAGTGTTACTTTTAAAGGCATTTTTCTCACAAATGGTGCATCTAAGCGATGTAAATCAAGAGTACCTTTTTTTGGTAGAAAGCTCTAGATTTTCATAATTTCAGAAAAAAAAATTAAAACGTTAGGTCATAAAAAAGTTAGGGCTGTTTCTGTACCTTTACCCCCCCAAATGTTACGCCTATGATAAACTTTTAATAGTTTTGATTTTAGATCTAGATTCAGCATATCAAAATTACAAAAATACCAAAAACTTATGTTTTTATGTTCAACCCTGTGGGAATTATTTGAAAAAAACCTTCATCATAGGCCCCTCTTTAGGGCGCCGTAGCTCCGTTAGGGGGCATTTTTCGATACATGTTTATTAAACAAATTAGTGTTATTTTCCTATGCAGAATGCACTGTTTAACTTTGGCCCCCTAATTTCGGGACACCCTGTATAATATAATATGGATAATCTGCCATCAGAAATCGAAGAATTGGCCAATAAAGCAGTTGTTGGTTTGTTGCCCGAAAAGTCTAAAGGCATAATATATGAAAAAACTTATGCCAATTACGAAACTTGGTGTTCCCAGAAAAAGGTTGTCAATATCGTACACGAAAAGGTACTTTTGGCATATTTCAAGGAAGAATCAATGAAGAAAAAGGGTAATTATTTAGATTAGTGGAAACAGCGAATTTTTTCATGAAATTTTGCACAGACCCTAATTTTGGGTTGTAGAACACGAATCCGAAGTCAGTTTTTGGGGGTCTCGTAAAATTTTTTATTAAACTTTTAGGTTAGCTTTTTCAATGAATTTCTTTAAATTTGTTGGGTGAGCAAAAAGGTGGTCAGGTTTGCTCAGTTTTGATTGATATAGATACATATATATCTATATCAATCAAAACTGAGCAAACCTGACCACCTTTTTGCTCAGGTTGGGTGCGCAAAAAAAAAAATTTTTTTTTACGAGACCCCCAAAAACTGACTTCGGATTCGTGTTCTACGACCCAAAATTAGGGTCTGTGCAAAATTTCATGAGAAAATTCGCTGTTTCCACTAATCTAAATAATTACCAGAAAAAGTCTTCGAGTTTATGGAGTTATTACTCTATGTTAAGGAGTACACTATTAATTAAGAAAAACGTCGACATAAGTAAGTTCAATCAATTGATAGCTTTTCTGAAACGAAAATCTGATTCTTACACACCTAAAAAATCCAGGATTTTGACTAAAGAAAATGTTGCAAAGTTTTTACAAGAGGCAGACAACGAAACATACTTGCTATTAAAAGTGTCAATGATAATAGGTATAAGTGGAGCATGTCGAAGAGATGAGTTAAAAAACTTAAGGATAGAAGATGTACACGATGAGGGGGTTGTTTTTCGAATTTTCATACCTAGTACAAAAACCAACGTTCCCCGAGAATTTTTCGTAACGCCTGGCGATGTCAAAGGAATAAATATGGTGCAGCTTGTTCGGACTTATGTAGCAATGAGACCCCCCGATGCCGAAGTTTCTCGTTTTTTTCTATCATTTAGAAACAACAAATGTACAAAGCAACCAGTGGGTATCCATACTTTTGGAAATATGTGCAAAACGATCGCTGCTTTTTTAAAGTTACCCCATTCCGACGAATACACAGGTCATTCTTTTCGGAGGTCTTCAGCTTCACTGCTGGCTGATTCAGGAGTCGATCTTCACACTATTAAACGTCATGGTGGTTGGAAAAGTGACACAGTTGCTGAAGGATATATAGAGAACTCTTGCGAAAACAAAAAAAGAATTTCAGCAGCCATTCTCGGGAAGAAATCATCATCGAGTGTTTCATCGACTGTCGTTCTCCCAGAAGAAACAGAAACCATAGAAATTAAAAATCACAATAATGCAACAATTTAATAATGTTACTTTTAATTTTAATTATTAAATTTTGTTCCATTTTGTTTTAAATAAATTTTTTAGTTTTTCCGTCTATATTTTTTCCATTTTTCCGTCTATTTTTCATTATAGTACTCAGTACTATAATGAAATCATTATAGTACTCAGTCCTATAAAGTATGTCATTTTGACACCGAAAATGAAATTCATAATGTCATTATGACACGTCGGAATATAAAAGTGTTTCTAAACCTCAGGTAAATATTTCGGGGTGTAATTCCTGACCATAGACAAGATATATTTAGACCATCACAACGTATTCGCGACACCAGCTGAATCCGTCCAATGTATGGGCGAAAAAGTGCGTTTGTACGCATTGGGCGCCAGTCAGATTTTTAAACGACGGTCCTCCCGAGGCATGCGCACTCGGGACGTCTCGTAAAAGTGGTTGTTGAACTCAATGACGCAACGCGGCGATCAGAACCGGGCCGAAAAAATCTCAGTCATTTGTATGTTATAGTATTTTTGGTTGGGGTGGCGAATATAGCGAACCTCTGAAGCTTGTTATTTCGATACAAAAATAGTCTTTACAAAGTGTTACAGACATTTCATATGTTTCGCCAATTATGTATCCAACTTTTAAATATAAGGAATTATTTCGTAGTCTATTTCTTACAAGTAGTGCATAAATACAAATAGTTTAATTCCAAATTTAAATTATATCAATATGTGAAAGAATAGGAGGTAAAAAATATAATTTATCTTAAATGCACTACGGTGTTGAAGTGAATACACACACGGAGAAGTAGAAATATTTGTCAGTGACGTATATTGAGTGTGGTCAAGGTGTCAGAAAGGCACTGATGGGGTGTGTGTGTATGTATTAGGGGCATTGTATAAGGGGTAAGATGGTATAAGAAGGTCATATATAGTGTCAATGCCTCCTTCCCCTATATTGCATAAGGGTGAGTGTGACCAAAAGGCATATTTGCGCTTTCGCCAAAGGGGCACTAAAAATACTAGTGGATTGGGGTAGAGGGGAGTATTTTAAAAGGGATGGCGAAAGAAAAAAGCGCTTTCGCCAAAGGATCGCTAAGATATCGGTGGATTAGATTGACATGGGGCCGTAAGTAGTAGCGCTTTCAGCAAAGTATCAAGTGCACACACTGTAAATAGGTGTAAAAATATTTACATCTTACCCTAGAACTTGGTTTGTTCAATAATTATACAGGATGGGATGCCAATCCAATAAAATATACACATGTAATTTTTTTGATTTACTATTTTACTTCTTAAAACAGTTGCATATTTTATTTCTATTGTTTAGAATACTAAAGGGTTTTCCAATAAGAGGTGTTATTTTGAATAGCCCGCTATTTCGGTAGATGTCACTTTTGGAGCTGTAATTTTTTGACATTTGACAAGTAGAAACTACGCCATTAATAATAATAAAAATGGAACGATACACGCTTCAACAACGCATTGAAATTATTAAAATTCACTATAAAAATGGTGAAAATTTGGCAGAGACGGTTCGTAAAACTCGAACATTTTTGGGTCGTCGTGAAGCACCTTGTCGGACCGCAATACAGAAGTTGGTGGGAAAATTCGAGCTGTTGGGACAAGTTAGTGATGTGAAGAATAAAACCCGTGCACGTCGCTCAAGAACAGCTGAGAATATTGCTGCTGTATCCGAACATGTTGAAGAAAACCCAGGTTTGTCCATTCCTCGTCGTTCTTTGGAATTAAACATTCCACAAACGTCATTACACCGTATTTTGCATAAAGATTTGGGTCTTAAGGCTTATAAAGTTCAGTTAACACAAGAACTCAAGCCGGCCGATCATCAACAACGGCGTGTCTTTGCCGATTGGGTCCTTGAAATGCATGAAAATGATCCGGAATTCCATCGAAAAATCATCTTGACTGATGAGGCCCATTTCCACCTCGGTGGCTTCGTCAACAAACAAAATTGTCGCATCTGGGGCTCGGAAAACCCAAGAGTTATTGTTGAAAAGCCTCTCTATCCTCAACGTGTGACTGTTTGGTGCGGTTTATGGTCCGGCGGGGTCATTGGACCTTACTTTTTTGAAAATGAGGCTGGAGCACCAGTTACGGTGAATGGATTGCGCTATCGACAGATGATTAATGATTTTTTATGGCCGGAATTGGATGGTATTGATCTGGACAACGTTTACTTTCAACAAGACGGCGCTACGTGCCACACAAGCAACGAAACCATTGATCTTTTACGTGAAAAGTTTCCGGACCGTGTTATCTCTCGAAGAGGTGATCACAATTGGCCACCGAGATCTTGTGACTTAACACCTTGCGACTTCTTCCTTTGGGGCCACGTGAAAGAGAAGGTCTACGCCAACAGCCCAGCGTCGATTCAAGACCTCAAAGATGGAATTCGTGAGGCTATCGAGGACATAGGGCAGCCACTTTGCGATTTGGTTATGGAAAATTTCATGAAAAGGATATGGTCCTGTAGGCGTGGTCGTGGTGGTCATTTGGCAGATGTTATTTTCCATTATTAACGGCATACCTTCCTCTTTATAATGAAATAAACATCCGATCATTTATCTCAAAAAATGGCATTTTCCTTTGAATATCAAAATAACACCTCTTATTGGAAAACCCTTTATGTTTATATTTTATTTCAACTTTCAATTTTGTAAATGTAACGTTTAAAAAATTAAGAGGGGGGGACATTAAAGAGACGCACTGTATATATATAAACTGAGCTATTTTCGAGGAATTATCGATAGTTTTGTATAGCAAGAAAACTAAGATTTAAGTCAACAAACTATACACTTTTTGTTAAAATCTCACTAATGGTTACATTTTTATCATTAATAAAAAGAATAATTACAAGTAATATATTTAGCATTTATTACTCGATAAAAGATTCACGTCATGTGAAATAAATTTTGAAGTACGGTCCTGTCTATCACAAGGCAAACGTTCGACAATGCGCAAGCCCGCAGAGGACCGTCTTTGTTTACGGATTCAGCTCGGTAAATTTGCCGCATTCGTAATTGACATTATTTCTCTACTATATATTTTCTCTATGTTCCTGACCCAGTTTTAAGTAAAAAAGTTTATATAAATGTACAGGGATATCCAAATAAAAGTGAACAGGCCTTATAACTGTTTTATTTTTAAAGATGGGAAAAATGTTAAATACGAAAGTTTTGAGGATTTTTATGGATCATTCATCTTATCAGCAAAACAACTGAGCATCGAATAAAAAAATAGTGTAAAACATCGTTATTATTTTTCTCGCTTATTTTAAATTGGATGGTACGATTTTTATCATATTTTTGGATTCTAGAAGAAGTTCTAGACATATTTTGTATAACAGACCCTATGCGGTTTTTCAATCGTTTTTGAAATATTTCAAATTAAAAATTATTTCGCATAAATATACTTTAAACGTAATTATCCAGGTTGCGAATGAAATACCTGCTACCTTTTTTTTTCTTCCTAGGTAAGGCAAAGTTAATGTCAAGGTGGACGATAATACTTTAGTCACCGTGAATTTATAATTTTATTTTTATGCAAACTGACTTATTCTATTAATAAGGGGTACAATACGTTAAAATTATTGAAGAGGGACAAATAACTCCATCATTAAACACCATAATAAAAGCAAATAGAAGAAAGAGGAATTCTGGGCAATGGAAAAAGAAGAAGAAAGAAGAGAAAGAAATGAAGAAAGGGACCTAGCGATTTTATTATATTTTCAAGAGAATCCAAAAAAATAAATTCCCGATTGGTGCGGTATCTCAGATATGGAAGAAGAGATAAAATGTTGACTTATGGAATAGTTCAAAGAACGTTAAAGTATCTTAAGTATAGACCATATATAAAATTATGCCAGTTCAAAAAGTTAGTGCCGATCAAAAAGAAAGGAGATATACTTTTGTCACAAATATTAAGGCAAGAATGAGGCAAGATCCTAGTTTATTTCATACTATCGTTTGGACAGACGAAGCAACTTTCTCAACTGCGGGAATGTTTAATAGACGAACTGTTCATGTTTGGTCGGATGGAAATCCCTTTACCGTCGAAAATACTGCTTTTCAGGGGCGGAATTCAATCAACGTTTGGTGTGGGATATTACGAAATAAAATTCTGGGACCGTTGTTTTTTCGGGGAGCAATAACTAGCCAGCGCTATCTTAATTTTGTAGAAAATGAAATCAAAGATATTCTCGACGAATTGCCACTTGAAGAACGTCGACGTAATATATGGCAACAGGACGGAGCGCCTCTCCATAATATAACTGAGGTTCGTATAACGAATGGATCGGTAGATATGGAACGATACATTGGCCTGCAAATATCCCAGACTTCACACCTTTAGACACATTTTTTGGGGTCATTTGAAAAATGTCGTATACAGCAAGCACAATGAAAATATTGAATAAATTCAAAGGAAGGTGAGAAATAAAGTAAGAAATCTGAACGAAAATGATGCTGAAAGTATTATAAACACACTTCAGAGGCAGAGAAGAATGTATGAAAAGTGCGAAGAATTAAATGGCGGACATGTTGAAAATTTCTTTGATACCTATTTATTCGCCAATATTAACATTTATATGTTATAATTCATTTGTTATTGTTATCACTGGTTATTGCTTTCAAATATTAATAACTAATAAAAATTAACATTTATTGTTTAATAGAATAACTCATAGGTCCCTTTCTTCATTTCTTTCCCTTCTTCTTTGACCATTGCCCAGAATTCCTCTTTTTTCTAGTCTTCTATTTATTTTTATTATGGTGTTTAATCATGGAGTTTAATCATGACGTTCTCCATAACTTTGCAGACAAAAGAGAGAAGGGAGATGGGAGGGACTTGGAATCTTTCTAGGGGACAGGCTGCAAACGAGCAGTCTTTCAACCCTCTGGAAAGATACCCTTGTCGCAAGAGGTTTAAAAAAGACGAGTTAAAATGGGTACAAGTTTTGAACCGCATTTTCTTAGAACGACTACAGTTAAGCCATCCAGACCAGTATAGTAATACTATTGTGGAGAATACATACTTAAAGTGTCCTTTCCTTTAAGAATTTTCGAAAAGACTCGTAAATGGTACAAAACTTAGTTGTCTTATTTTACGCTTGTCAGTTTAAAACTTTTAATTGTCAAATTAGTCTAGCCGTAGTGAATCTGGCCGCCAAAATTTTAACACCCTCTGTCTTGAAAGCAAAGCATTTTAGGACATGTTTATATAAACTTTTTAACCAAAAATCAGTCAATAAATTCCACAATATCTACTTGGGGTTCCACACTGTTATGGTGTACCGCAGTACCGCCATCCATTAATTTGTATTTCTCTTTATAGGATCTTTGGGAAAAACAGTTTGGTGAGATTTCTGAATACAACTTTATCACTGTAGAGAAGTTTTTGGAAAATATGCACCACGTTTTGAATGACAAAAGGCTAGTGCGGCGAGCTCACTCCTTCCTGCCATATCTTTTCAAGGTAAAAAAAACTACATGAAATTTTTTAACAATTTAAAACTTACCTTGTATATTTTACCCTTATATTACTGAGAGAATTTTAGGTAAATATTCGGATTATTGTAAGCACCGAATTTTTTCATGAAATTTTGCACAGACCCTAATTTTGGGTAGTAGAATATGAATCCGAAGTCAGTTTTTGGCGGTCTCGAAAAAAAAAATTTTAACTTTTAGGTTACCTTTTTTTATAGATTCCTTTAAGTTTCGACACTTTCACTTAAACATATCTGTAAACTTATAATTTTTATTTTATTTCGTCACACAAAACACCACATTTAGGCAAAAATAGCTAAGAAAATTGCTTTTTCCTATAGAAAATTCCATTTACTGGCTAGTAGCCGCCATTATTTTCCCAGCTGTCAAGTGTCCGGCGTTGCCAGGTTTAGTTATTTTTCATGAAAAAGTTGTAAATTAGGAATAATAAAAAAGCTAACCATAACAAATTAAAGTTACTATTCTGTCCAACTTAGTCAACAACATTTTTAAATTTTAACCTACATCAGACCTAACCAAAATCCTATTTATCAGTAATCCAACACCTGCATGCTGATACATGCAACCATATCTGAACAAAAAGGTGTATACCCAACCCAAGCAAACCTGAGCAAAAAGGTGGTCAGGTTAGCTCAGTTTTGATTGATATAGATACATATATATCTATATCAATGAAAACTGAGCAAACCTGACCACCTTTTTGCTCAGGTTGGGTGAACAAAAAGGTGGTCAGGTTTGCTCAGTTTTCATTGATATAGATATATATGTATCTATATCAATCAAAACTGAGCTAACCTGACCACCTTTTTGCTCAGGTTTGCTTGGGTTGGGTATACACCTTTTTGTTCAGATATGGTTCATTTTCGGCATTTTCGCATTTTCCCGCTGACTTTTCACTGCTAGCTTTATAGAGCTGGCAACAGCGCGTCTTTCCATCAGAATGTGTACCACAGATGGCGTGTTTATTTTCTTTCAGATTTTTGGTATTTTCTCTGTTTTTTTAATGTGTTTTTACATAAATTTGCCTAAATATGGTTCAGAAAAATAGTGTGTAATGACTTGTATAGATGTGTTTAAGTAAAAGCGCCGAAATTTAAAGAAATTCATTGAAAAACCTAACCTAAAAGTTAAAATTTTTTTTTGCGGAAAAACCATTCGAGACCGCCAAAATCTGACTTCGGATTCGTGTTCTACGACCCAAAATTAGGGCCTGTGCAAAATTTCATGAAAAAATTCGGTGCTTAAAATAATCCGAATAATTACCGAATTTTAATTTACTTTCTCTTGCTAAAATTGTCCTTAATAGGGCACTTGCACATATTTTTTTTTAATCACTCCTTAATTTTTTATAAATAATTAAAGTTCGCCCGCCCATCCTAACATTCAAAACGACGTGTGACGGTGGAAAATTGTATTAGCGGGGTCTGTTTACGTTTGTGTGTTTATTGTGGGTTTTAAAAAGTCCCAATAATGGAAAATACTAAGAAAAATACAGGTTTCATAACACTATCCGGACACCTTTAATGTGGAAAATACAATATTTTTACTCAGAAATTTCTTTATTAGTAAAAAACATGATTTTTATCAACTATTTTATGGTTTTGCAACATATTTGAGGTTCTGGTAAAAATCAATTTTGACAGGGATTGGATTATGGAAACACAGTGTTGCCGCATTTATTATTGTTTTTTGGTGTTTTTATTCTGTTTTTGTAAAATTTTGGCATTAAAGCAAAAATATAGTTATTAGTTGTAAGTTGTGATTACTGTCGTCGTTTAAAAATGGAAACAAATAATAGAATTGTAGTATTATTATTTTCTATTGAGTTGCTTGCGGAACGTTTGCTCAGGTTTGCTCAGTTTTCATGGAGGTATCGGTATATATTTATATGCATACGTTCAAATTCTTAATAATAATCCTTTAGATTTCCTCTTAGTTTCAAGCCGCAATGCCCCAATATCGAGCACAGAATATCTATAGGAAATTCAGTCAACTTTGGCAACACTGCATATAACTGACATTTTATTATGCAATTATTCAAATTTCAATATTTTTTTTTTAAGAAAAATACTGAATATTCCGCAAATTTTTTTCCGAAAAAATACTATTTGAAATACCTATTTTTCGATAACATATGAAAAAATTCTTAATTCGGGTGTCCGGAAAGCGTTCCGGACCCAAAAATACATATTACCAATACTGTATACTTTTAAAACTCATAATAAACCATTTCTTGGTGTACCTGAAGATAAAAATCCCCGTATAAAATGGCTTAAAGCATGCAGAAGAAACGTAAAAGACATTTCTGAAAAAACACTGCACTTCACGTATGCGAAGATCATTTTAATGTAAGTATCATACCGAGAAATCAATAATTATTTTTGCTTATTGAAAATAGTACGCTAGGTCATTAGGTATTTTTTACTTTGGATTGCAATAAATAAACATATATAGGTATTGTATGTATGTATATTATTAAAAGCGCAACGTTAACTGTTTACTTACCTATCGATGAACGGTTTGACGTCACAACCAATGCACAAATTATGCAAACTTTAATAGTTTATATTAATTTAATCCAGGGAATTAAAAAAAAATTGTTAACTATGGGTCTTTTGATGATATTAACTTACGCTTAAGAGTATTATTTTTCAAATTTAATCTTCATGCAAGTTCCCCATTATGGAATCTACAAGAAATTTTTAAAAAACAAATTTTCTCCAAAGATTAATTTCCGAAAATATCATCTTTCAAAAATTGAATTTTGAGTTTATAGCTTAAAAAGATGTTGGTTAAAGAACGGAACATGATCCTAAGCAAACCTTAACAAACCTGTGCGAACCCGCTCATATTCACCTGTTTTGGTGTTTGTCAAGTTTGCTTAGGTTTATTCAGGCTGTTTGTCTTTTCAATCAACATTTTCAAAACTATTATTACCTGGTACCTACATATTCAGTGGGTCCAAAAAAGTAAGCAACAAATTGGAAACTTTCTGATCACCGATTTTTAAAAAAATTGTACTGGAGGTAGTGCTTATCGTTAAACTAAATAATAAAACGGGTGTTATGATATTCACTATATATATATATATATATATATATATATATATATATATATATATATATATATATATATATATATATATATATATATATATACATATACATATATATATATATATATATATATATATATATATATATATATATATATATATATATATATATATATATATATATATATATATATATATATGCCAAAATTTTATTTTCCAGGGGAATATTGTTTTAAATTTGGTTTACTAAAAAAATTAATAAATTACGCTAGAATTGCCTAACAATAACCTATTAATAATTTGATTGCCAAAAACGCATTTACTTTCAAAAATTACTTACCTTGATGAAATATGATATTAGTGTCCTACGAATTTAAAAATTTTAACACCTTGGCCTTTAAAATGGGTGGAGCGGTTCGAACTGTAGAAGGGCACACACATACACAGTCATAATAGATTGTTTCGATATCGATAGAGTTTCCGTTTTAACTTTTAACTAAACCTTTAAAATCACTGCATATTTTTTATATCTGAACTACTTTTTGTAATAAAATAAACTTTTTAGGCCGTAGATAAAGACAAATCTGGCGAAATCACAGTGGAAGAATTCAAACTGTTCTTCAAAGTGTTGGGACTGAAGGAAGAAGACGCCATCTTGGCTTTCAGGGCCATTGATTCCAACGGCGATGGAAAAATAAGCAGCAAAGAATTCGTTAAGCATGGAAGGGACTTCTTCGTCACTGAAGACCACGATAGGATATCTAAGTATTTTTGGGGACCACTAGTTGATCACTAAGGTCGATTGAGTTTTTTTTAATTCGTTTGTCTTTATATAAGACCAAGAATTAAAAAAATTGGTAATTTCTAGGTTTCTATATTTATACGTAAACTATAGAATTTTAAGTTCTTTCAACTCAATGGCTAAGATTAAATATACATAGAATTAATATAAGGTAAAAATTTTATATCAAAAAAGTTTCGATAGAAAGTATATTTCTAGAGGGTTGTAATACTCTCCTACTGTTTAGTCCTAGTTACTGTTTTTTTTTATATTATTTTTTAGTGTCAAAAGTTTTACAGCTTAATTTCTTTCAACCGCATAGTAAAAACTTAATCTTTAATGATTTTATTTAGATTTTAAAAATTTTGTGATATGACGTTAAGCTGGAAAAATATTTTTATGCGCAAATAAAACTAATTTTTGTAAGCATTCCAAATATACTTTTTTATTAAAAAATGAGAGGTAAGTTAACTAAATAATGAAAAACTTATTATAAATAACTTCTAGATCAATTTAAACATCGAGCATGCTTTTTCTATTTTAAATTAAACAATGTTTTATATTCGTTCACTTGCTTCATCATTTCGTTGATTCTCTCGGTCCTGAAAAAATATTAATACTTATTGAGACCAATCAAAACAACAGAAGAAAGCCAGAGTGGCGTAGTTAAGTTTTAGGTTAGGTTAGGGGTCTCGCCATATACGTATTACTACTATATAGCGAACGACGAAAAAATGTTGAAGCAAAGACGTAGCCTTTGGAAACAATTGCTAACCAGTCACGTGATGTCCTGAACATCCCTCATAAATCACCACGTGATTTGCCCAGCCAGTGAACTCAATACTACGTACCGTCCGCTAATCAAAACACCAAATACGACAACATGGCCGCTCGCGCCTGTCATATTCAAAAGTTCCAATTTGAATCTGACAAGCCTTCGATTTCGCGTTATTTTGTGAATATTTGTTTTAATTTATAATAAAATATCAGAAAAACCAGTAAGTATAAATTATTATATACTTTAAAGTACAATATCGAAACAGAGTTAATAATATTTTAGATAGAAAAGGAGATCTTGTGTCGCATGTCGACGGTCAGTTGAGAAAGACAAAGTGATTTTGCATAGGTAGGTAATTAATTATTTAAGAAGATTTTGATTCTAATTATAATGTATTATATATAAATTAATGATTACAATAAATTATACTTACGTATTTTGAGTTTTAATTCGACCTTAAATAATGTGTTTTTTTTTTAGATTTCCAAACGATGCCTCGCTTTATTTACATAATGTTCTTACCCGTTTTGCCCCAAAATCTCAAATTAAAAATTAAAAATGATGTATTCACTCTTCAGTTTACATTCTTGTGAAGAATATCCGCCGCTAAAACTACAAGAAATTTCTTCACTTCTTGCTGCTTAAAACTGGCATTATCCGTACATTAGCTACGACATTATCGAAAATAGGATAATAATGAACTTTTAATCCACTTTTCACAAATAAAAACACATTAATCTTTACTTTTGAAAGGTAAAAAGACGAAAAGCAAACCGACAAGCTCACATTTTAAACTGCTGTCAGAACTGACAGTGACAGTTTCATCAAAACCTCAAAAGTGCTCAGACATCACGTGGTATAAAACCAATGAAAAGCAGATTTTATCTTTGCTTCAAATTTTAACAACGGGAAGATTGGATGCCAACAATATAGTACTAATACGTATATGGGTCTCGCCTACAAGATGTGCATCTTAGTATTAGCTTCGCTCGCGGGGGCATGACTTAGTGTTAGCCCCGCTCACACGGCTATATACTTTAACTATTCTGAATTGAATCACCATAAAAAGTAAATCTCGACCAACTTCAGCGGTTTCTTTGTGAAGCATGGATGGCGTGACAGATCTCTAATAATGTTTTATACTGAATTAATAATTTATACTATAAATACAGAAAGTCGACAAAATTCCACCACGCCAGATGCATGCATTCCACAGCACGTCGGGGGTCGGCTGGGCGCGTTATGGCCCGCGCAAATAATTATTGAGAAATCTTTTCGGCAACTTGGTCCCGACGACGAGTATTTCATTTGTCGATTGTTGGGAATATCCAAAATAATTTGGATGTTTTGAGTGTTTATTTACGTCAAGGCGCGTAAAACCGATCGGTCCTGGTATAATAGCTGAAAAATTAAGTGATTCAATTCTGAATAGTTAAAGTATAACTTAGTGTCAGTTCCGCCCATTGGAGCTATTATTTTTTGGCTCCGCTCACGGGACTTGAATTAGTGTTAGCGTGGCTTAGTATTAGCTCCGCCTACGGGGGCGTGACGTGAGTTACGTGGTGGTCCCGCCTACAGATACATTTTAGCGTTGAGTTCGCTCACCTGAAACGGAGCTAAGTGGTGGTCCCGCCAACTATACTCTATCCAATTTATTTTGAGAATGTCAGAAAAAACAATTAAATACGAATTAACCATATTGGTCAGTTCCATGGACAGTTTACAACAGAACATATTTTAGTAATCACAATATTTATCTTTTCTTTCCTGATAATCACGGAGGAATCAGATTTCTTCTGTCCGTGTGGGCTAAAGTGCATTAGAAAAAGGCAAAAACACATATATTCAAATTTTTATCGTACCTTCTTTGATTGTGGAAGTATTGCTGGTTATCTACTTTGAGAGATAAGTCATCACAAAATTCTTTTCTTTCCTGATAAAATTCCCAACGGAATCCGATTTCTTTCTATCCTTGTTAGCAAAAGGGCCATTAGTAAAAGGCAAATAAAAACGATGTTGTTGTCAATAAAAAAGAATATATTCAAACATTTTATCATAGCCGCCTTTGTTTGTGCAAGTATTTCTGGTTGTCTACTTTGAAAGTTTTATTGGAATTGTCATAAAAAATAAATTGCTAATCGGGCAAAATACTTATGTAAGTTTTATGATTTTATAGAAAAATACCTCATGTTATTACAGAACACAAACAACAAAATCTCGTTTTTATTAAGCAAAAACAGAGTCAGCCTAGCCACATTAACCTTATTTCATACTACTTATGGGACAGGCTTGAAATATGTTATATTTATGTTTTCCCTTACCCTAGCTCTCTACCAGTTGTAAAATTTTGTGAGTATGGGAGAGAAAATAATGAGAGAGAAAGAACATAATTGACCTCTCCGTAATAAAATGGGCTTCTGTCATCAATTCATCATTCTCAAATCAAATTGGATAAAATATAGGTGTGATGTCTCCACCCACCCACCTGATACAAAGTTAAGCGTTGGCCTACTGGGTGTGTATCTCAGCGTTGGCTTAACCCACCTGAGATAAAGCTAAGTGGTGGTCCTGCCTTTAAAGTGTATATCTTAGCGTTGGCTTGACATAATATTAGCTTCGCTCACGGGGGCATGTCTTAGTGCTAGCTCCGCCTATTGGAGGCATGGCCTTTTTGACTCCGCTCACTGGACATGACTTAGTGCTAGATTCGTCCACCGGGAGCGTGATAGTTATTTAGAAATTAGTTGACTAGAAATTGTTTTTGGTGCCGTTATTTGTCTTTGGGGTATAGGAGTATTCCACGCCACTGTTGAAGTGACCTTTATTTTCAGTCATTGCTGGTAAGTTGTCTTGTGTGTTTTTATTATTTTTACTTAATTTGTTACTTTTAGTCGTCTAAAATATGGCAAGTAGTGAGCCAAAAAATGGATGAAGGGGATAGAAGGAGAAGTATTAGGGGAAGCAGATCTCAGTGAAGACCACGATTCGAAATCAGAAGAAGATGCGGATATGCAGGACTCTGTAGAAAAAAACTTTAAAAAAGAGACAAATAGATTGGAAATTACTCGCTGCATGTTACAACTGGGCTTGTGGCGAGCATCGGAAGGAGTCGCCAAATCTTTGAATCAAAAGTTGAGTCAAAAATGATAAATAAACATCTCATCCTCTGTAATGTATTTTTTTAACCTAGGTTATTTTTCTTTTCTATGTTTAGTAAATCTATTTCTTAAACACTTAGGTTTGTTTTTTGTATACTGATAATTACTTAGTCAAGTTTTTTCCTTAAATTACTTGGGGATACAAAAAATGTATCCCACGCGACTGTCCGTGTAACAAATCACCGCGCGAGTAATCGAGGGTTAAGTGGTGGTTCCGCCTACTAATCTGGGGATGTGGCTTAGCGGCGTCGCACAGTGGTTCACTAAGCCAATCTGAGAGATCGAAATTATAGCGACGTGCAATTCATTATTAAATCATCCACTTAGTGAAGATGGTTTAATAAAGAACTGTTTTTTAATAAGAAAAGCCAAATTTACTTACGATTCTTTTAAACTGCTTTTAATGGTTTTGGATTGAATCTCGCTTAGAGAGGCGATCTTCTTGGTCTCCTGAGATTTCCAATTGTCAATCTGTAAAACAAATAATCAAAATAAACATCACACTACAAGCACAGACAATGTCAATTTTATACAATAATGCTCTTATACTATTCTAGAATCTAGAACGGAAAAATATAAATTACGGCTCTTTTAGAATAGAAAAAGTACAACAGTCTTTTCTTTAAGTATTCTTAGGTCGGTTCTTCAGCCTATTATCTAACCTGTAACTGTTGATACTTGAATTTCTTCTTCAGTTTATCGATGGCATTTTGATAAGCGACGTATCTGTCGTTATACATATTCATGTCCTGCATGAACTTCTTTTCGGCATCAGAAGGCTCAGATTTCTTCCTTGAGACCAGCATCAGTAGCTGTTCGCACCTAGAAAGAAATCACAGCGGTGGGTAGACTTTTTACTCTGCGTTCCGCAGGTCAGACGTGATCTTTTTAAAAATAAGTTTTTCTACGAGCGTGCGGAAAGCAACTAATTTTCCTCACTCTCGTAGAAAAAACATTGAACCCAACACGTGCGGAAAAGTATAATTTTCCGCACTTGTTAGGTAAATAGCTAATAAATAACTAAAGCCCGACTACGCAAAATTACAACTGAAAGTCAGCAACAAGTTGCGGGTTTGTGTAAAAGGGATGTATATTCATAGTTGTATTACAAATTTTTATACAGGGTGAGTTTTTTAGAGAGTTACAAGGCGATATCTCGAAAACGGTTTCAAATATTTTCATGAAATTTTGGTGAGTTAATAGGGAGATAGGGGCTTGGGTTTGATAAGTTGAAATATTTAAACATTTTTTGGCATTTACCCCTCTCTCTATTTTGAGGGGTGGGGGGTAACTTTGAAATTTTAAATGGGAAGATGTACTTTTGTTTATAAAATTCGAATCTATGTAAAAAACTACGTGTGTGTACAATTTTTTTGATTTGCTCTTTCGGTTAATGAATCATGGTTAAGTAAATCTTGATTAAATTTAAAAAATAAATTATACCAATAAAGCAAGCTCACTTATTTCAGAATTATTATTCGTTTCCATGGAAACCTAACACAGTTGAGAATTTTGACGATTATTTCTCAGTTGATTGCTCCATAAACATGGAAGCGAATTTTAATGTGCAAGTTGATATGCTGCTAATTTTGGGGGAGTGCAGAAAAAACTACAGAGAAGCTGTACTGGTGTGGCCGGAGAGGTTTCCTAATAACCCGAAATCTCACGTGGCATTTAAAAGGCTGGAAACCAGAGGTCGTATTACTGGTAGTTTGCAGAGGAATCGGCGAGTACGGAAGCGAACTAAAACGGACGAAAACAGGGCAGTTGGCGTTTTCAGAGCGGTAGCTATTGAGCCGCATGTAGGAACCATATGGCTTGCTAGAGATGGTGGAATAAGTCAAAAATCAGTTGTGACCATATTGCACCTGTACAATTTTCATCCATATCACATTACACTCCACCAGGCTAGGCAAGACTTTGAAAATCGCGTTAATTATAACCCAATTGCAAAATGTTGCAATTGGGTCACAAGACAAATGCAAGGAAATATCAGGTTCCTAATAAATGATATTTTTCCTGGCGATTTTAACTTGTCCCTTAGCAGTAGAAATTATTTTTTTTGTTTGGTTGTTTCCTTTGGGTAAATAGACACAATATGTACTCTTGGGCGTCGTAAAATCCCCACTGAATGTGAACTCTGCCAAATCAACATCCCTGGTCAATTAATGTCTGGTGTGGTATAATCGGGGATAGAGTTATTGGTCCGCATTTCTTTAAAGGGCATTTAAATAGAGAAATTTTCACAGATTTTCTAAAAATCCAATTACCCTAATTATTAAACCAAAACATAAATCCTGACATGTGGTTTTAACAGGACGGAGCTCCACTCCATTAGGCCCGTAATCATTTGAATGAAACATTTGAAAACAGGTGGATTGGACGAGCTGGTCCGGTCAATCGGCCTGCTAGGCCCTAGGATTTGACCCCCCTGGACTTTTTCTGGTGGTGTTTTATAAAGGACAAAGTGATGGCAACTGCACCTACAACTTTAGATGATATGAAAGACCGAATCCGCTTTGCCTGCTTATTAGTGACACCTAAAATGTTATAGCGGGTACGAAATTCACTTAGAAAAAGAGTGAAAAAGTGTTTGGAAGTTGAAGGGGGACATTTCGAACAAATTCTTAAGCATGACAGACGACAATAAAGTTGAAATTAAATGGTATAGTTTTTTTATTTTATAACCTAATAAGCCATAATAATTACGTAACCAAAAGTGCACATCATAAATTTTTTTGTACATATACACACGTAGTTTTTTACGTAGATTCGAATTTTATAGACAAAAGTACATCATCCCATTTAAATAGAGAGTGGGGGTAAATGTCAAAAATACGTTTAAATATGTCCCAAATCTGCCTATTAACTCACCAAAATTTCATGAGAATATTTTAAACCGTTTTCGAGATATCGCCTTGTGAGAAAGATGTTCACAGAACAAGAGTAGCTGCACATGGTGGGGTCTGCTCGGGTTTGGTAGTTTTAACTTAAGAAAAAATTGAAATATTTTCAATATCACTTTTCATAAATTTTTTTCCACGCCCTTGGGCTTGATAGTTGATACCCTTAATTTTTCGATTTAATCAATATGGCTTCTTTCTTTTTGGCTTCCCGTGAGTCGGGTAAATATGATCGAGTAAAACATGTCATATTTGCTGCTTACCTTTTCAACAAGTCATCCTGCTTGTCCGTAATATCCTCATATTTTTCCGCTAAGTTTTCCGCTTTTTCCCTGAGCTCTTCCCTACAACTGTTCATTTTCTGGATTTCTAACTTTTGAGTTTGTTTCAGCATGCTCAGAGTATGAACGCGCTTTTCCAATTCTTCGCGAGCTTTGGTGAAGTGTTTGAAGTGCTCTTCGCGGAAGGTTTGCGAAGCTCGTTGAAGAAGCTAAAGAATTAAAATGTGTAAAAGTGAGGGTTTGTATAAATAGATCTCCCTTGCGTACATCGAGCAACCTACTGAACAGCCTAATACCTAGTTAACAGCCAAACACCTAGTTAACAGCCTCAAGGAAATCAAACATGAGTTTATTTCAGGGCTTGCGGCCACATTAGTGTTCATACAAGTGTTCATACTATTTAAGATTTTTAAGGGAGTGGATGTGACGGCGTAGGTGCTAATTCTACCACAATGAAAATAATATAATTCTACTTCCCCCTTCATACTAGGAGAGGTTTTAAGAGTTTTGAAATTCCTTTCTTGGTTCTAAACTTAAAGCCCATTGATCGTGTTCAAATTGTCACTCTGTATATACGGGGCGAATAACCTCCTCTTGTGAAGTCGGTTAAAAATAGGACAAGTGAAGGAAAATTAGAAGAAAAAAATACTTACTTCATACGATTCTTCAGGAGTATTATTTGACGTTGACGATAATTTCAAAACGGGCTGATTTGAGGCTTTCTTCAGTATTTTCTGGATATACTGGTCGAACGCTTCACTTAACATCTAAAAATAGTTTTTAAAGATTGCACAAGTCAATAAACAAATTAAATGTAATATACAGTAAAGACAACGCAGGCTAAATATTTCTAGCAACGTTTAAAGTCCCTCTCACCGACCTTTTTTAAGGGTGACTGGACTTTCCCATCGACTTCCCCTTCAGCTTGCAGTAAGTTTTCATTTTTGGGCGGTATGGAAGCGGATAAAATTCCCAAAGTGACGACGCTGCAATCGCTCAAAAGGGCAATTATCGACGTTGGTTCGTAATACAAGGAAAAACCTACGACTGGATTGGTTTTGTCGTTGTTGGACGTCTTGGTGCACACCAGGTACTCGGCGGAGCTGGGGTTGATGAAGATGTCTGCGGAGGGAGCTGCATCTACAAATACATTAAAAAATTAATACAATTTAGAGTTTCAATTTTCAATACCTTTTGCTTTCCAAGATTTTTTTTTTATGTTCTGACACCCACGAAGACCGAAGTCTAAGTACTATGTACCGTGGGTGTATTGGGGAAATCCGATTCACACATCCAGAGCTGGAAACATCCGCACGGACTTCACCAGCCCTTTAAGAGGATGTGTGGGGTGGTACCACCTCGGTCGATGAAGAAATCCTCTACCACCTTCCAAAGTGAATGATACTTTTCAAAAAATGAACCGACTTCGAAAAGCATGGAAAAGTATAATAGTATATTGTACAGGGTGACCAATTTTGACACTTTTGCAGGGTATCTTGGCTATCTTTAAAGACAGAGAGCTGCGGTTTTCGCAATACTGTGCTACTTTTTCGTGAAAGCTATGATGCTACAATGCAAAAATTAATACTATCCGCAACAATTTAATTTTGAAAAAGATGTTCTCTCAAAAAATGTATTGCTGAAAAGTGCTTTAAAAAAATCGAAAAATTGGATTTAGACCAATTATACTTTCGTAAGTACTCGTATATCCCCCCAAATGGCATGAATAAAAAAAATGCTACAAACATCCCTAGTTCTCGAATATATGTGTTTACATATGTGTTTATATATGAGCTTACCCGTTTTTTTTTTGGTCTGTACTTTTGTGTAGTTCGAGGCGACGTTGCGCCCCCCCCCAGACAAAATTCTAAATCCGCCTGGGGATATGCTTTTCTCTTAAAAATTTATCCTTTTTAGGGGTTTAATTTTGAATAACGGCCAAACACGTGCTTGTTTATTTCCAATGAGAAGTTTAATGTACGGTTTTTTAAAAGAAAGTACACCCTCCTTATGGGATGAATTATTAAAAAAAAAACACAAACAGGTGTTTGCCTATTTTTCATAAGTTTCTATGCTGAATTTAACAAACCCTACCTTCAGCAGTTTGGGAGATACATGCTTTTCTTTTAAAAATTTACACACCTTCAGGGGTTGGATTTTGAATATCGGCCGAACACGTGCTAGTTTATTTTCTAGAAGTTTAATATACGCTTTTTATTAATTTTACCCCTCCCCGTAAGATGAATTAAAAAAAAAACACACACAAACAGGTGTTTGTTTACCTTTTAGTTCTATGCTGAATTTAACAAACCTACCTTAAGCAGTTTGGGAGATATATGCTTACTTTTTAAAAATGTACACCCCTTTAGGAGTTGACTAGGTAAATAACGGCCGAACACGTGCTTTTTTATTTCAAATGAAAAGTTAAATACTTCTAACGACTTTTTTTTTATTTACACCTCCCTTAAGAGACGAATTAAAAAAAAAGCAAACATGTGTTTGCTTATTTTTATGAGTTTTATGTTAAATTTAACACATCCCCCACTCTCAGGGATTTGAGAGATATAAGATTTTCTTTTAAAAACTTACACTCCTTTAGGGGTTGAATTTTCAATAACGGCCAAACGTTGCTTCGACGTAAATTAGCGGTCAGTCAAAAACTTACCATCTGGACCAATAACATAACTGTGCAACTCCTCCAGACAGCTGATATTCACAGAATGGACTCCCGCACTGTGCGTAGCGAAAAATCTGGACGCTTTCGATTCGTCCTTGTGAAGAAAAATAGGACATTTGTATTTTTTCGAATCCTCATCGGTTTCTCGGGTAATGGTTAAACCAAGTTCGAGCTCGACCGTTTCAAACACCAGAAGTTCCTTGTTTGGGATGTCAGTGAGTGATTTTGAATTTCGCTTTATCTAAAAAGTGAAAAAATCATTAAAAGTATTGTCACGTATGCGTCCCAAGACACGGCACTTCTACCAAATGTCACGTAACGCCAAAATTTCACCTGAGAGCTCTGCCCGGCGCATTCACCAAATGTCAACTATGCGTCTCAAGACACGGCGCTTCTACCAAATGTGACGTAACGCCAAAATCTCACCGGAGCGCCCTGCCCGGCGCATCCACCAAAATGCTACGTAACGTCAATGTCATCTCAGCGTACCCGGCGCTTCCACCAAATGTGACGTAGGGGTCGATAAATTACAGTACGGTTTACCAGTTTACCGGTTCAGCAGGTACTGCCCGGCGTCTCCACCAAATGTCACGTATGCGTCTCAAGACGCGGCGCCTCTACCAAATGTGACGTAACGCCAAAATGTCATCTGAGCGTACCTAGCGCCTCCACCAAATGTTACGTAGGAGTTGATTTGCATTTCGCTGGTACTCTCTATATATGAACCTCTCAAGAACAGTTTATATAAACAGCACAAACTGGTCAGAGTTCATAAAGTAATCACGAGGCCAACGTTATGCAGTTGTAGCAAGTACTCAGGTAGAATAGTTCCCGAAATATAAAATAAATAATATAATAAAATGTATAGAAATTTGGAAGAAATACGAAAATAGGAATATATGACAATATTAATGGAAATATTAACTCAGTAAAGAGAAAAAAGACAAAGACGAAACGTTACATAAGTTTTGTGGACTAGAAAGATAGCTCTTGTAACGAAGCATGGAATGTTCAAAATAATGGGCAACCCTGGGATGTATAGACAATGAGTTGTCGCCCTTTTTTAGACTCATCAGACTGTCAATGATAAAAACCAGTAAGAGAATGTTCTTAATGATAACTCAGCACTTGCATTTTCACTTACACTTCTTATGACAGAAACAGTAGTAAACATGTTATTTTGTAATCCATTAGAAACTTCTCACAGAAAATTCTCATCAAATTTAAACTAGTAAAGGAATGATTCTCACAAAAGTGAGCACAACTATTTTTGTGAGCAAACACTATTTTTGTCCTGTACCCCAGCCGTCTTCAACTCTTGAGCCATGAAGCACAAACGGCAACGTCGGAAACAGCGCCGCACGTGGGCTGATTTTATTTCGTTAATAATACGTATTATATAATATGGGATACCATATAGGGGAAAATAGTGAATTTAAATTATAGAAAAACAAAATAACACGTGTTTCTGAACCTTTTGTAAAAAAACACCCAAATAATTCATAAAATGCAAGAAACAGCACAATATACGAGAATATTTTAGATGCTGATAAATGTATATTTAAACTTATTTACACTAATAAATAAATAAATTAAAAAAGGGCCTCTTCTTAAGTCGTTTTCTCTCATCCTGATGGCAGCCAGTTAAACAATCGCTTTCCCATATATGATGGGGATTTTTCAAATGTCTTCAACCGTGCCTATCCAGAGCGAGCGCACTCGCATTTATCGTGTTGTATGAATGAAAGTCCGCGTTGGCCTTGTATTCCCCCACATTCTGTCTTGTATACAAGAGAAATTTACACATATAGGCAAAGTCAAAATTTTCTTTTCGTGGAAAATCGGTTTGCAACCAGCTTTTGTGTTTAGTTTAAATATTAGTATAATTATTTTGATTAATAAAAACTCCTTGGTTATTTGTACTATTTTCCCATAAGATAACGTTGTAACTAAGGTGAGAATATAGTAGTGAGTAGTAGATACTGACCAAAGCAGTCTCATCCATTATGTCCTTCAGCTGACAAATCGCATAATAACTGGTGTTAATTTTTTGATACACGTAGCCCAAAAACCTCGTGCTATTTGCACCATAAGTACACAATAGGCGTTGGAAATGTCAATGTCAACAATCTGGAATTTGCAATGAAATTCAAAGGACTTGTTCCAGTTGCGTGACAAAGGTAAGGAAATCAGTTGTGAATCATTGGTGACGAAATCCATACTATCTGATGGGGATAAGTTTGTGTTTTTGCAGATATTTTAGAATTTGAGAGTTGATGACTTTCTCTATAACTTTGCAGACAACGGAAAAAAGAGAGATATACCTACCTATAATTAGATGGCCAGGACTTGGAACTTTTCTTAGGGACAGGATGCACACGAGCAGTCTTCCAGCTGTTTGGAAAGATATCCTGTCCATAGGAGGTTTGGAAAAAATGAGTTCAGATGGGTGTAAGTAATGGAGCACATTTTTTAGAACGATTGCTGGGATGCCATCCAGACCGAAGGATTTTTTTTGGTGGTGTCAAGTAATAGATACGGATTTTTTTAACTTGTTTGACCATGAAAATATTATTTCGGGGGATTTGTAGGGTACAGACGTAACGGTTGGAAGATGGTAATTAGCAGGAAGAATAAGGGTGGAATTGGCAGCCAATTGTTCTGCAAACAGTTCAGCTTTCCCTTTATAGGTGGAGCTAATTTCGTTGTCAGAGGCCAGGGGAGGAAAAGTACTTCTACAGAAGTTTTGGCTAACGTTTTTGGCAAGTGATCAGAAAAATTTACTGCCGTTGGAACAGAAAGGCATTTTATCATTTATGCGGCTGTTAAAAGCATTTTTAGACTTCGAGAGAGTTTGATTGTATTGATTTCCTGTCTCGGTGAAGATCTGGCGATTTTCGGGTGTAGGATATTGAAGAAACCTTTTGTGAGCCTGGAGTTTTTTGAGCATGGCATTATCACATGCCTTGGAGAACCAAAGGGCTTGCAGGTATTGATTATATTATTCCAGCTTATGACTGGGACAAGCACGGGACTGGCATTTTTCGTTTAATTTATTTAAAATATAATCTAAAGTAAAACTTACTGAAGTAGTCTTACATATTTTAGTATTCAGACTAACATTTCAAAATTTTTGTTACCATTTGATTATTTTAATTTTTTCTAAGCCAGAAAATAGGATGATTCAGTAACTTTGGGACAATCGCCCAAACCTCTTCCATATTTTACTTATTTTTTTTTTAGAATTGTAAGCAGTATAGTGCTGAGACTTATCAAAATCAATGGAAAAAAATTAAGATAACTTACCTTTTCTTGTTCTTCTTCACCAATATTCAGTAAAATAGCGTTAGTCAGAGTACCAGTTGAGGTTGCAATGCAGACAATTTGAGGTGTGGATTTTAAACAGACGATGGAACAGGCATCGTTCTCGAACAAGTCATGGCCGGAGATAGGGTAAGGACCCTTAAGGGCTGGTTTAGTTCTAAAACATACAGGGCGATGGAAACAACAGTTACATTTTATGTAGAGAGTGTTTGAAAATGAATGGGACCTATTTTAATACAAATCAGGGCCCTGAGGCCAAAAACGTAGGAATAAAATTATGTCCAACATATTTAGGTCATGGATTAAGTATCCTTTATTTAATTTTGATTTTGATGCCATTGCATAGACCAAAAAAAAATGTAATTCTCAACGTAAATACTTTTTGATTTTGTTAAGTATTTTTGCACAATCATGTCTTTTTTTGTCTTTTACTGTTATTATTGATAGAAAAAGTAAGTTGGTTTTACTGAACGATTATTATTTTTCCTAGCAACCAAACTATACAAGCCGTATCTAAGCCGGTAAGTGTAACTCACCGCACTAGTGCTGCAACTGAAATTGTGCTTATATCTGCAGCTAAAAATTGACTAAAAAGGAGATCACATAAATAGAATTTATTTAAATTAAAGTTAAAAGTACAAACTGATTGTTGTTCTTAGCACTGAATATTTAGATTACAAATTTGCATGAGATTTTAAACTTGCGCTTTTCATTACAAAATATGTCAGTACGCTTTTCTCATTAATTAGGTACACTGTTTTTCTTGTGTAGCCAGTTTTTAAAAACCTTATATGCACTTTCGTACCTTTCACATGATTTTAGTGGGATTAGCTGTGAACAACTGGCTCTCCATCCTTCCTCGATTTCAGTATCAACATTTTTCGCTTCGTTAATACTTTCTTCCCCAAACATCTCAATATTTAGATTCATTCTGTTACGATGTATCAAAAATTTCCTGAATAATCGGAAGCGACAAATTCAAACTGACAGTACTGACTGACTGACGGACAGTAACAACGAACCGTTGTATAGCAACAGATATAATGACCCCGCATAACCCATTATAATTAAGTTAAAGTCCCACATAGTGTCCCGGACATACACAGCCATTATAAGACCTATTTTAACAAACGGGGTCTTAGTCTAGTGGACGGCGTTGGGAAAAGCAGTTCACCTGAAAAAGTTAACTAAGGTACAGAGAGCAGCTGGTCTAGGTATAACTGGTGCCCTACATACCACACCGACAGCAGCATTAGAGACGATGCTGCACGTCATACCCCTGGATATTTACAGCAGAAGTGTACCCGCAAAGAGTGTCGTGCGACTAAAAGAGTCGAACTGCTGGAATCTCGCCAACCATGGACACAGCATCATACTTAGTATCCTTCCAGGAGCTAACTTACAAAAATCGACGGATTACGTTGTCACAAAGTTTGACTTTGAGAGGGGGTTCTCTGCGCTCATTCCAGATAGGGGGGAGTGGGAGGAAAATCAGCTTATTATGGAGGCAGACCACTATGTTTTTACAGACGGGTCACAAATGAGCGCTGGCGTGGAAGCTGGAGTCTTTGTCGAAAGTATTCGTCGTACAGACTTCCTAACTACAGTAGTGTTTTTCAGGCAGCAATCTTGGCTCTGGACAAGGCAGCGACAACTCTGTTTGAACGCCTTGATCGGTGGGAAGGCAGGTCGATTGCATCTATATCGACAGTCAGTAGGTGATTAAGACACTCACAGGAGTGTTGTAAGAATCCGGATTAAATTATCCGTTGATCCCAACCATCAAAATATTCGGATTAATCCGAATATCACATACGTAATACGGAATTGGGTATTACTGATATAGAGTAGACAGAAGTGCTTTACACGCTAAGTCGAATTCGAACTAATTGTCAGTAACCGCGTATACCACCAAGTTCCGAGGGACCGATCGGCTGGTCGCACGTCGCGATGGTCAACCGGGAACACCTTCGTATTTTTTATTCCGTGCGTGATTCGGATGATTTTGATATCCGAAACATAAACACAGTCCACGGAATCTAAGGTGAACTCTGAATATTGATAGATCATTACTAATTCATTAGCATCATTAGCAGCTAGTAAAACACAGCTTTAACTTAAAATATACTGAAACATGATTTTTTTAATAGGCCTCAGATTAATTTAAAAAATATGCAATAATGTAATATATAATAAAATACATACTACTAATACAAAATATTTATTCTTAAATAACAACAAGTAAAAAACAAAACAACAAAATGTGGATATGTTAAACGTACCCAGGTAAATCTAAAAAATATTTCTTTGGTAAATAAGAATTAATAATATATAGTACTTCACGAATACGTATACGATGATACGGATTAGATCGCCGTGCCGTGCCGGGTCGCTTCGCCGGACACCAGGCAATCGAATCGAATTATATGGTGGGTTTTCGTGGATCCTTAAATTTTAATCCGGAATCGGATGATTAATCCGAATATTACTGCTATCCGATTATCCGATATATTACTGTATTCCGAATATCAAAATCATCAGAATATTTACATCACTAATTCACAGTGAGCAGCGTCGAATCAAATCTTGTTTGGCGCTGTCGCACTAATCACCGCAGACTTGGAGCCCGGCACCGAGTCACCTTATGCTGGATTCCGGGTCACTGTATACTGTATGATTTCGGGTAATGAGAAGGCCGACCCACTGGCTAGGAATACCAGCAAATGATTTCTACAGAAGCGGCAGAGATGAAGAAGAGGTAGAGAGCGTTCAACATTTTTTGTGTGAATGTCCTGGCCTTGCAAGAGGAAGATTTGATGCCTTCGGGGAGACTTTCTTCGGCGGACTGGAGGAGGTAAGCACTGCACCACTTGGACGTCGGGTGAGGTTCATCAACAGTAGCAGCTGGTTCTGGTAAGGCTTACACAATCCCCCCTGCAACATCTGTAGTTGCATGAAACATCATGGGTTGGTTCCAAGGCAATGTGGTAACACAACAGACCATCAGGTCTGTCTGAGACTAGCCGGCGGGTGCTGGGAGTCTGCCACTCTAACCTAACCTAACCTAGTACGTATTTTCGACAATAATAGAACTGAATTCATTACAGCAACTCGTTCCAAGATCAAAATCATTAGGAAACCAAACAAACCGCTAAAATATCAGAATAATTCAGTAGTTTTTAATGACAACTTATTAACAATGACAAGACAAAAACCTCTCAAAACATAACTGATCAACTATAAGATCTTAATTTAAACCAGTTCTAAATCTTAAACCTTTTTAGTGAATCTGAACGTATTTTTTTAATATGAAAAATTGGGCCGTCCTTAAAAGGCATTCAATTTGCTTAACTTACCGTTTGCACAAATCCATACTGATGGAATAAACAGAAAAATCTCCTCTCAAAATGTAGACTGGCCAGACAAGTTCCTCAAATTTGCTTTTATTCTTCTCGTTTCTAGTTTTTTCTAAAGTCTTCGGGGTAATTCTTTCTGCAGATTTTGATTTTCGGGTTTCCAGTTTTATTACAGCATTTTCTAAAAACAACAAAAAAAAAAATGAAAAGTAGGAGTGTCTGGCCATCCCTTTAAGTGATTTTTAAACCTTTTTCCTTTTTCGCGATTTTCAACTCTTTAAAGTCATCCGGCAGAAGGTTTTCAGAAGAAATTTCGGGAAATCCGAAGTCGAAATCCACTGCTATCTCGCCGTATATGTCGAGAAAGGTGGTTTTACTACCGGGAAATAAACCTCCAGGTTTTTCTCCAATCGGGTACACCCCGAGGTTCAAGGCCTCATTCTTCTCTATTTGGTACAGCCTAGAAACGAAAAAAATATAAAGTTTAGGTAGGTAGGTAATATCCATTGACCTTCAGGCAGAAGAGAGAATACCATTCATCAGGCGCGTACGCAAGGGAGGGGGTTATCGGGTTAAAACCCGCCTCGAAATTTTCAATAAAATAAACTTTGCAGAAAAATAAAAAAGTTTACGTTTTAGAAATTAAAGCACAGTTTTTACATGTTTTTCAACATAATTAATCCAGAAGCTGGTGGATGTCAAGTTATTGTCAATATGTCGGTGTTGTCGCGTCTGGGTCAAGATTCTTTGGAGAAAATAGAAAAGTCTGTACAAAAATGGTTCTCATTAAGACCGTAAAGACGAGCAATTCTATGTGGCATCAATTTAGGGCCTTTTGTGACAAAAGAAATTATTGGTTGCTAGTAGCCACACCAGTATCGGATCTTGCAGAAATACTTGAAGATTGGGCATTTAACATGAAAAAAATTCAGTCAAGTGCAAGCTATACTTGCACAATTAGTGTTCCGTGCCATCAGCCCTCCACTTAACCTGAGCAAACCTCGACCGCCCGATCTCCGCCCATCTGCCGCGCTACCCGCCGCCGACGGCACCAACGCCGTATAAAATCGCGTATGCGCGGAGCTGAGTGGGGAGCGTTTCGACTGAGTCAAATTAAGAATTTTAAAAAACGTGTAAGGACATAAGTTCTTCCTTATATCGTGCGTAATATTTTTGGTTGAAAAACTTTTTCTCTAAAACCAATGGTTCAGCAGTTATAAGGAAATAAACAATTAAACTGTTTATAACAATTGATCGCGCTAGAATTTTTCAATCCTGATAACTTTGGCCTAATCTACACATAATTATCAATGTTCATGATTTTTTAAAGATTTTTCTGAGCGATCCTTTTGGCGATAAGGGTGGGAGACAGCAATTTTTAAGCGGTTTTCCCGAAAAATGTTTAAAAAAATATATCAAAAATACATCATATATGTATATTGTTAAATTCGTGCTTCAATAAGCTTTCATGTGACACCCTACAGATGCCCTTGCATTTTTTTCCATTTCCCAATTTACCCCCTGAAATGAATCCCCAGTAGTGTTGTAAATATCCGTATTCATTAGATATCCGAATCATACGGAATCGGAATCAGCTAATATCCGTATCCATTATCCGAATTCGAATCCATTTCTTGACCCGCGCGAAAGCGGTTACAGATCATGTATACGTATGCATGCAACAGACTAAAACATTTTCTATCCGGATACACGGCTAGGTAGGTCGATGCGGTATCGGTATCATACCAGCGACATACCAGTCGAAGTCGAAGTTTAGGGATAAGAAGGCACCGCGTCGCGCCGTTCTCGTTTGAATTCGGTTCGGGTGAGGCGGGACTAGTTTAACCAATGGGTCTCATCTCATATGATACCCGTTACCCCGATAACTATGCCATCTTTTTTTAGGAAATGTCATTAGAAAGAGAAAGCAAAATATCAAATATGCCAAATCGCAGACCGTGTTGTTCGCTTACACTCGATTCCGATTCCGTTTTCTCTTTGCACTTTGCATTAGTAACCACCCGATGCGAATTTATTTTGATTCCGAATCCGTATTCAAGTTCTCGGCCGGTTCCGGATAATCCGGATTCTTTTAATATTCGGATCCAACGGATTTTTGGATACGTATCCTTACATCACTAATCCCCAGAATTAAAATTCAACTTTTAATACTTCACGTCTAAATTGGGCCACCACACTCGGTCTCTGTGCTGAATTTCAAATTTTTACGTCAAATAGTTTCAGAGAAAATCGCCTATGACAGACGGACGGGCGGACACAGAAGTGATTCTATAAGTGTTCCGTTTCACGGAAATCACAATGGATTTTGATGATTCATCAGTGATTAATTAATCAGTGTTTACAACACAAACGGCACAACTGGCTATAATAGTTTTGTGCAAATGGCTGTTATGGGTATAAGAGCTGGCTACCTGTCAAAAAAATTGCATAACAAGGTATTTTTTGGAATATTTTTACAGGAAAAATTAGATGCAAGAATGGTATTTCATAAGACTCTTTCTTAAGTACATAAGTACTTAAGTACATAATACATATTTTTACTTTTCTGTAATTTCTATTGACATCTACTTGTTAAATTTTGCGGCGGGTTAAAAATCGAATAAATTATTGACAGGAGCTAGTAAACAATGAATCCACTTAAAATTAATTTTGATACAAAAACTGTCCCTCGTGATTGGTCTGAAGTAAAACGAAGGAAATAGTCTCGTTACAAGTCGAATTACTGCATACGAATAATTTTCATGTTCACAAATAGGGTCAGTCAGTTTTCCTGCGAAAATCGTCCTTTTTTATACACGATCTTCGTTCGATAACACTCGAAAATACGGGACCTGACCGGAAAAATCATCTGGGGGCACCCTGTATAATAAAAGTTCAGATTATTTATTTTGACGTACCTTAACGTATTGTCAGAAGTCAATACTAAAATGTGGGAGTCACTGACGCTTCCTGGGTGAAATTTGACTTGTCTTACTTCAATAACGTCACTGCAGGAGAGTAGTCGTTCGTCTAAGCTGTAACTTCTGCAACAACAAAAGGTTTTATAAATAATAAAATTCGCTGTAATTATAAAAACAAATCATTTCTAACCCAGTTAAATACATATTTATACAGGGTGTTCGAAAAGTCTTAGTATTGGCAAATATCTTTGCTATTAGTAAAGATAGAGATACCAAATTTTAGGTGTATCTTATTGATTAATAAATCTACTTTTTTATGTAATTTAATTTTTTCAATCCCCCTTGAGGGGTGACGCTAGGGAGTTAAGGTCAAAAATTTCAAATGCAACCCTATGCCGTGTGGTGCCTTATTTTAAAGGTCTTCAAAAAAGAAACATTTTACCGCAAATCCGAGGCCCGTATCCTAATTCGTTTTTAAATGGCAAGCATACAAGAATTAAAAATCGTGAAAAAACAATTACAAATTCAAGTACCTTTACTTCCCTTATTGCATTAAAAGTTGTTCAACATGACCACCATGAACTTCTTGGCAGTAATAAAGTCGATTTTGGAACTCTACCAAAAAGTATCACCTGCCATTCTCGAAAATGTGAGAAGTGAGTTCCAAAATCGACTTTATTACTGTCAAGAAGTTCATGGTGGTCATTTTAAACAACTTTTAAAGTAATAGAAGAAATAAAGGTTTTTAAAATTTTTAATTTTTTTTCACGATTTGTAACTTTTAAAGGCTTGCCATTTAAAAAGGAATTCGGCGACCCTTTTGGACAATGCTGAAGGCGACATTACCACCTTTAAACGGCACGGCGGATGAAAGCCATCCACTGTTGCTGAAGGTTATATAAAAGAGTCGATTTCCAATAAAATCGAAACTGCTAAAAAAATACAAGGAGAGAAACATCAATCTCTTGAGTCTACCACGAGCAGAGATGTAATTTGTCCTTTAAGCATACCCCAGAAAAGTATTAATAACTCAAGCAGTGCTTTTTTAATAAACATCAACATAAATATTACTAAGTAGATAGTATTGTAGTTTGTTTAACTTTTCGTTGTCAAATAACTGTTTTATAATAAAAATGCCTTAAAACACTAAACATCAATTTTTCTTAATAAGGCCCAATAGTGATTTATGGCTATAACTCACTAGTGAGTTATGAGTCATAAGTTATGACTCATAACTTACTAGTGAGTTATGTGCAACTTTATACGTTGAAAACCTCATCAATAATATACAATTTATAAGAAAGTGTTGGAGAAAATTATTTTAAAGGTCTTAGATGACCCTCTCTTTCATAAGGAAGGTTTCACGGGGATGAAGGGTACTCGTTTAAAATAGTAGAAATCCGTACCAAAATGAAATACTTCCTAGTTTTTTATTTAAAAGCAGTCACTCGAAATCTCATCAGATTTCGTCGCTGGAAAGACAACCTGAACAACAACCCGAATTTCGAGTTATGGCCACCATACCTACCCCCCAGGGTCACATTTATAAAAACACAAACTGGCGTTTCTCTCTCTTTTATGGTTATCGTGATATTATAAATTATATAGGCATAAGTCAGCCATGTATGAAAATTTTCACAAAAGTTAATAGACAAGAAGGCGGCTCTCTTTTAAAACTCGATAACTCCGTAAATACATCTTTCCTTGCAAGAATATAACATTCAGCATAATCTACGTAGTCTACTAAATATGTAACTTACATAAATCTACTGTAAATTATAACAGAAGAAGAAGTTCAGTAACCAATGCAATACTGGCTTAATTTTCAATCGCTTCTCTTGAAAAATATGTTAAATGGAGTTAAGCCCCTTTGTCTTTCCAGCGACGATTTACGTATCGTACACAGCCGGGTTAGTCTAAATTGCAGTCGCCGCTTGGACTATTAACAAAGGAAATAGCAAAACGTAATGCATTTTGCCCACTCTTCCCCTTGCAGCAGCCGCTCAGCCTATTCGTATTAAAAGGAAATACTCCCAAATTTTTTATTCCGAAGCAGTCATATCCCACATATATCGTACACGGCCACTTTTTGCCAGCACCACCTCCATATTTCTTAATTTCGCATCCTCTTTCACCCTTTTGCTCTCCATTACCGTCTCCGCAATGCGATTTCTGGTGGTCGCGTGTGACACATCCAGGTGCTAAATTACAATTTCTGTGACGTCTTTGCTTTTTAGCGCGCACTTTATGTAATTAGAGCGAATATGACTTAAATGACTTGATTGAGAAATATGGCGGTGTAATTGCGGCCCAAAGAGCCGGGATGAAAAGAAATTAGGTAAAAACGAGTTAATCTTAATAATACGCGTGTATAAATATTTATAATGTATGTTTTAAAATGGTTAGGACCGACTTAGGAAGGGCTTGAGTACATTATTTTCAAACCTACAAGAATGGCAAGCATGGGATGAAAAGTTTCCAGCCTGACCCAGAGAGGGCGCAATTTACCGTGCGATAAGTAGTTTGTATTTTATACTCGTTACAGTTTATTAACCGACTTTACAAGAGAATATTATCAATGATCAAGGGCGTAGCCAAGGGAGGGCAGGGGGGGGGGGGGGGCACGTGCCCCCCCCTGGCACGAGCAAAAAGCCAAGATTTACCAATGTGCCATTCAAATTTCCCGTGCTGTCGCAGCTGATTTTCAAAGCGTACTGAATGTAGGGCAGAAGATTCAAAAATCGAAACGTTTAAGAATTTAAAACATTTAAAATAGCTTTCTCTGCAGTTTGAAATCATTGAGGGTGGTTAAATAAAACACTGTTTTTTTTTTTAAAAATAAAAAATAGTATTAAATTATTAACATTATATAAAAAGGTTTAATTTATACCAATAGACAGGTACAATCGGTACTTTTATACTACTTAATTACAAATTTTAAAAAATCAGTAGTTTTATGTATTACCATCAGTTTATTTCCTCAGATTTTTTTTTCAATCGATCAATTCATCGGCAGCCTCCAATGAAAAACAAGTATTGTTTTTTAATATGTGTTTACAGTACTCCATCGTAGTTATATTCAGGCAATTTATATTTTCTTTAACGACACAAAGTACAAGAAAGAGTAGTACTCGTATCACACTAATTTCATCAATCGAAAAGCCACTAAACTTAATTCATAATATATTTTCAGTCACAATAATTTTTCAAAATTTTTTGTGCGTATTTGGTTTTAGTTTCGTTTTGAAAGTTCGTACTAAAATTAGTGGTTTTTCCAAGATCAGTACTGACGTACTGAATTTGGCCACTTTGTACTGAATTCAGTACAATTGTACCGAAATGGCAGCACTGCTGCATGTGGCGCAAACGTGTGAAGTGGTAAGAAAGCTTTTGCTGTTAACTAATAATAATAATAATAATAATAAATACATTTATTTGTGCCAAAGAAAAATAAAAGTACAATAATAAAGAATTGTAATAACAAGTACAATAGCAATAACTGTAATAGCCAAAGGAATTAAAAATTACGGGAACATACTAGTTGGCACAAATGGGTAGAAATTTTTATTAAAATTAATCATTCTTCCAATCCTACCCCACGCAAATATTTTTTAAGTTTACATTTAAAATTTATATAACTTAATTAAAGGTGGCTGCCGTGCGCTGTTCCTGTTCACTCAGATCTCAGATATAAAATAATTATCAAATTGTAATATAATTTTTCTTACAAAATTGGCCTAACAATATCCTATACTATACCTGCACCATAATCGACAATTTTAGCATGATTTCAAATTTTTTAAATTTATTTCAATTTATTTTAAATAAAACCGCAAACTTTTACCGGCTTATTATGAAAACAATTTATTGTTTTTTTTTTTGCAAAATAATTTGATTTCATAAAATGTTTCGCAAAAATAAAATGTAGATAAATTCTATACATTCTTTTTGTTAAGCGATGTTCTGTTTTAGCAGGTATTCATTATTTTCTTTTTTAACTGATTCGAGTTTCTAATTTGCAATAATAATATGTATGTACTATATACTATACATTATCTATAAATATATATTTTTTTAAATAATGTTTTTTTTTATATTTCTTTACAAAAAAAGTAAAAAAACTAGACTACGTACTACTACGTTGCGTCCTTGGGGGTCCAGAAAATCTGCCCTCCCGGTCACCTAATTCTGCCCCCCCCCTGCTCAAAATCCTGGCTACGCCCTTGTCAATGATTGATTGATTTCGATGATTTTTTTTTGTATACAATTTGTCCAAAAATGTCAACCAATTTTCGGGGGTACTGAGGTCATAAAATTAAATGTCTACCAGATGTTAAAAAGTTTATTGGGGGGGAGGATTAAAAGGACAGGGAACTTTTCCAAAAATGTTAACTAATATGCCATTTTCAGGGTTATTGAGGACAGGAAATCTAATTTTGTGGAACAATGTTAAAAAAAGTAATGGCCGGGGGGGTGGGGGGGGGGGGGGTGGGAGGAGAAAAACGGCTGAGAATTTCTCCAAAAATGTTGAATGTCATTTCCGGAGTTATTAAGGTCAGAAAATCTAATATTACATGGGCATTACAAACTTAAAGAGGTGGAAATAAGACGACGGGGGGAGAGAGACTAGGTGCAACAGAAAGAAAGAAATTTCAAAAAAATAAACCAACTTCACAAAAACACACACTGAAAAGTATGAAATAATATTTTTACGTATTTATAACTAAGGTTAACGTCAAGCTTAATTTTGTTCAAATTTAGGTAACTTGTAGGTACACCGAAGCTCTATACTTTGAAGTCGGCGCAATTTCGCAGTATAAGGATACGTAATGATAATTCATAAACTATTAATAACGAGTTACTCTTTACAGTTTAGAACTTTGGTGTACGGATTACTTAAAGTTGACAGTTTAACCAGTTTAAGCTTGATATTTCTAGTGTTAAAGCTGTTTTCGAGGTTTTTAAAGAATAAGATTATTATAGAGAATGGAAAAAGAACAGAAATATACATTATGCGCATATTGCGAAGAACTTTGTGAAGTTAAAAAAAAGCCACCCAAAATTGAAATACTTATCATACCTGATTGAGAAGTGTAATATGGAGAAAAACCAAAATAAGAAGTTATCCAGCGTAGTACAAAGAAAGCTACTGGAAGTTTCAACCAAGTTTTCACGAAATAGAAAAGATAAGTTAAATAAAATTGTTTCAAAATATTATATTTATGTAGTCAAGCACAGACATTTAATTAATATAATTAAAATAATTCTTCACCGATGCGCGATGTATTCATCATTGAAACGCCAGGAGTTTTGAAACACATTTATAATATTTATGTAATGATTATAATTAAACATGAAATAAAATGTTTCACAAGCACAATGATTTTTTCTTATAATTATATCGTTTAATAAGAAACATAAAATTCTATTTTTATATAAAAGCAAAAAGTCAAATATGATAAATATGGCAATAATTTGACAGAAAAATTTACACTTATTAATTTCACCCAGGGAACCCTAGAGAATGAAAATTTCCGAAATTTTTTTGGATTGCCATGGTAACGAAACCAAAAACAAACTTCTGATTGGCTAAAAAAGTGACGTGAGAAGTTTTCCTAGTAATTTTCTTGAAAATAATATTTTTGGGTTTGTAATGAGTTCCTTACATGATTTATGCAATAAAAAATATATGCAATAAAAAATATATGCATATTCTTTATTAATTTTATCTAATGTTTATTATAAAGAAAAGAAAATGTTAATCGTAAACCGTAGAAAATTTTGATCTAATCTTTTTTTGCAAACCACACCAAGTCGTAAACAATAATAAAAACGGATTTTGGTTAATTTCGGTCCCATTAGAGGTTTCGAGCGATGAATATTCAAAAAGTTCTTTAAAATGGTATTTTTGCCATAGACGTACCAACATTTCTGGGATTTTTTATCCAGAGAATTCAGAGAAATATCAACTGTAAAAATGTCTATTCATTCGCCTGTCGAAAAATCCAGATTCAACACGGTGTGCCTCGACTAAGCTTAACCCAAAGGTCTTCCCACTTCCATTTTTTTCAGAACTGTGTTAAACTGGTATGGCCTAAGTAATTTAAGCCCAAAATGAAAATCCTAGATCAATAGTTGGAAAAGAAATCTTGATTTGTGGCGAACGGAGGAACCGTGCTCCACTTGACTGTCGGTTTATTCAAACGAATCCTTTTAATTGTTACATTACAAGTCAGTACAGGTCGCGACTTGTTCATTCGGAGCACAGTTAAAGAAGTCTCCGGAAGCGTAAAAACGCAATGTAATTGTCAATCTTTCCGTTACTGATATAGCTTTTCTGAAAGTAGTATCTTGTTTCACAATTCTTGGGTCAATTAAATTCAGTGGAAGACATTCGAAGGAAGGTTTTGTACTGTCCACTTATTTCTTGGTTTTTTAGGATACTCATTCTTAATGTCGCGCCACCGTTAACACTTCTTTCTCTAAATAAATCTGTCTGCCACCGACGTTTTTCCTTCTTTTTCTTTCGGAAGCAATATCCCATTAGAACGAACGCAGCAATAGCCACTTTTAAGTCCGCCATTTCAGAACCGAGTGACAGTCTGAATAGTGGAGCACTGTTGAGCCAAGCATTCTAAATGAGCATTCGCAACGCCAAGGAAACGATCTTTGTAATGTAATGCTCGCCTTGAGCATTACGTTACAAAGATCGGCTCAAGTCAGTCGCCGCCGTAAGGTTCAGCCCAGCACACTAGTGTTGTAAATATCCGTATTCATTAGATATCCGAATCATACGGAATCGGAATCAGCTAATATCCGTATCCATTATCCGAATACGAATCCATTTCTTGACCCGCGCGAAAGCGGTTACAGATCATGTATACGTATGCATGCAATAGACAACAGACTAAAACATTTTCTATCCGGATACACGGCTAGGTAGGTCGATGCGGTATCGGTATCATACCATTCGAAGTCGAAGTTTAGGGATAAGAAGGCACCGCGTCGCGCCGTTCTCGTTTGAATTCGGTTCGGGTGAGGCGGGACTAGTTTAACCAATGGGTCTCATCTCATATGATACCCGTTACCCCGATAACTATGCCATCTTTTTTTAGGAAATGTCATTAGAAAGAGAAAGCACAATATCAAATATGCCAAATCGCAGACCGTGTTGTTCGCTTACACTCGATTCCGATTCCGTTTTCTCTTTGCACTTTGCATTAGTAACCACCCCATGCGAATTTATTTTGATTCCGAATCCGTATTCAAGTTCTCGGCCGGTTCCGGATAATCCGGATTCTTTTAATATTCGGATCCAACGGATTTTTGGATACGTATCCTTACATCACTACAGCACACCAATCCTTTCTTCTTCACATTAATGCCCTGCTCTTTTTAACTACCAATCCCATCTACAGTTACGCTGACGATAGCACTCTTCATTCCAGCATTTATTTTTCCAGACAAGTCTCTAATCAAGAGCTCGATAATAGACGCCGATCTATGCACCTATCCCTTTCCCAAGATCTTCAATTAATCTTCAAAAAATTTTCACTAAAATACCTCCGTTGCTATATATGGTGATCTATCAAAATAACGTATTTTGATTAGTTTAAAATTATAGGTGTGGAATTTTCCTAGTAATTTTCTTGAAAATAATATTTTTGGGTTTGTAATGAGTTCTTTACACGATTTATGCAATAAAAAAATACATGCATATTCTTTATTAATTGTATCTAATGTTTATTATAAAGAAAAGAAAACGTTAATCGTAAACCGTAGAAAATTATGATCTAATCTTTTTTTGCAAACCACACCAAGTCGTAAACAATAATAAAAACGGATTTTGGTTAATTTCGGTACCATTAGAGGTTTCGAGCGATGAATATTCAAAAAGTTTCTTTAAAATGGTATTTTTGCCATAGACGTACCAACATTTCTGGGAGTTTTTATCCAGAGAATTCAGAGAAATATCAACTGTAAAAATGTCTATTCATTCGCCTGTCGAAAAATCCAGATTCAACACGGTGTGCCTCGACTAAGCTTAACCCAAAGGTCTTCCCACTTCCATTTTTTTTCAGACTGTGTTAAACTGGTATGGCCTAAGTAATTTAAGCCCAAAATGAAAATCCTAGATCAATAGTTGGAAAAGAAATCTTGATTTGTGGCGAACGGAGGAACCGTGCTCCACTTGACTGTCGGTTTATTCAAACGAATCCTTTTAATTGTTACATTACAAGTCAGTACAGGTCGCGACTTGTTCATTCGGAGCACAGTTAAAGAAGTCTCCGGAAGCGTAAAAACGCAATGTAATTGTCAATCTTTCCGTTACTGATATAGCTTTTCTGAAAGTAGTATCTTGTTTCACAATTGTTGGGTCAATTAAATTCAGTGGAAGACATTCGAAGGAAGGTTTTGTACTGTCCACTTATTTCTTGGTTTTTCAGGATACTCATTCTTAATGTCGCGCCACCGTTAACACTTCTTTCTCTAAATAAATCTGTCTGCCACCGACGTTTTTCCTTCTTTTTCTTTCGGAAGCAATATCCCATTAGAACGAACGCAGCAATAGTCACTTTTAAGTCCGCCATTTCAGAACCGAGTGACAGTCTGAATAGTGGAGCACTGTTGAGCCAAGCATTCTAAATGAGCATTCGCAACGCCAAGGAAACGATCTTTGTAATGTAATGCTCGCCTTGAGCATTACGTTACAAAGATCGGCTCAAGTCAGTCGCCGCCGTAAGGTTCAGCCCAGCACACTAGTGTTGTAAATATCCGTATTCATTAGATATCCGAATCATACGGAATCGGAATCAGCTAATATCCGTATCCATTATCCGAATACGAATCCATTTCTTGACCCGCGCGAAAGCGGTTACAGATCATGTATACGTATGCATGCAATAGACAACAGACTAAAACATTTTCTATCCGGATACACGGCTAGGTAGGTCGATGCGGTATCGGTATCATACCATTCGAAGTCGAAGTTTAGGGATAAGAAGGCACCGCGTCGCGCCGTTCTCGTTTGAATTCGGTTCGGGTGAGGCGGGACTAGTTTAACCAATGGGTCTCATCTCATATGATACCCGTTACCCCGATAACTATGCCATCTTTTTTTAGGAAATGTCATTAGAAAGAGAAAGCACAATATCAAATATGCCAAATCGCAGACCGTGTTGTTCGCTTACACTCGATTCCGATTCCGTTTTCTCTTTGCACTTTGCATTAGTAACCACCCGATGCGAATTTATTTTGATTACGAATCCGTATTCAAGTTCTCGGCCGGTTCCGGATAATCCGGATTCTTTTAATATTCGGATCCAACGGATTTTTGGATACGTATCCTTACATCACTACAGCACACCAATCCTTTCTTCTTCACATTAATGCCCTGCTCTTTTTAACTACCAATCCCATCTACAGTTACGCTGACGATAGCACTCTTCATTCCAGCATTTATTTTTCCAGACAAGTCTCTAATCAAGAGCTCGATAATAGACGCCGATCTATGCACCTATCCCTTTCCCAAGATCTTCAATTAATTTTAGACTGGGGTGAAAAACAACCTTGTTCAGTTTAACGCCTTCATAACCCAGTCTTGCTCCCTGTCACGCAAAAAATCCAGCCACACTTCTCCCACCCACATAAATGGCCAAGCCCTACACAACAATGAAACGTTCGATCTTGTTCGCTTTCGCGTACGATCTCAGCCGGCACAAACACATTACTTTAATAGCCACATTAGCAGCTAAAAGCTTGGTTTTCTTCTTCGAGCCAGAAAATGCTTCTTTCCTTCCAGTTTACTCTCTATGTTTCCCAAATAAGACCTAACCAAGAGTACTGTTCCCACATCTGGAGTGGCACTCTGTATGAAAAATAGCGATCGGGCTCTCTTTGCAAATTCCTACTCTGTATCACAGTTCGGTATGTTTCGCAGTGGGCCGATATAGCACGAACTTACGTAGCGAAAGCGATAGCGCGAGAGGTGTCGCCTTGAAAGCGACGCCGTTTTGTCTCTTTTTACCTTTAGCTAAAAAGTCGTTTTGTCCCTCTTGTGCAATAAATATCAACATAACCTAAAACTATTTGAAGTTTATTGTTGTTGTTATTAGTGATGTAAAAGTTATATTTACTATGGAAAAACGTGCTAATCTTTCTAGGATTAGGGAACGAAAAACAAATACAGCTCAGTGGGCTGCTTTAATTAATTTTTTAATAGATCATCCCGAATTGGTAACGCACAGCTTCACAGAAATTAGTGGAAAAGAAAATTTCATGAGATTGTGTGATGAAATATCTTCCCAATTAAACAGTATGGGTATTCTAGTTGACTTTATTTCTGCCTGAAAATGGTCCACTAAATTATCAAATAGATTTACGCCTAGGTCCTAGTTAAGAGGGAATAATTCGATAAATCTTCTCTCGTGTAGTAAGAAGGGACCACTTTCGTCTCTCATTTTCGTATATTCGTCAATCGTTTTCAAAATTATTAATAAAACACCTTAATGGAGGGAACATATTACAATAATCGAAATCAAATAAATAAAAATAATTTAATTTTTGACACTAGAAACAATAAACAATTCAGGTTAAGACCTGAAATTTCTTCTTTTTTGTTAAAAAATGTATGTTTTTAGAACGCACTATACAGTATTTTTTGTTTATCTCTATTTTGCCTATAAAGAAATGCTTATAGAGTACTTAGTATCAAAGCGATCGCTTCCTCTTCGCTTCTTTATCTCTTTCGCTATCGCTATTTTAAATAGCTACCGAGTCCCACTCTAGGGGAGTAGAATCACCTTGGACACTTAAAATCCTCGATTCTATCCAAAAGAGAGCAACTCGACTCGCACCAATGACCCAGTCCTCTCAAGACAACCCCCTTCTCTTGCTTATCGCAATGCTGTTGGAGATCTGTCCCTTTTTCACCGATATTTCCAGGATTTTGCTTGAAAAAACTAGTCGCTATTATTCCCTCCTTAACTGTTCCTAACAGAACAACAAGGGGCGCGTCACGTCTGGGTCCCTTTCCTGTCCAGCTACAAAAACCTAGAACATTCCGCTTCTCTCGCTCATTCATACCTAGGGTCTCCAGATTATGGAACAAATTGCCAGCACATGTTTTCCCTACCCATCCCAACCCCCAATTATTTAAATCCTGTGTTAATAGATTACATTTTCCTTTTCTCCAGACCAGTGGTGCAGCTAGATAGTGCTTTTTTTTGCGGGGGGGGGGGGCTTAAGCCCTGACTCTTAAGATAAAGTTAGTTTGAATTTTTTTATTTTTATGGAACACCAATCGGTCTAGGGGGGGGGGGGGGGAGGGGGGGGGGTAAATTCGAGCTTTTGAGCTAAGCCCCCATAGACCCCCTAGTTGCGCCTCTTCTCCAGACGCACACGGTACGTTAGTATTTAGGACTGAAGTCTACGGGGGCTATCCCGGATAAAAAAAAATATAAAAGTATAATAAGTTTCAAAATCCCATTGCCTACTTCACTGTTCTTCTTAACTATAATTAAGAAAGCATAGGTTAGGTAATCTCACACTCGCGAAGATTCGGCCTTAGAGGCGCCGGCGGCGACCGCGCGCGTATTTGCATAAAAAACCGATAAAATTAGCTGCGGGATTAGGCGGATGCGTGAACGCGGCTTAAAGTCGCAGAAATTCGGGGGTTAAGGTATTTAAATGCCCCCCTTTATGGCTGTTTCGGTGTGATCTAAGGTATTTTTAGGTAAATCAAAACAACTAACTTCTGAGCCTTATTTACCGTCACTGACGATGGTTAAACTTAATCTGGCGGTGAAATAGTCGGGTGGTATTTAATTTAAATACCTGGATTTCATAAGTAATATTGGAATTGTTTATTTCTTAAAAACAAACGTATCCCAGAAAAATTCTCGAAAAACAATTTTTTCTACAAGCGTGCGCAAAGTAAGTACTTTGCGCACGCTTTTTTCGAATGGAAAGTTCTGACAAAGAAATTCCAGAAACTATTCAAAAGGTAGTAGAAGTCGCAAATTTAGAGTTCCTACCAGATAAATCAAGAGCCAAACAAACAAAATGATTTTTTTTGGAAAATTTTTCAACGAAAAAGGGGTGAAAACTCTAAAACAACAAATATTCTTAGCTTATCTTCTTGAGACCAGTAACACGTAGGCCCAATACTATGGTCTAACTAAATAGACCATGTTAAAAAGTGTGGTTTATTTGCTCAGACATTAATTGTTGTTTGTATTACGGTTGTATTTTTATTATTGCAGTGTAATTTGTGTATAATTATTTTTATTAAACAGTGAAATTTATTAAAAAACAACCTCATTTTTCACGTGCCAGAACAGCCGATGTTGGAAGAAAGTACATACCTAATGCAAAGCTAATCAAAAATTCTATCTATTAATCTGACGGCATCAATTTTTACCTTGTTTGGTATAAACAGTTTATTTATTCAAATTTAAAAAAAAAGTACAGCAAAGTCTCTTTCCTGACTACCTAAATTCCCTGACTTTTCCAGAAAGTGGCCACTCTGTATCATTTTAATGAGTTAGTATCGTTCAATTCAACTAAGCATATTTGGCTGTACGTTTATTTTTATGTTACAATAAATAATAAGTATTTGTAACGCAATTTTAAAGAGAAATAAGCGGCCACCCATCATACAAGTATCAACTTGCAGCAAATTATCCGATTGTCCTCGCAAAAATTCCGTTCCGGTCATTGTTAAACATTCATTTTCTTCACATGTAATGTTTCTTATCTACGAAATCTCCTAACCTCTGTGAATTAATCAAGAAAATAAATTAACACTGAAATTTACCATGTTCTAGCCATTATAACATTTTTATTTATATGACATGTGACGTCATAACCAATAGGAGTTTCGTATATTGTATGAAAATTTGTAGTAGTCTGTTAATACAGACCAAAATAAATGGATCAAAGCAACTGCCATAAATATTTAATTAATGTAGAGAATACTTTAGGGTTAGCAGTAGAGAAACTAGAAAGCCAATTTATACTGATCCGCACATTTAGATTTAAAAGATTTGAAAATGTAGAGGAGAACAAAATGTTTTACCTAATAAGGAACAACTGGTATAAATTCACAAATTAGTTTAGCTCCCATACATTTCTATCGTTTAGTACTAGCCTAGATATAAAAATCCTGTAAAATAAATCTTGCAGTAATTTTTCAGCAAATTCGTCCGTGTACATTAAAACCGTCGAGCCAAAAATTATATTAAATAATGAGGTGTAAGTACCGCAACGTTATTTTCGTGTTTAACATCCCGTTTTTCGACGACTGGAATTTTTTCAGCCGCCCCATTTAACTTAGTAGCCGGAAATGAAAAAAAAAAATACATTCTATGAGGAGGTAATTGTGAAATGCGACTTTATTCAGACTTCGCATGCATGTAAAAATGAAAAGTCTAGTCGTGAAATTTCTACCCCTTAAAAGTTAATAAAAAAACAGAAATATATAGGTATAACTCTAATACAGGGTGCTATGAAATTCACTGCATATATTGGAACCGGTAAATCCTGGTCTGAATTAAGATTGAAAAAAATATTCATAAATGGCGCTTTGCAATAATAAGCTGGTAACTTCCTTTTAAACTTTCTCTAACCAGCGGTTAGTTGCCAATTCTATCAATAATTTTTTCTATGTAACAAGTCAGCATACGAAATAATGTTATTGTTACCTTTGTAGTAAAATTCCTTTAAAATATACTTCTTTTGAAAATGTTTCAGGTTATGAAATGCCAATATACCAAAAAACACTGACAACTCAGAGTACATATTAATTTAATGAGAGAAACCAACGATTGACTAATAAATTAACACTAATAAAAGTCCCAATAACGAATTAAACAAAATATTTAAGATTCCACGATATTTTGTCACTACCTGCACTATTAAAAACTAAAAAATAATGTTTTTGTTACTTTTAAAGTAAAATTTCTGTTAAATTCACTTTCTCTAGAAAGGAACACACTTACCTATACAACACTAACAAAACAGTAGGTACAGCCTTTATTAAAAAAAACCGTTCTACTAACTAATTAAATACAATATGTTACTTAAAAAAATTCTAAAAGCTGAAAATTAAAAATATATTTATTTATTAAAAAGCACAAACAACTCTCTTAGGGTATGTCAAGATTTACACATTGACACTCGTGACAGAGTATAGGCAACTCATATTACAACTTATTAATTTTTGTGGCATAAGAGAAAAGAGATTACTTGTGTCGATATAATAGAGAGATTTTGCAACTAGAAATTGCAGACACGGCTATATATTGCGGTTAAAACTTTTGCGCGGAGAAAAGGGGAGTGATCCAGTATGACAGCTGAGTTTAATTATTAGTCTAAAAACCTGTTACAAAATTGACAAAACGGTTTACAAAAAAGTATTTTTTGGGTGACCACACCCTCTTGTTCTTACACCCACCTCAACCGAGTTTGATAATTTTAAAACAGGACCATCTACTCGGCAGTACAAACCCTTCTACCAAATTTCATTAAAATCGATCCAACAGTTTTTGAGCTGAGCGAGTTACAAGGATTTGTCTACAAATAGACCGACTGACAGACAGACGCAAAACCTCTTCTACATGCCTTAAACGTAAAGCTTAGTAAAAATATTTAAAATCGGAGACAAAAAAATTATACACAGCCCGATATTTGTGAAACCAGCATCAAAATACCTATTTAGAAAAAGAGTGCCAGAAAAAAAACCGATGCCATTTAGAGGTTTAGGCATTTTATCCGAAAGCGAATCTTTATCCAGATATTTCCATTATTTCAGACTTTATCGGCACTCTGTATAATAACATTTAGATCAAAGTGTGCAAAAAATATACAGTAAACTTGATGATTGATTTCTCACAATTTCGTATAAAATATAAATTGAGTTTCTCAGTGTATAAGCAATTTTTACGCGGTCGTACATTTTCCTTAGTGTACGAGACCTGATTACTGTCAAATATTAGTAAACACGAAAGAACAAAGGATTTGACGATTTTGTCGTTTTCGTTGGTGGGTTATTCTCTGATAAAGGCTCAGTAATAAACAACTAAAAATATTACTCTGTAGTAACAATTTAGGTATTGATGTATTATCATTAGGGATTTATATTATATTTTAAAATGGCGCCGTCTACAAAGTTTATAATTTCGGGTACAAGTTACCTAAATTTGAACAAAATTAAGTTTACCATTAACCTGAGTTATAAATAAGTAAATATATTGCTTCATACTTTTCAGTGCTTTTCCTTTTGTGAAGTTGGTTCCTAATTAAAAAAAAATATTAGTATTGGTATTATTATTTATTACTTTTTACACTGTTACTTGGCCGCGTTTCCCAGAGCTCGACAAATTTTAGATATTTCACCACGCCTGATAATCAAAAAATCTTACTTTATGCCACGTCCCATTTCAAGTCAACCTTTTGCTTCTTCGACCTTTAACCCACAATAACGTCCACCGTATTCCCCGTTTAAAGACCCAATATGACAAAATTGACAAGCGAAACTAACCCCCGCGGGCTTTACCAAATGGCCCGAATGACGCAATTCCCGCAGGTGTCAAAATGAAGATTTTCCATGCAACGGAGCTTATAAAGATACCTGAGAAATTCATTTGAGCCAGTCAATGGGAATCCGTAAAAACGGCAACTTAATGAAAAATTTCCGACGGTGATATTTCCCCCCCTTTTCCCTTCTGACCGTTCGTTGTCTTGTCGAACACGGTATTAAAAATCTCTGTGGGACGGACGGGGACAAAATGCACTATGCAATGTTTTCTTTTATCTGTGACAGCCCACGTAGACTTCAAGCCTAAGTACTAACGTACCGTGGGCATCTGAAGAGAAAGGAAATGTAATCTATAGATGTGGGATTTAAATGATTGGAGGTTGGAAAGGGAAGGAAAAACCTCTGCAAGCAATTGGTTCCATAATCTGGACACCCTAGGTATGAATGAGTGATAGAAGTGGGATGTGCTGGGGTTTTCTAGCTGCACAGTAAAACGATGCATATGTGACGCCATTTTTGTTGTTCTGTTAGGAATGGTTAAGGGGGGAGTGATAGCTGCTAGCTTTTCTGAGCAAAATCCATGACAATATGTGTAGAAAAGAGATAGATTTCTTTAATGTGCGGCGATGCGCGAGAGAAGGAAGTTTTCTTGAGACGACTGAGTCATTGATGAGTCGAATAGTCGCTCTCTTTTGGATTTTTTTATTTTTATCGAACACAAACAGCATATTTTGTAAAAATCTCGTTTTTATTACGCAAAACATTAACAGTGTCAGCATAGTCATAGCTATGTCTTTATTTTTATTTTCTACTACATCCTAACCCCTCTAAGAAACAATATTCGATATCCTCTAACGAATAATTAGCCATAACAGGACTGGAAAAAAGTTTTTAAATAAACAGAGAAAAGTGATTTGAAAAAAAAAATCTATTTTTCGATATATTATATAATGCAAAATGGATCTGTAATACAGCCTACTGCGAACAGTGACGCTTGTGACAGTTACAGAGGCGGGAAAATTATTTAATCGAATATACCAAGTAGTTTCTCAATTTTTAATTGTAAATGTTGAAAGTCTTAGTTCCAGAAGGATAGATACGTTTTGTACTGACACTGTGACTTCAGCTTTAAACTGAAAACAGACATGTTTTATAGGGCGCAACTTTTACTCCTTTCTCAAAAACTAGAAGAATCTTCTTTAAGTCCCTCTTTTCTCAATTTTATATCGGGTCGGCGTTCCTGATACTTAATCATTCCCATGGTCCAAGTAATGTGAAGATTCGAAAAAAAAAGTACTTACCTTCCGTAATATTTCGGTAGTTGTTAGTAGGTACTTTTTAGGTATATTTTTTTTTATCTAAGACATCCCACGTAGACTTCAAGCCTAAATACTAACGTACCGTGGGCGTCTAATTTTTTATACTAAAACTAAAATTTATGGGACAGGCTTGAAATATGAATCTCAGGAATATTTATCACAACCTAACTTTTTATGAGTTGTCAAAATTTCAAAGTATAAGAGAGGAAGACGAGAGAGAAAAAAGGTGAGAGTGAAAGAAGATGAGAGGAGACAATTTATTTCTCCGTTGTAAAATGGGTTTCTGTCATCATTCTCAATAAGGAATATAATACAATATTCCAAATAAACCTGAAATTATGGTGGTTGTTTTTATCCATTTATTTCGGTCTTTATTAACAAAAAAAAAATATTTTCTACTACAAAAAAAAGCTGAATAAAAATGTTCTTGATTATTTCCCAGATGTTAGGACATTTCGTGGATCAGAAACATTACATTTCAATAAAAAAAATGTTTAACAATGGCCGGGACGAAATTTGTGCAAGGACAATCGGATAATTTACTGAAAGTTTATGCCTGCATGATGGATGGCTGCTAAGTTGTCTTTAAAGTTTGGTTATAAATACTTATTCTTATTATTTATTGTAACATAAAAATAAACGTACAGCCAAACATGTTTACTTAAATTTGACGATATTTATATTTAATGATACATATTTATGGAAAATTTTTGATTAACTTCCACTAGGTATGTACTTTCTACCAATATCGGCTGTTCTAGGCACGTGAAAAATGAGGTATTCAGGGCACTTGCAGTGGTATTTTTGCACATTGGCACAACACAATATTTATAGGATAGTTTTAAATAGATTTCATTACTTAATAAAAAGAATTATACACAAATTACACTGTAATAAAAAACTGTAACAGTAAGAACAATTACTTCCTGGGCAAATAAGGCAGCTCGTCCCATGCCACTCGTCTAAATGCACACTTTTGTTTTCGAAGTTAAATTACTTGTCTGATTGGTTGATGTGTCGCGGGGAGCAAAATCTAAATCGATTAGAGTATGTGACGTTAGGAAAGTGGATGTTTTTTGTGTTGCCTAACAAACCTGTTCAACTTTAGGTCAAGCTTTATGTTAACATGTAGATTGACACTTGTTCTTGCTTATCTCCTGACGTCACTTGGCACTGAGGGTAAATGGCTGCTTTTTAAATTATAATAAATTATACCGAGAAGTAAAAAACATTTCGTTAAATTATCTTAGTAATTTTCTTAAAAATATTTTGGAGTTTGTGATGACTCTCTTAAACGATTTATGCAATAAAAAAAATGAATGCATATTCCTTATTTAAATTAGATAGACCAGCGGTTCTCAACCTTTTTAATGGCGTACCAACAAGAACGTTTCGTAATTTTAGGCACCACCTAATTAGAATATCTAGCTAGGTCATTGTAGGTAATTCTGAATACTTAATTACAATTTAAGTACAATTTAAATTTTTACCAAAGGATAAAATAAAATTTTAACAATAAGTATTAAAAACATTTTTTATTATACCTAGTTTTCATAATCAGTGCTGCCAATATTGCCATCTTTCCTTTTTTTTTTCAATATATTTGTCGCGTTTTTTCTTGGATGATTTAGTTTGTTTGTTTTTGGTCAGTGTTTATTTTGTCTTGTTTAGCGTACCACCGGGAATAATTGCATGTACCACCGGTGGTACGTGTACCATAGGTTGGGAACCGCTGGGATAGACCATAGTAACAGAAAACACGTAGATACTAAATATACCTGTCTCCTCGTGCAATTCGTCCACGTCCTTTTATTGGACGATTTTTTACAGCGGAAACTTTCAGATTGGAGCTGTTAAATCCCACTCTTTAACGATCTTTGTCAGATTAGATTTTGAAATATTTATCATCTGGTCAGGTAATTGACAGATTTTTAGGTATAAAAAAGCAGGGAAAAGCGCCACATCGAGTGAGATATTTACGGTATTGTGGACTTTTAATATTCAGCGAGTGATTGCCATTTTTCGGTATTAGAAATTAAAGAATTTTTTTACTGGGCTTTTAAAATGGACAATTTTACCCCTTAATCCGCAAAATTTAGTCCGTTTTTGATTGTTCCGGGAGCTAAACCCTCTATAGGTACTTCGTCAGTTCGGTTTTATTACAAAATTACTATTTCTGTGTTCCCTTTAATTTTATCGCTTTTTGCGTTTTTATAGCTTCAATCGACGTTTTGAGTTGGCACCTATGTAGCTTTGTAGAAAATAGCATGGCATATTATATAATAATAATTATATATAAAATTAAATTACAAACACTTTTTTCAGATAAAATTTTTCGATATTTTTACAAATAGTGCGACTTTTGACTATGCAACCCCCGAAAATTTAAATTTCCGGCTAAATGACAAATGACAGTCTACATCACAGAATCGTTTTTTGGGTTTCAAGTGATGCAGAGATACATGGCCAAGTTGATTTTTTTCCAAATTTAATAATAAAAAATTTTCCCATATGTCGCACACTCTGCCTGTCACTATATATATATATATATATATATATATATATATATATATATATATATATATATATATATATATATATATATAATATGTGTGTGTGTGTAGTACACGCGAGCGCGGCCGCGCCTTGCATCCGCTAGTAATTATATAAAATTGCATGATATTTTTAAATTTTACACGCATTTAAAAAAACTTGGCCCTGGTCCAAAGCCGACACTGGAAAAAACGTTATTTCCTCTGTAAATTTATGACATAGAAAAGTCCGTCATGAAAATGCAAAAATTAACTGCTTTTGCACGACGATCGGAACGAAAGGCCAGAGAAAAGCTCCTTTCGCGCCATTAAACATTGCAAAGCCGCATTTCTCCATAACGTTTAATTTTTTTTTAATGAAACTGTCTAATTTATGACTTGTAGCTCTAGCTCAACATTAAAAAAAAATTAATAAAGTGCACTTCGCAAACAATATTAGTCGATTGTATAATAGTACTAAAATAATAATATAATTAAGTTTTTCCACTCCTTGCTTGGTAAGTCATTATTATGTCACTATTATGACATTAATTTGACAGATGTAAGTACAACTTACTTCCCTAGTAAGTGATTTACTTACAACCCTAGGACAGTAACTAAATAAGCCTGGGACATAATATACATATCATTTATTTACTTATATATAAAGTAAAATATTCAAATTTACAACTAACAAAACTTGGTGACTGTTCTTGAAGCTTGTCTCTATCTTCGCCGTTATTGTCATTCCCATTAAATTTTGCAATAGGGAATCTGCATATAACCCAAATAAATCTGAAACATATTTTTTAATATTCTCGACATAAATTAAATGTTTATGGCGGTTGCTGTTATCCATTTATTTTGGTCTTTATTAACAAAAAAAAAAGGATTTTACACTGCAAATTTCGAAACTTGTAAAACGTGATCCCATTAGCTGTGTCGTCAAAAGGGAACTGATGACTTATCCTGAGCACATGGCGAATTCCAATGTTGTAGAGTCATCGCAAACTCAACAAAAATGACATTTAATGCGTAACTCATCCAATGAAATATCCCTGTACTTAAAATAGAAGGTTCCTAAAATCTTATTCATGTATACTTCAAGCCGAAATCGGTCCATCAGGGACCTTTAAATTTTGCAACAAAAATTGCCATTTCTGCGAAATTTTGACATATTATTATCATTTTAATAATTTCTGCAATTCTTTGTTTTCATGGCAATCTTCGAAAATTCAAAAATTTTCAATTTTTAGATGTCCTCGATGCAAATAAACCTATTTATTTATAACTTTAGTGAAAAAATAAGCGATTTAAATTAGTGGGAGATATTCTTAGATAATTAACGGATAAAATAAACCCACAAAGAATCAGTAAATAAGGTAAACGGTGCGGAATAATTGTCGGTTAAAAATAGGATTTGTCGGAAAAAATCAAGAAAATCCAATTTTTACCCCTTAAATACGCTCCTGGATGATCCATTCTCTATTCATTTTAAAGTGTGATTAAGCATTTATAAGATAGTGTTGAAAAATTGGGAAAAAATTAGATAGGAAAAAATACAGTGATTCAAATGTACCGATATTGGGGGCAAAAAAAGTAAAAAATCTAAATTTAATCGGCGATTGCTCCCTTCTTATAGAGAATGAAGAAACTAAAAAATATGGATATCATAAACTTCGACGAGCTCTTTCCGATGACGTATTTGGGATTTTAATTTAAACCAGTTTGACCACACCAAAAATTAAACACCCTGAAATATTTGGGTCAAACATCTAAATTTACAGTTTTTTCCAAATATTTCCATTTTCCAGTGATTTTAGGTTTAGGTAAAAGTATTGCAAAAAAAGTATTTGCGATTTTAAAGTTTCACTTATGAATCCGTTTTTCGATCTGACGTTTTGTTTTCGAGTAATTTGGTACCAAAGCGGGGTCTGCAAATGGCATTTTTCGACCTAAAAAAATTCAATAGAATTACTTGCCATTTTATGATCCTCACCAGTTTCAGCAGAGTTCTGAAGCTTCGGGTCCCCTACACCCTCCGAAAATTTACATCGATTTAATTCACTTTTGCGACCTGTACCCGATTTCAACGGAAATCGTGGAAATTTAGATTTTGGCGTTTAATAGCTCCGAAACGAAACATCCTGTGTAACTGAATTTCTTGCCGAAGCTAGTTGAACTATTCCTCTATCAACCCAAAAATTTCGATTTCTCTCCCTCTGACTGTTTCCGAGAAAAACAAACCTGTTCGACTTTAGGTTAAGCTTTACGTTAACATGTAGATTGACACTTATTTTTGCTGATCTGTTGTTTTGCTGATCTCCTGACGTCATTTTTCATTAAGGACAAATGGCTGCTTTTTAAATTATAATAAAGTATAGGTACCGAAAAGTAAACATTTTTTGTAGCTTAATTATCCTAGTAATTTTCTTCAAAATATTTTTTGGGTTTGTAATGACTTCCTTAAACGATTTATGCAATAAAAAAATATGTGCATATTCCTTATTCTATCTTAGAATAAGTTGGAAATATTGCAATAAAATTATCTTTTCCGATGAAGTTCATTTCCACCGTGGAGGTTATGTGAACAATCAAAATTATAGGATTTGAAGAACTGAAAATTCTCGAGTGATTAAAGAAAAACCTTAACATCGCCTTCGAGTAACTGTATGGTGTGCATTGTGGGCTGCAGCTGTTATAGCGCCATTTTTCATGAAAATGCCGATGGTGAAGCGGTTAATGTTAATGGCGAACGCTATGGCAATATGTTAAGAATCGTTTTATGGCCCCAACTAAATAATATGCACCTTAACATGTTCCTTCAACAAGATCTTCCAGCATTTCAATAGCCGCCTGGAGAAATTCTCGCACGACCTCTGCAAACTACCTCTCTACAGGGGACATCACCTCTTGGTTGCTTAAAAAATTCACCTGAGGTTAAACATGAAAAAGGATGGAAACACTGATAGCGCGAAGCTCAACTCGCCCTTGACTTATCTCATTATAAAAACCAACTTAAAAAAACAAAAGACGAAAGAAACGCCCGACCAACAAGCACAACGACAAACTTGTCGTCCGTCGTCGGCGTCGCTTTGAATATGCATAACTGAACCGAGCTCTGCAAGTCGAAAGTGTTCAAGTTCGGTTGTAGGGATTAACTCGGCAGCCATTATTAGGATTATAATATTGTTTTAATGGGCAAAAAGAATCGCGGCCGGCATTTGCCACTGGATTTAGAACCGGAGCTTTTAGATCTGAAAGCGAAGCGACGCGTCTTACTTGCCGGTCGTTTGTGTGTATAACTTCTGTTTAGCAGATTTTCATAAATAAGCTATAACAGCATAAATGGAAGAAAATGACGTAAAATAGTTTAGGAAAAAGGATGGAGGAATTATGGGGAGGTGCTGTAGCAGTAGATAAAGATGGAAGGAATGTTCGACTTACCTACTGTCCATGTTTTATATACAGGGTGTTACGAAATTCAGTGCACATATTGCAATTGGTAAATCCTGGATGAATTCAGAAGGGGAAAAATAGTCATAAATGGCGCTTCGCTATAATAAGCTACCGCTACCGCACCACTACACTGGCACTGATTCGAACAGTGAGCTAGGTTGTTGTGTTGCCAAGTCTCTCAACAACAATTATATGTAAGAAGTTTGAAGAAATAATATTTTTGTTATCTTTAAGGAAAGAAATCCTACTAACTCTTCCAAAATTCTCAATTTCAAAAAGCGAAAATACTATAACACAAAAAAAAAACAATCCAGAGAACAGCTGTTCAAACCAAGAGTTAAATAACAACTCTCAACTAAATACTCAGAAATGTTGCGGTTTACTAACTTACTAAGCGCGTACGATATTTTATTAATACTAATAACACCATTAAAGGGCTGAAAACTATTTTCTTTCGCTAATTAATAAACACAAAAGCAAAAGTTTACACAGCATTATTCATCTCATCAATACTCATCAATGATACTGACTTCACTTCTGTCACCTGAACAGCTGACAGGACGTGTTCAGCGGCCAATCAGGTGACGGCCGGAGGCACGGTGGCGGATTAAAAAGGCACATTTTGTATTTAACAAAATAATATTTTCTTTTTGACAAAATTTTCTACTGTTATCAAACAATCTTGGTTATAATTCTATAATACTGTGTGCTCAATTAGTGTGATAAAATATTATGTAAATTATGTGAAGCTCTAGTGCGACCACCGGAATGGACGTGTAAGGAAATTATGTGAGGCTCTAGTGCGACCACCGTGTTGCGTTTTGTTTTTAACCTTTTTTTAAAGGCAGAAAATTTAAGTTAGTAGGAATAATGCTCATCTCATTAATAACGTAATAGGTAAGTCAAAATTCTTTATGTTAACGGTATAACACAGACTATCTCGTTCTGCAATTCCAACCTAATTTCCGGAGTGTATGGTCCCTATTTTCCCATATTAAGTAAAGAAATTTCTATGAAATTAAAAGACACATTTTTAGTAAAATAAGTCTTTGGAATTAAATATGCTTTGGATTATTTTCGGTTTTCACTAAAACTGCTAAAGAATGAGATGTCAAGGTCGCGGCTGGAAGCGTCGGATGTGGTTTAGGGTATTTCTTAAGACAAAAAAAATGTGTGACTTGAGGAGAAAAAGTAATGGGAATGCCTGTAGACTACCCCATATTCCAATATATTACACCATTTTCACAACACCCTGTATTTTCCACAATAATAGAACTAAATTCATTTTAGCAATAAGTCCAAAGAGAAATCATTCGAAGTCCAAGCAAATCACAGAAATAATATAACTCATAATATATAACGCATTGATTTCTAATACCGGTCGTGAAAAAATAATATTTTATTGCAATTTTTGTTGTCTTTCTTGTTGTTCACGAGTACATTTTTTTTAACATTCGAACGACTTTCTTAGTGCAGTTCCTTACAATTAAATACGTCCCTGTTCGCCTTTCTATTAAGATTTTAACCATTCAGGTAAAACTTCTCGAGAACAACACAACGATAATCGTAAGAAATAATTGAAATATGTGCCCAGTGTGTTCCAAAATAAATAATTATTCTAAATTACTCTGCGAGTCATACTAAAGAGTTATGTCTGAGTTAGTAGGAAAATTTCGCGAGTATATCATTTTAAAAGGCGCTCTTATGACTGAAATAATGACTTTTGTTTTGTAGTCGGGAGCCAGGTGGAGGCCGCGGATTAATGGGAGCAGGAGAGAGTATACGTGACAATGTCCCAAAATGAAAAAACTCTTTTAATGGTTGCAAAGGTAGTGGACAGAAAAGTGATTCTTTCGTGAATTTGCACAGAAGAAAACCCCCTATTTTTCGATGTATCGAAATTATTATAATTTTTACACATCGATGTAGTGTTAAATAGATGTTATGATATATCGCTATTTTCAGAAGAAATATTAAATATTCTTTTACATTTGTGTTAATATTTTTTTCCGACCTTTTTTATAAATCGCACAGCTGTAACCAAGTTAATTTAACAACTCAACAAAACTTTTAACAATCGATGAATATTTTTTTTCTTACGCTTCGGTGGGCAGTTCTGATTCCTAATTTTCCTAATTCTACATTTCTAATTCTTTGGAAAAAAAGGACTGGGTATTTTAAAGTTTTCGGAAAATGAATGGTAATAAATTTATAAAATAAACAAAACTGTTTCGATACATCGATAAAATGATGCCGATGTTTTTCTAATATCGATATTTTTACCGACATTTTAGACATATCGATGGGACATAATTCGATGTATCGATTTTCGATATATCGATGATTTTCAATTATCGTGCATCCCTAGGCCTGCTTTAAAAATAAATCGCTTAACATCGGCGTTTACATTCGGAAGCGGTCGTGTACCTGCAAAGCGTAAAAGGTTGTACCTAACCTGTTTTGTGGTAGTCTTGAAGTTTAATAAGGAATATGCATGTAATTTTTTTATGGCATAAATCGTTTAAGGAAGTTATTACATTACAAACCAAAAAATATTATTTTGAAGGACATTACTAGGATTGTCTAACTGGAAAAAATTTTACCTCTCGGTGTAATTTATTACAATTTAAAAATCAGCCATTTGCCCTCAATGCCAAGTGACGTCAAACTGATTGCTACTATTTGTAATACTACATGCTTAAGAGTTGCAAAATGTCAGTCGATCAGACCTAAAGCTGAATAGGTTTGTTATGCCACACAAAAAACATCCACATTTCCTAGCGTCACACACTCCATTCGATTTATTTTTCCTCTTCGCAACACGATATCAACCAATCAGACAACAAATTTAACTTCGGAAACAAAGGTGTGCGTTTAGACAAGTAGCATGTGGAGAGCCGCCTTATTTGCCCAGACTGTAATTGTTGTCTGTGCTAAGGTTTTCTTTTATTACAGTGTACTTTGTGTATAATTCTTTTTATTAAACAACAAAATCTACTAAAAACTATCCTATAAATATTGTATTGTGCCAATGTGCAAAAATACCATCGCAAGTGCATTGAAAATCTTATTTTTCACGTGCCCAGAACAGCCGATACTGCAAGAAAGTTAGTGCAAAGTTAATGAAAGATTTTCCATAAATAGGTATTATTAAAGGTCAGTATCGTCAAATTCAGGTAAGCATATTTGGCTGTACGTTTATTTTTATGTTGCAATAAATAGTTAGTATTTGTAACGAAATTTTAAAGGCAAATAAGCGACCATCCATCATACAAGCATCAACTGTCAACAAATTATCCGATTGTCCTTGCACAAATTTCATTTCGGTCATGTCACCGTATACAGATACAGGTGCATATTATCTAATTGGGGCCATAAAAAGGTTCTTAACATATTGCGATAGCGTTCGCCATTAACATTAACCGTTTCACCATCGGCATGTTCATGAAAAAATGGCGCTATAACAGCTGCAGCCCACAATGCACATCACACAGTTACTCGAAGGCGATGTTAAGGTTTTTCTTTAATCACTCTAGAATTTTCACTTCTTCAAATCCTATAATTTTGATTGTTCACGTAACCTCCACGGTGGAAATGAGCTTCGTCGGAAAAGATAATTTTATTGCAAAATTCTGCATAATAATATTCCTTATTCTAAGATAGAATAAGGAATATGCACATATGCGTATATTGTCTGTATACGGTGGTCATGTTAAGCATTCCTTTTATTCAAATGTTATGTTTCTTATCCACTAAATCTCCTAACCTCTGGAAAATAATCAAGAAAATAAATTAACACTGGAATTCACCATGTACTAGCCATTATAACACTTTTTTCTGCAGCCGTCCCGAAAATAGAATTTTCGGTATGATTTATTAAATCGAAAGTACCCTTTTACAAAAAATCGTACCGAAAGTAGCATTTTCGGGACGATTTATTTCACTTTCGGGACGATTTTAGATATCTAAGTAGGCGGCTTTAACAATAACAAAAACTTTGTATTTAATTATGACAGCGCTTGTCATGTAATATTCGTGTGTGTTTTCGCTTTTTAATTCAAAGAAATGGAAACCAGTAGTGAAAGTGAGGCTGAAATAATTCCAGATGAGATTAGTGAATCTGCTAAAGCGGCTACTAATGAATTATTGCCGGTAAAGTCAAGAGAGAGGTATGAATTAGTCTACAGTTCATTTCATAAATGGAGCAAAGATAAAAATGTGCATACTATAAATGAACAAGTAATTCTTGCATATTTAATGGAAAAATCTAAAATCTTAAAGCCGTCAAGCCTCTGGAGCAACTACTCGATGCTTAAGTCCACAATTAATATTAAAAATAATATAGATATAAGCCGCTATCCCAAAGTTATTGCTTTCCTTAAAAGAAAATCCGTTGGCTATAAACCCAAAAAATCAAAAGTATTGAATAAAGAAGAAATAGATCACTTCGTATCAAAAGCTGCAGATAATGACTACCTAATGACAAAGGTAATATATTTAAATCTAATTCCTCTTCTTCCTTGTGACTATTTTTTTTTACTTTAGGTTGCATTAATAATTGGTTTAGCAGGCGCTTGCCGTCGTGAAGAGCTTTGTAAAATGAATTTGGATGATATAGAAGATAAAACAATCATGTTAGTGATTAAAATTCCTAATTCTAAAACGAATATGGAAAGAACCTTTGTCGTCATTGGAGAAAATAATATTTCTTTATACAGAAAATATTTGTCATTACGTCCAGCAAACACACCACATCGTAGATTATTTGTTTATTATAAAAACGGAAAATGTACTATACAACCTATTGGTATTCACACTTTTGGAAAAATCGCTTGCACAGTTGCTGAATTTCTTAAATTACCGAATCCCAAAGAATACACCGGGCACTGTTTACGTAGAAGCTCAGCCACTTTACTCGCTGAAAGTGGTGGTAGTATAACCAACTTGAAGAGACACGGAGGATGGAAATCAACGAGTGTAGCAGAGGGATACATAGAAAATTCTTTAAAAAACAAAATTCACATAGCTTCACAGATTGAAAAGGGCGGTAAAGAAATTAATATCTTAAAAACTAGTACAATTACTAATACGTCTAATTCTAATTTCAACACTGCCACTTCTGTTAATACCCCTAATAATATTAATATAAGTAATTGTTATAATTGTATAATTAATATTCATAAATAATGTATTCATAAGAGTGGTTGTTATATGTAATTATCTATATAAAGTTCATACATTATTATCCATCGATATCCTTTTTAACATGCAAAACGGCTGCAGAAAAAATATTGTAGGTAACACGCTCCAAAAGTGATTTTACGGGACTCGCAGGATTCCAGGACTCGCCTGCGGCTCGTCCTGGAAAATTCCTACTCCTCCCGTAAAATATCACTTTCGGAACTTGTTACGTAAATTACTATTATTTACATGACATGTGACGTCACAACCAATAGTATCACGTCTTGCAAGTTTCGAATTTTGTATGAAAATTTGTAGTAGAAAATCATTTTTTTTTGTTAATAAAGGCCAAAATAAATGGATAACAACAGCAACTATAAATATTTAATTCATGTAGAGAATACAAAAAGAAATAATTATGGAAATAAGAATAATTATGGAAAAGAAACAACGGGACAGATCATGGAATTATGCAGAAAATGAAAAAGGTCTATAGTTAAAAGTGGTAAAAACCAAGAAAATCTTATTTTAATTTTAATAAATATTCTTACATCCCTTGTCCAAGTTCTACATACTATAATATGTATTTCTGGAGTTCCACATAAACATCCCGTAAAAACCGTAATTAAGGTGGCATTTCCCAATCGCGTCCATAGCGGCCAACTTAATTTCACTTTGACATGGTTTTTCGGATTTAAAATTTTTAACAATAACATTATGAGGATATTAAGGATATATTCATATCTTGCAAGCAATTTTCTGTCAATTATTTAAAGTTTAAATGTGTATAATGATTTTAGAAGATTAATCTTTTAACATATCTATGGTGTCATTTTTTCTGTAGGACCTCAATATTTTTTTTTAAATATTTTTTTCCTAAAATAAATCATAAAATATCTTGAAATTTTTATAAGTAAGTTAAAAAATGCCCATAGAATATGAATCTACGGTTAATATTGTGAAAATATTCATACAAATGAAATATAAAGCAAAAAATTATACTAAGATAAAATTAAACATGCAATAAATGGGTCTGGTCGGCAAATGCAGCCTTAAGGCCCGATTTCATATTAGAGTTTTTAGTATAATGTCGCCTAATTTAATTTTTTTCATATTCCATTCTCTTATTATAACTTTACAAAAGAGTACCAAAAAATGGTTGTAATTATGAAATTTGGAAGAGAAACAGTGTGGTTTTAAATATTCCATATTTCATGTTAAAATATACAGGGTTATTAATTATATTTGGACTAATAGATAACTTTTTTATTTGTAAGATATAAATTAAATTAATTAAATTAGAAAAATTGTATATTTGTATAAGAACCATCAGGAAATGTAACGGAAAAACAATTGATGCTTCGAGTGTATTTCCATATTGGGAGTGGTGCAATATTATTGGCGGGCCGTCGACAAATTTAGTCTCTTTTTAACTTCCTAAAGCGCGAATGTCTGTTTCTCTCTTAGTTTTAATGAATTTATATCGTCCAAATAAACCTATGAGGCCAATTTAAAATATGACCCGGCCCGGAGCATGCTTGGATATCTTTCGACGATGGCTTGGCTTGGGAAGTTTTCACATGGAACTTGCAATTTTTTGAAAGAAAAGTTTGGTTTTAAAAAATAAATTATTAGGTGGATCATTGAAAATAAATTTAGGTGAGTCATTGACCAAATGACCTTATGGACGGGCCCGCCAGGGTTACAATAGCCCTGATCTCACATTGATGGACAGGTCTTTCTGGGGATGGCTCAAAGATTGAGTGCATAACCAGAACACATTTAACACTTTAGCAGAAGAAGGCGGAAACTTGTGGAATAAATGAATTTCTTAAAACACACCAGAAGGGGGCGCTGAGGGATGCCGTCAACCATGTAAAGACATTTTATCACACTAGCATTGCGCAAAACGTGGGTCCCTTTGAACATGTGTTAAAGTAGATATTCATCTTGCTTTTTCACTAATCCATGTATTTTAATTTAATATAAAGAATACTGTAAATTATATCAACCTTTTCTTACTGACTGTGACCTAGTGATGTAAAAAAACGAGTTTTTTTTTAAATCGAATAAAAGACTTGAAAAAAACAACAAAAAACAGTTTTTGTTTTTAATTGTTTTTGATTGCTTCCCGTAAACAAAAATTAAATTTCACCATTTTAACCAGAAACTGAATTGGTAAAATGCGGGAGATCTGAATTTTACGGAATTTTTACCGGAATAAAACATAAAATTTTTTTTAACCAGATCGTAAAATTTCCTTCTCTCCTTCCTTTTTAAAAAATAACAATTGAGAATTAAAAATCGCCCAATATGCAAAATGCGATTTTTACAAATAATAATATGTATTTATAATGTTTTATTATTATTTATATTTGAAAGTAGCCTAATTCGCGGTAAAGAACTCAGTCTGGCAACAATGGCAACACTGATGGGAACGTGGCATGCGCCTATCTGCGTCTGCTGATCTTATATTTATATGCATTTTAATTATTTATATTGGAGGTTGCTGCTTGTTTTTTATGTTTTATCTTTTGAATAAACTTTTTTAGTCCTGTCATCATCAGTAATATTACTTGTTTTTGACTTTTTTCTTTTATTTTAATAAGGTTTTAAAGTTGTTTAAAAAAACCTGGAGGCTTTGTATTTTTGCTTTAAAAACCCGTTTTTTTTTAAAGAAAAACAGGACCGTTTTTTATTCGTTGCATCACTACTGTGACCCATAATAAATAAACTAATAATAAATTATCTGTTCTTTTAATGACTGAAGCACCTGGTTAGAGCACCTGTCACTTACCTAAAAATTGTCGAAGTTTCCATAGAAACCCTGTGACAGTTTAATTTTGTCGCTGTGAGTTTTACTAACTACTATTGTTTAAAATTGTTTAATTCCTACCTTAAGTTAAGCTGCTGTAATTTTATGCAACGGTTACGTCGTGTAGTTTGTCTTGCCTTGTTTTCAGGTTGTTTCCTAGAAGTGTTGTCCAAGTCAGCTTGTTTATTGGCTCGTAGCTTGTGGTTTGATTTAACGTTCTTTGGCCCTGAATTTCGTTTTCTTCGCCTTGCTTAAAGTCCTCCCTATGTATAGACGGTCGCTCTTAATCTGTTTAGATAATTAAGGAGTTTTACTTACATTTCCTGAAAATATTTTGTTTACATTTTCTCTCGACATTGGATTGGATTTAATTCTTGTTTTTCACTCCCGCTGTGTCGTGGATTACGCTCTTGCTCTTTAACATTCTCTATTATTTAAAAGGCATTCGTTTTTCCAGATTTTGTTTTTAAATGAATAAAATTCTTATAATGACAGGTTCGTTTTATTGTACTGACAGCTGTCAGTGTTTTCCAGTGTTGCCAATCCGGAGGTTCAAAATTTGTCCTGGTAGCCTTTAGGCATTTTTACGCGGCATGGTATGGTTTGTCGCTTGTGTTTTTAAGCCACAGGTTTGTAGCTGTCTTCACGACTTCCACTGGGGTTCCCCATCTTGTTATCTTGTCGGGGTGTACTTTTTTTTTGTTGTACAAATATATGTATATAGGGTTAAATGTATTGATGTTGTTTCATTTAGCTTACTACGCCTTACGTCTAGATGAGTTATGAATAACAGGCTTGTTGTGTGTGAAGCAGGTTCCTAGACCACCAAGGCGACTTCCAGTTTGCGTCGGTGTAAAAAAAACTGGTGGCGTCCAATTGAACCTATCCGGCTAACTGAGCTGAGGGCTAATTCGCACGCGCTCTACTACAGCTTGCTTCGCTCAGAACACCCTGTTGTTTCTGTTTTTCTCCAGTGTACCGTTCGAAATTATTTTAATGTTCTTTTCTTTCAAGATTTAAGCGGTAAGTACTTGGTCAATGATATTCATCATAGTATCTTTCACAGTTTTTAACTCAACCCTTTTTTTTTAACAAAGTGCATCGCAACCCTATACGACTTGCATTAACTGATACACGAGGGGTATGGAAGGTTGCTTGAGTTTCGTTGTATTTTTTAAAATTATGGGAAACCAGTTGAACATCGGTGTAGGTAACTTAACATAAAATAGAGCAACATAAAATAGAGCAAAAAATAATAGGGCGAGTCCTCTGAAAAATCTTATGGTTAGTTCAAAACTCGCTTATCTGATGTTCAATTGTTTTTTCAGGCACGTTTCCTGAGGGTTCTTGTACAAATGTACAATTTTTATAATTTAAACATTTTTCTATCTCGTTGAATAAAAAGTTATCTATTGGTCCAACTATAATCAATAACCTTTTACATTAAAAATTAGATTTTTCCTACATTTTGCATTACAGTGCATACTCCGATACAAAAATAGGTACGTACTTAGTTAATATCGATAAATTATATGCCCATCTGCAATACAGAAGGGGATAATTTTAATTTCAAATATTGGAAAAAGGTATTTAAAGACCATATACCATTACTCCCGGTGTTGTCGAGTGAACACACTTATGGTACATTTAACTTTACGTCCCTTATGTCATTATAACCACAAAACATCAACTATTAACCTTAATAAAAACTAAAAGTTTCTCAAAACAAAACCCAAAAACTTTGCACGTTTCTAAAAATTAATATGATTCGAAAAGTTTTTAACGAGCAATATACCTTTCCGCGGAAAGACCCAAACAGTCCATACGGAACTTTTTAGTTAAAACAGAAACGGTGTTCACTACGAAAGGGTGCTCGTCATCCTGAGTTGATATTTCTGTTATTTTTCGGTTATTTCGGCGTCCCTTGATAGGTATTTGTCTTTTGGTAATTAAGAGGGTGGATTCAGAAATTTATTTGTAGGTTTTGAGAAGGTTTTTTTGGGGGTATTCACCTATTAACAAGGCAAAATTTAAGAAAGGGTCGTTAGGGTTCTGGATAACATTTTATTTGGTTTGCTGTTTCGGTTATGAAATTATGGTTAACTAAATTTTAATTGAATTTAAAAAATAAATAAAGTTTACCAATAAATCAAGTTCACTTATTTCTCGTTTCCATGGAAATGCCTCCTTAACGGATATTTCTCAGTTTATTGCTCAGGTTTGCTCGGGTTTGTTCGGGTTTGCTCAGGTTTCTTCGGGTTTGCTAGGGTTTGTTATTGTACGCCTTTGTTATAACAAACATGAGCAAACCAGGGTTGATAAAAATCATGATTTAAAAAAAAATCAAAAACCAGCGATCCTTTTTTTAAATCAAGATTTGTTTCTTAGAATTTTATTTTGGACTAACTTTTATTAATACACATATTTTTTAACTGTTCATATTTTGTTTAGTCAAACTCATAATGGAAAAATATTTTTAAGCGTAAATAATAGAGAAATAAAACAAGATTCGACAAGTCGAGTCGGAAAAATTCCGTTCGCGATTTCATCAAAACTTGCTAAGGCTTGCGGAAAACGCACGGCTATAAAAATGACACGCACCTATTCAGTAATATTTTTACTTATGAGAGTAGTGTAGCACGAAATTTTGAATCATGACAAGTCGGGGTAGAAAGGAATTTAGTATTTGGCAACACTTTATAAAAAAGAAAGTGGTTCGCAAACTAGGATACAGAGCGGTGTGTAAAAAGTGTGTTAAAGAGATGCAAGGTTTAGTGGATAGACTGAAAAGTCACTGGGAAACTTGCAAAAGTAAATCTAGTGATATTAGTGGTCTTGAAAGTGATTGTGAATTCCAGCCTGGAACTAACCGATATGAAGTTATCCAGCCAGCAAAAACCAGAGAAGGGAAATTGAGGTGGAAGTGGAAATAGTGGAAGTAGCAGCCATTTGGGTTCATTTGTTGTGCGAACTTGTCAAGATAAGAAGAAAGAATTGGACATGTAAGTAGCTAAGGCCCTTTACGCAAAAAACTGCAGTTTTAGATCGATAGAAAATAAGGAAGTTCGAAAGGCCATAGAAATGTTAAGACCAGGTTACGTTCCGCCGCCGCCGGTCTAGATTTCAGTTATCTTGAACGCTAATAAATGAAATATTTGAAGAAGAAAAATCTAACAGCCAGATTCTTCAACGCTAGTCCGATCAAATTTGACAACCAAAAGTTTTGAAGTGTAAGAATAAGACAACTAAATTTTATACTGTAAATTTATTTCAGAGCTTTTTCGCAAATTTATAAAGAAAAAGGCAATTTTAGTACGTACTTTCGACAATAATAGAACTAAGTTCATTACAGCAACTCGTTCCAAGATGAAAATCATTTGGAAATCAAGCAAATCGCTGAAATATTAGAATAATTCATAAGTTCTTAATGACGACTTATTAACAATGACAGGACAAAAATCTGTCAAAACATAACTGATCAACTATAAGATCTGAGTTTAAACCAGTACTAAATTTTAAACCTTGTTGGTGAATCTGAACGTAATGATTTAACAAGTTATCTGGACAGTCTATTTGCATGTCCTTGGATTGATGGTCTAATGTTCATGATCAGCCTATAATCTGTGTCATTTTAACAGCAGAAGATGGAAACAGTGTTCTTTTAGAAAGCATAGATACATCCGGTCATCCCAATTCGGCTGATTATCTTGCAAAATTGGCTATTGACTCAATAAATACGTGCAAAAGTGAATATAACTGTAAAGTTACTAGTGTGACAGATAACGCGGCCAGTATGAAGAAAAAAATTACCGAGTCGTTAAATAATTCTATAATTACATATTGGTTGTTCGGCGCACTTACTTAGTTTGCTTTTCAAAGATTTAGAAGTATCTAAGGTACATATAGTACAAATTGTAAAATACTTTAGAAATACCCATTTGCCCAATACTTGGTACAAAGAAAATGGAGGCAAGAAACTGGTGTTACCTCAAGACGTTCGATGGAATACACTTTCGGATTGTCTTGAGATTTAGTTGTAGTGGTTAAACTTGTTATTAATATGTGAAGAGCATAAAGAAGAAATTGATTCAGTGGTTTTCAAAAAGGTATCCGATATCTATATTAAAAGGATCGCTGAAGATTTTTTACAGTTACTAAAACCAATTTCTATAGCACTTGACGCAATACAACAGAAAGGTGCATGTTTATCTTACGTAGCTTAAACATGTGAAAAATTAAAGGCTATACTTTTGACAGCTTTGAAGAGGAAAAAATCATATCAACTACTTAAAAAATATATGACCTTTCACTTTTTGGCAAACATATTGGATCCCACAACAAACAAAGAATAACATTCATCACTGGCTAAAGAAAAGAGAGAAGCTCTAGATACTGTTGCCAAATATTTTGCAGACACAGGCTTATTACCATTGATAATTAAGTTGGAAGCGAGGTCGGGACCCTTTTTACAAAACTATGTTCGGATGAAATAATTAAAAATTTAACAGCAGTACAGTGGTGGAGATCCCAAGAAAATGTTCCAAAAATTATGAAAGTACCTATAGTGTTTCTGATTTTGTGCGTTTATCATTTATAACAACATTACGCTTTCTGAAACATTCAAAATAGGGGGTTGAATATTGCAACTGAATATAGTCTTTTAATTCCGTTGGAATTTAGAATTGTCTGGTTTTATTCTCAAAGTTTAAATGTGAAGTGGGTTTTAAATCGCTAAAAATGAAGTTAATTATATTGATTGATTGTGTATGTGATTAAGTTTTATGGATCTGGTTTAAACCAACTGGCCAGCAGCTTTTTTGAAGAATACTATAGATTTAATTCTTTTCTTAAAAATATTTCAAAAAATAAGTTACTTCTTCAGCGCACCCCGTACATCGTGTAACCCATAGATAAAGTAAATAATGGAAAATTAGATGTTATGATATGCTTTTTGTATTGCATATCTATTATAAATATCTTCCGACATATCGTCACTTTTAATTATATTCGAAAATATGTCAGATTTATCAAAAATGTTTATTGGGACAGGTTACACTGGTATTGCAGCATTTTGGAACAATACAGTACTTATACGAACCTGTTATCTTAGGCATAACTTGTTGTTCAAACGATTAAAATGTTACACAAGCAAAAACTACAACGACAATGTCCTGTCCGTTAAGAATAATACTAAATATTAAACGGGCGCCTATTCCGCTGTTGACCGAGTCGTGTGTTGTGACGTCATCGAGCCTCAGCCAACGTGAGTGTGGCATCTCAAACTTTAGAGGACGATAATATTTTTATTTCTACAGATAATTAAAAAAGAAAAATACTGACATTTTTTACATTTTGAGGACTATTTATTAAGAGAAAATGAAAAAAATGGAAACTTCCTAATTACCTAATCTAATCTGCGCATTGTATTTGCATAAACATTTGTTTATATTTCACTACGTCGCGCGTCGCGCCGGCACTTATTATTGTTTAAGAGAGGTCCGGGTTTCGGCTTTCCTAATTTTGTTGTGTTTGTGTAATATGTTTTGGATATTATTTGATATTTATGTTGTATCCTTTGTGTAGTATTGTAGTACTAGTACTTGAGCACTTGTGTTAACAATGGCTTTAACAGTGCACGAAACTGTTTGCATGTAATTAAAAAAGACACGGCAAAAATGCAATTTAAGTATTTTATGTTTTCTCGGTGTTTATTTGTAGGTAAATAATTTCTTGGCAGATATAGGAAACTTATTAAAAACCTTTCTTAATAAAAAAAATTGTGTTTTACATGTTACGTTAATATCACTAGTTGCCCTCAAAATTTGCCAGATCTGCAAAAAATCTCACGGGCCGCGCCTGATTTTTACAGACCTAACCTTTATAAAAAGCAATTTTATCCTGAAATCGCTTAATCATTACATCCCCTACTAGGTTTACACTGAAAAATAATCACTAAAAAAGAAAAACGTTTAGCTATAATGACACTACCATTAAAGAATACATTGCGTTTGCAGAAGACACTGATCCTTTGTCAGTAGAGGTGGGATGTTCGATTCTTTTTGGTGAATCGATTCTTTTGATTCATTCACTTAAAAAGATTCGGTCATGAAGATTCGTTCCCAAATGATTCACTTCCTTGTCCTAGATTACATAACACTTTTTCGAATGTGTAGAGAAATTGTCAAAAAGTCTTTATAAAGTAACATGTTTAGTTTCTAGAAATTTATGTATTTATTCCTCACAAAGCCACGTGGGTAAAACTGAACTTTTTACCGATTCACAGAAAAAAATAAATTATCTTTTAAATTTATACAACCCAAAATATAATTTTCTTTAACAAACTGTTTAGCCCGCCTCTGATTACCATCTTTCATCCTAATGTCTTTTTCTTGAATTCTGTTTACCTACCTACTGTTGTCCCTCTCTCTACAGTACGCCAATAGAATGGTCGTCGCGCCTCTTATCGGTCGGCGGCGCGAGAATTGGAAAGAACTATTGCCTTAAAATAAAAAGGACCGGTTACAAACGAATCATTCGGCGAGTTGAATCGAACCGAACAAGTGAAACGTGAATTAGTCAATGATTACAACCATTCTTTGTATCGGAGTACAGACCTGACGAGACACGCCCGCGACGAGCCCGCGACACGCACGAGACACGCCAAAATTTCAAGTGTGGACGTGGCTCGCGGTAGAGTCGCAGAAGGCGCGCTCGAGGCTCGTCGCAATCCATCTGCTGTCGGTTTTTCGACGGCAGATCAAAGGGGCCCCGTGTCGCAGTGTGGACGGGTTTATTTTTTGGTGCGCGACAACTACTTATACACTCTGACAAATTTCGGAATTTTCACTAGTGAAAATATGGAATGGGACGAGGAAAGTCATTTAGAATTAATTAAATTCTATGAATCGAAACCAAACCTTTGGAACCCGAAGGACACAAATTATTATAAAAAAATAAAAAATAAGACTCGTGGGTTGAAATTGCTCAGTTAATGGGTAATGGCAGGACATGGGAGGAGTGCAAGAAAAAGATGGTGTCCCTTCTCACGTACCGAAAAGAAAAAAGTTAAAGATAGTGCAGCTATCTCATGATTAGTCGACATGCTGAAGTCACTGACTGAAAAACGATTCGTGGATAAAATCAGTGGGAACGCATTTCGCACGAGAGTCTCCCGCGCCTCTGGCGAGGGTCGCGCGCGCCTCTCGTGCGTGTCGCGGTCTCGTCGCGGGCGTGTCGCGTCTGGTCTGTACGCACCTTTATATATTGGTGAATCAAAAAAGAATCGAATCTTTTGGAAATGATGAATTAATTCTTTTGATTCAGTGAAGTGATTCATTCGTTTTAACCGAATCGTTCGCGAACGACCACCTGTATTTGTCAGCATATAATATCACGACTACTCTTGAAGATAGCGAAGCAAGTGGAAGTGATTCAGGGGCAGACTAAGATACATATTATAACTACATAAGTACATACTTGTTTTTCCTTGAATTAGGTTCCTATAATAATATATTCTTCTCATTAAACTATTGCAGTTGATAATATTATTTATTTTAAGAATCATTTCTACTATTAATATGTTATTCTGGACGCATAAGTTCAAATCCATTTTTTTTATAACCTCACAATAGAAAATAAATATGTTTTGTTTAAAATATAGACTAATAACGAACACATTTGTGGCAAACAAATGATATGATAATATTAATTTGTTTCCGAGTTCTGATTTTTGTCCCAATTCCCCATAAGATCGCTGCACTGTGCGTCGGCGCCAGGACCAAGCCAAAAACTTCTTTAAAAAAGAAAGTTCTATAAGAACTTTAAAAGTTATGATTAAGAAAGGTACATTTTAATAAAATACCCATATTTCACATTCTAACGAAGAAAAAATGACACGACACCGAAAATATTAGATAAGGCATTATCCGTTATATATACGAGAGATTATAAAATATACAGCGCGCGCGACACCTTGCAGCAAATAGAGCAAACTCTTGGAAAGTGCAATTAGGCACAACACGGCGGCTCTTACCGCGATAAATTACGGCATATTTCTATACCGGTGTAGCCCAAAGTTTAAATAACGTCCCGGTAATGTATTCCGAACTTGTGCAATATAACACGTCGTATAATGTGAACCGTTTCGGAATTTTCTTCTCACTAATTTGTCATCTTTGTCCTTCAGGTGTCCCGCGTATAAATCTTACGCTGTGTGAAAATGTACAGGAGTTCGGCTGTATTTGGTTATTTTTCACGATGTCTTTTTTTTGGCATAATCTGCAAGTTTACTAATACAACTTGACAAACTTAGCAATGTGGTTGCTGATGATATTTTAAGATGAAAAGTTTCAATAAACTATATTTCCAAACAGCTGCATTTAGGAGATACAGGGTGTCAAAAATTAAACAAAAATTAGTTATTTTAATATAATTTCCAAACGATTTAAGATTTTTTTTTGCAAAACTTGATGGATAAAATAAACAGTTAAATACGCTCAACTTGAAAGTTCAAGGCATTCTTGGAGTCAACCAGTGGCGTCGGTACGAAATTATGCACTAATATTTTTTAGGAAAACAATGCTACGACACTGATTTTTTCAAAATATTTTTTTTTATGAATCCTCACTCATATACCTCAATCGTAATAAAAAGTGTTTATTGTATTTTTTTGATATGGGAGATAGTTTAAGAGTAAATAATTTTTGTTGGCCTAGGCTAAAAAAACGATATGCTAGGGATTTGCTAAATGAAATATATCGAAATCGATGGATCGGTCGGTCGGCTGAAGAACCTGGCCAAGGTCCCCAAGCTTAAATCCTCTTGATTTTAATCTCTGGGGACATCTAAAGCAACGGGTTTATAAAACGACAAAAGAAAATGAAGACCTAAGAACCCGAATAAGCAATTTTCTATGCGAAAAAGGTTAGATGGTTATAACTTGGTTGAAGGTGGAAAATTTCAACAATTTAGTTGCTAAATCATTGCGGTGTCCGTTTAAAATTTAGCACATAGATAGAGTGTGGTGGCCCAACTATAGACGTGAAGTAAAAACTGGTGGACTACTAACTACAAACATAGACTAAATAATACCTAGACGAACACTGCCGTGCAACGAAAAGCGGGTCTCCCTTGAGACATTTGGTGGGTTTACTGGTTTACGGTTTAAAAGTTTGGTTGTCAACCATTAGGTATATAAATATGTATACTATGCATCTACATGTATATATAATGGTGGACAAACTTTTAAACCAAAAACCAGTAAATCCACCAAATGTCTCAAGGGAGACCGGCTTTTTGGTCTAATCGAGTGTCTGTCTATACTCTTTATAGTCTCTGCTACAACTGAAACTCAATAATTTCAAATACCGTTCGAAAACATTTGCACACGCCGCACGTGGTCGAATTGACCAATCTCCAACTTCACGTTGTTTTATAAAAAAATGCAAATAAAACTTTGGCTTTTTATTTTATAACTAATCCGTCATAAGTGGAAAACACAAAAAATCGATCCATTTAGAAACGCATTGTTCCAATTTTTTTTACTTTTTTGCTCAAAATTTCTTCTATTCGGTCTTCACAACCTTCTAAATGCAGTTTTTGTATATGAAAAACTATAAACATCTTACAAGAAGACAGCCGCTTGCACTAAAAAAGAAACCTAAAAGTCATAATATGGTTGCATATGGCTACGAACTTGAATTGGTTAGGAAGTCAGATTATGACATAAAGATTATTTGTTGCAAACTTCTTCCGTAGAAGTTATGCCTATGTTCATACAGGTAATGAAAAAAATAATGCCAACTACCAAATCAAATATTAGAAAAAGCATTTTATCAGATAAAATATCACTAAATTAAATAACATACCTTTCCCTTCAGTATTCATCCAAAAATATTTACATTGCACTTACTTTAATTTGTGAAACAATGTAAGATTGTAATGTGCGTTACTATGAACTCAACTTAATGATTCCTAGTTTAATCTGTGCTGCAAGGATATTTTCGAGTGGTCCGGTTCGGTCGCGTGGGTTCGCGAGACCATGAACTCCAGGTAGAGGTGTCAAGCGCACTGTCTTAACTGTTCTTTGGTGTCGTTTGACTTGTCATTTGTCCACCGTCGTTTCCAGACAACATTTTAATTTTGACAGGGCTGTGCAACAACCGTCCTTTGTAGAGAAATTTAAATTCGGTTTCATCCCTATTAATTTCACAGATGATCTTTTGTCGGGGACTCGAAAGGGAAAGTTGTGATAATTTTTGCTGATTGTTATGTATTTTGAATGGAAGTGAATTCTGACCTCTAAAATTCATGTGTTTGAATTCGACCTTGTGGTTCTCTTAGGAATACTCAGCTGATTATTTTATCAAATGGTCTAGTGACCTAGTGATCGAATTAGTTCATGTTTTGGATTACTTCGTTAAAGTCACCGTGTTGTGAGATTTGTCTCCTCTTTGACCGCGATGAAAAGTTTTTTTGGTTAGTTAGAAGGAAGTCTTGGGGAATGTGTCCCTGTCTTCTTGTTTATGTTAAGTTATATGGCTCTCAAAATACTTTGTATAAAATTATTGCATTTTGACTATACAAGATTGTAGGTGAAGTTGAGCTAATCTGATCTTTTCGACCAAAGTGCGCCGTGCGGAAACTTTTACGCACACTGCAAGGAACAATTATTATTATGCAATCAACCATTCGCTAGACCTATCTTCCATACAATCTTGAACAAAAATTTTGAAATCTAGTAGACAGCAGTTTTGACAGAAGTCATAATTTGAAAGCTGTCTCCTAGCAACTAATTTAATTTGTTGAATTATTGAAGGCGTTATCTCAACCGCCACCCAGAGAATCGACAAGATTTAACGATATACAATAAAAGTGAAATTTCGTAAAAATATTGATAAAAATAATCTGTGAAAATCTCGACAAAGATTATCTCGAATCTACTCCTCCAGAGATAGCAGAAAAAGCGGCAGAAGTATCCCAAAATCTCCTTTCTTCGGTTTCAAGACAAAGATTGTACACTCGTATGGGTAAAAATTGAGCATCTGATACAAAGCACAAAATTAATGTCACTGTTGCAGTGTTGTAGAAAAAGTCCAGTGTTCAACACGTTTGAAAATACCTTTTCAAACTAGTTCGACTTGGAGCATTTCAGGTGGAGAGTCGTAATCAGCTAATTTCTAAATAATTTTGATTTTTTAAACATTGTTGCTGTTCAGATATTCGCTAAAAAACTCAATGACTTTGTGTAACAGGCATTTAAAAAAGACATATAAATGTAAAAATGCTTTAAAAAAAATAGACAAATATTCGTAGATCGGTATTTACGTAACTGTTCTTCCATAATATTTACACGTATGACAGGAATTTTCACAATTTGCTCACAATTTACGGACCATCGACATGCGTTTTCTTATAAAAAGTAGCCTTCTTATCTCCGAAACGTCTCGTTTGTCTTTTGTCGTCGCATAAAATATTCAGTTGGACTCCATCGAGTTGGCGATCGTAAAACAAATGCGAATCGCGAACGGTCCCGCGACATGCAATTGCTTCTGGGCTTTCTGCACTGTCGGGAGACATATGACCAGGACCGGACTTGGGATGTTAATTTGTCATAAGTATGTTATTGGGAATAACAATTAATCTTCTTGGGACTATACAGGGTTTGTTATGAAATTAACTGCATATATTGAAATCGGTATATCCTAGGAATTCAGATGGGGGAAAATAGTCATAAATGGCGCTTCGCGATAATAAGCTAGGTGAAGCCCTTAAAAAAATTGTTTGGGTGACATTGCAAAAATCTCGTTTTTATTAAGCAAAAACAGTGTCAGCATAGCCACATTAATCTTCTTATTTTATACTACTTGAAATTATTGCCTAACCCTCCATATTTTCCGATATTAAGTAAAGAAATTGCTACTAAATTAAAATACACATTTTTGGTAAAATGCGTCTGTGGAATTAAAAATATTTTGGATTATTTTCGGTTTTCACTAAAACTGATAAAAAAATGAGATGTCACGATAATATTTATCGTTGGCAATGCCCCGGCTGGATAATTTGTTTTTCTTTATAATATTAGAGCTTATAAGCGTCGGATAGAGCTGGTATTTGCGAATTTTTGAAAATAAAAAAATTGTGCGATTTAAGGGAAAAAAGTATTGGGTATGTCTCTAGACTACCCCCGGAGTCACCCATTCCAATATATGCAGTTAATTTAATAACACCCTGTATATTACTTTTTAATATTAATTGCTTTTCTTTAAGTCGAGCAAAAAGCACTCATAATTGTGATTAATTTACGATTATATAAGTAATCGATAATTGATTAACAGTTCTTACTTGTAATCAGTGCTAAGTGATCGATTACTTTTTTAACCAAGTAACTGATTCCTTTTTGTTTTAATCGTCCCAGCTCTGCACAGAACCATAAAATCATTTTTTAGCATTTAATATTCCTAAATGCTGCCCTGTTCTCAACCAGCATATATCATCATCTTGCCGTGTCACTGGCTATCAACTATCGTAAGATATTGAAGAAGTGAGTTAGGACTTACGTTCCAAGACAAAGTATATCGTTCAAGTATATACGTGTATCGCATTTCCCCTGGGATGATATGCGACTTTCCACCATTTGTAGAGGTAAAGTTGCCGTAAACGACAGTTTAGAGTTACAGGAAAATAGTTTCGGATATTGAGAGTGATGGTAGCGAGGCAATAACAATTCGAAACTCTATCACTGTGTAATAATTGTATTTCAATGATTTATGTAAAATTTTAGAAAATATATTTTTTCCAAAATATCCATTTTTGAGAATTTTTTTTTCAAAAATACATTTTTTCGAAAATATAATTATAAACATTTATAAAGGGTGTCCCAACAGGTACTTCGCGATTTACTTCTTTAATAAAACCAACAATTTTAGAAAAATAACACGCTTGTTTATTTTATCAACAAGGAGAGACATGGCAGTTATGTTTTAAAAATAACATTCTCCAAATGTCCCCCTCGCCTGTTTCTACAGATGACCTTTCTTATCCTAAAATTGTCAATCACATTTTGCCACAATAGCACAGATTACTCCTACCAGATGGGAATCTCTTAATAAATTTCCTATATCAAGATTCCGCGGTCTTGGCGATACGGACGGGGCCGCCGCCGCCGGTCGCTTCGAGCGTCGATGCCATGAATGGAATTTTCCACGCGTTTGGTAGGTTTAAATTCAGAGAAATTATGGATTATATTTTAAAATATTAAAACATGATATTGTGTGGCATTTTACATAAAATTATATCATTAACAAATACAAAAACGTATATCGTTTATTAAAATTACACTACAACCTAATACAAACACTTTAAACCATAAAATCAACGCAACAAAACTGATGTAATAATAACATTAGCCTGCTATCTATTCCACCGAGACGCTCGCACACGCTAACAGCGAGGAATTCACCGTTCGGCGACAGACTAAATATGGTGCATCGCCACCTTATAATTTCTCTAAATTGGGCCACTGTCACAAGCGTAAGATTCGCATCTGGTAGGAGTACTCTGTGACAATAGCGGTTTCAATTCCACTAATATCTTTGCTGCAGGCCATTAATCGTCGGCTGATTGTTAGAATAGTCTTTGTCCTTGAGGAAGCCCAAAAAGAAAAAATCGAGGGGGTTCGATCGCATGATCTTGCAGGCCACTAAATATCACCATTTCTAGAAATGACGCGGCCCGGAAACAGGCCTGTAGCCAGGTTTTGATTTCGGAGGGAGCAACTAAAGTTTTAGGGGGGGGGGGCAAACTTATGATGTAATACTTTTCTAGCAGACAAGACAATGATTTCAGTGATTTTCTAGGGTGGGCAACTTTTTCTTCCACAGTGGGCGTTGCCCACTCCCCCCCCCCCCCCCCCCCCCCAAGCTACGGCCCTGCCAGGGAAACGTGTCCGCACGAAACCCAAAATTACCCTGGCCGCCAGTGTAGCCAGATTGGACCATTTAGCGCAAATTGGGCGATTTTTAGATTAAATTGGCGCATAAGATTTTGAAAAAACCGCAAACCGCTTTAAACTGTTCCTTATTAGGTTTGAGTTCATAGTTAACTATTCTAAAAAGGAAGATGTATTCCCTAGCCTAAATACTCACACATTATAACTCTAGTCCAAGCGAACATTATTTCTAATAAACATTTACTTGATTAACGGACCCTCCGGCGAATAAGTCGTAAAGCGAGCTGTCAATTCTCGGGGCTTATTTATAATAAACTCACCGCAAAACAAGGGAAAACCCCGGAAAACCACCCCGACGGCGTATCTTATAATCAACACTCGATTATTTATTCATTAATTAATCTATCTATACAAACCCCCCGAATTACCTGGAGCTTACCGGAGCGGTTCCCCTTACTTTACACCTAACTTCGGTCGATTTACGTGTGTCTGGATTACACTACGTGAAGTATGAACGTAAAATATGGAAAAGTGAGCAAAGTGTAGACGAAAGTAACTAAATAAGGAATACCATTTTGTTTCTGGTATGGTAATCTTACAAAATCACTTGCAACAATAATGTCTTTTTATTACCTAAATCATTTAAGCAAGCTATTAGGAACTTTTTGAAGAAAATTACTAGGATAATATAATTTAACTAAAATATATATGTTGTGCAAGTTTCGAACATGAATTTTTTTACATGAGTGAGACTTTTGTGGGCCTGAGCCGAAGACGAACGAGTATAAAAAGGTATTTTCAAACGTGTTGTACATTGCATCAGATGCTAACTTTTTACGTGTATAATATATAATCTGGCTCTTGAAACCGAAGGAAATGTAAACTTAAGTTTAAACTTAAAAAGTGTCGCAAAAATTGCCGATCTTCATGACTTTCTTTTAGCATTTTATATTTTTTTCGGTTTCCACTCACTTTAGATAACAAACTGTTAAAATGGGACCATCCGGGAGAACTCGTCGACAAAACAAAAAAAAATCATTGAAATCGGTGATTGCGTTCATAGATTATGTGCGAATATACCTAAAGGGTGTTATGAAATTCACTGCAAATGTTGAAACCGGTAAATCCTGGTATGAATTTAGTCATAAATAGCGCCTCGCGATAAGCTAGATATCGCCCCTAACAAGTTCGAAGAAATGATAGTTTTATCTTTAAAGAAAAAAATCCTATTAACGCTTCCAAAATTCTCAATTTTAAAAAGTTAAAATATTATAACACAATTCAGAGAACAACTGTTGAAACGAAAACAAACACCAAACTAAACACCCAGAAATGTTGTATTTTATTTACTTACTAGCTTTCGCCCGCGACTTCGTCCGCATGGTACAGGTGACAATAGTGTAGTTTTGATATCATGATTATGAATACATGAAACATGAGTTATGTTAGGTTAGGCTAGTTATATCTACAGATCAGATTTCAATATTATATGACGCAAAAATCGGGGTCGGACTCAGGTCACTAACAGTGGCGCCATTTGGGGGGGGGGGGCAGGGGAGGGCAATTGCCCCCCCCCTGTATTTTAAAAAATGTATAAAAAATTTAATAAAACTAATAATAAAGCTAAATAAATATTGGAACTAGAACGATACAATTCGACTGATGTCGTTTTCCATTTTTAAATTTGCCATTTTAATATAGGTACCTATATGTGTGTCTTTAACAATGTTTTTTGTAATTTTATTATCAAACAATGCAAGAGGTATGCAATTTGTCAAAAAATGCACTAGAAATGACGAAACTGTATTTTTGTATAAAAAGGGCAAAAATGAATTAGATTAGTACAATTGTACGACGACGTTATCCCTTAAAACACTAAATTACCATTACATTTACATTAATGTAGTAAATTAGTTTCTTAAGTTTTCATACACTTTTGAAGAATTTGTGTTTTTTATGTTACTGTTTATTTTTGAGAATAATATTGTTATTTTTAGATTATCTTTTAAACAAAATACATTTTTGACTACATTATTACTATTACAACAGTACAAAATAATTATTGTTGCCATAATACTAATAGTTTTACCACAGATTTATCCACACCAGATGCGAAAGCAAGCGATAAACGGGGAACGCGCCTTTGCTGTGGCCACGCCCTATTTCAACTGTAAAATCGGCAGCTGCTTTAGTCAGTGAGCTCCGCGACATCAAGTAGTGGCTGCACGAGCACCTCGTTACTGTTTAGTGCGTGGCTTTGTGTTATTTCGGCAGTGAATGAACTTAAAATTCTATATAAAATTAGTGTTATATTTGTTTTTATAGACTTATAATTTCATATTAGGTGTGTTGTGTAGGTGTTTTAAAATGACTGGACACAGGTGCGCTTATAAATAAATTATTATTTATTATTATTAGAATAAAACGTTGTTTAGAGCAAATGACTGACAACCTTATTTGCCTTCGTTGGTGCAACTAGCTGCCGTACACTCCCACAAGGTCACAGGAACTTATACTGTCGATTCGCCAAACTTACGTATCTGGTGTGGGTAAATCTGTGGTTTTACTTAAAACCCAAAATCACTGTGCTTACTTTTGTTCACCATTGCTTCCCCCCCCCCCCCCCCCCCAAACAAAACCTGAAATGGCGCCACTGGTAACTAATAGAAAAGGTATATGAAATGAAATTAATAGATTTTGTCAGGTTGTATTCATGAATAATTGCCCCTAAAAATATTTCGTTTTTTTCAAAAAAATAAGCAACTTCACAAAAGGAAAGGCACTGGAGTATGAAACAATATTGTTACGCGTTTATTGCTGCGGGTCAACTTAATTTTATTCATTTTTATGAGAAAATATTTTTGTTAGTGCACCTATTCTCCCCCTCCGCTTCATCTTATCTCCGCCTCTTTAAATTTTTTTTTTGAATTGCTTCCTTTCTAGCCTGTTCTATTGGTCACAATTTTTCTTAACAACAACTCCTTCTACATAGATCATCTCTTCCTCACCGGTAGATCTTCTGTGTCACTGGTAGCTGCGTGGGCCGTTACCTAGAGCCAGGATATCTTCATCAGGAGATGGTACCCCTTCAGAAAACCTTTTATTTTATTAATTTTTAAATGTTTTACTACATTTGCTCCGGTTGGGTTGGGTTTGATTGATTGCCCTAATTATGTTGACTGTTGACTGTAGTATAAGATATATAATTTCTTTTGCGCCTAAAGTCATAACGAATCGATTCGTATTTTAATATTTATTTTTCCCCCTTTAGGGTTTGGGTTCTAAAAACTTACCGGTGGTGAAAATTTCCACATCTATTGTCAGCTTATAAATAAATTGTACACTTACTTTTAAAGAAAAGCGTTTTATTTGACTCACCGTACAGGGCAATTTCGAGTTAATTTCTTTTATTATGTTGGCTTGAGCTACTGAGTGAGTTGAAAGCGAGGTCCCAACGGTACCGAGGAGGTTTCTGTTTTTAACCCGGCTTCAAAAACAGTGGCGCCCTCACAAACCCATCCCAATCTCTCTGACATTTGAGCTAGGGCATTCTTTAGCACGCACACGCAAGCTCCTCGTATTCAGCTCGACTCGTTACTTGGGTTAAATGTTGAATTTTTCAAACTTGTGAATTTTTATTTTGGATTTTAATTCTAGAGGGTAAGTAGAAGTAGACTGAATTATTCTTCATTGCGGAAAAGAGCCTGGCAATGCTATATTAAATTTTCTGATCTCAATAACCTGAGATATTACATATTAGATAACATTTAAAGTTGAAGACATTCCCACCCGCCCCTCTAATAATTAAATTTTTAATAATCTAATTTTTTTACCATCTGTTAGACAAAATTAGATTTTCCGACCTTAGTAATCCTATAGTCTTGTCAAAAATATTTTTAATATTTTCTGTGTACATTGCCCCAACGGAGTCCGTTCCTGGAATGTAATATTCAAATCCAGTCTCTAGTTATATCCATAATTAAATTACAAACTTCGAACCCCCACTTCACCCCCTTAGGGGTTGATGTCTAAAAAGTTATAGTGTTAATTTTTTAGACTACTTTTACGTAGTGTCAAGGTAATAGAACCGTATAACAATTTACTCTATTACAAACTTTGAATCCCCATTTCACCCCTTAGGGGCTGATTTATTAAAAACTGTAAAACCTGTGTTTAAACATTTATTTTTTAGAGTACTTCTATGAAGTTTCGAGTTAATAGGACCAACTAATGTTTTTTATCAATACAAAGTTTGAACCCCTGTTTCACCCCTTTAGGGGTTAAATTTTGAAAAACTCTTCTTTAGTGCACGCCTACGTTATATAAGGAACCTTTTTGGAAAATTTCAAGTTTCCAGACCCAGCGGTGTGGGTTGTGCGTTGATACGTCAGTCAGTCAGTCAGTTTCTTCCTTTATATATAGAGATAATGCAAAACACTAAGCGTGTACGATATTTTGTTATTACTAATGCATTAATAAAGGGATGAAAACTATTTTCTCTCGCTAATTAATAAACACAAAGCAATAATTGACACGGCATTATTCATCTCAACAGTATTAAAAAAAAAAGTCCGCCCAAGTTCCCTGTAACTGGGACGAGAGGGAAAGGAAGTCATAAAAATGCATAAAAACTATGTTAAAATAGCACTACTCAGTGGCGTAGTGTCAACTTATCCGTCCTTATAAAAAATAATTAAAATGTATTGACAATCAGGTTCGTTTACTATATAAAAGACTTGTAGGAAACTCCGTTAAAGAATGTAGGGAATAATTCTTTTATAAAATAGGTTAAAAAACCTGATTAGTAAGCGTTCGCCAATGCTTTGTTTCCATAATATAATAGATGGCAAAAAAACGTTTTTGGGGGTTCAGCTTCGGCGTTCTATTAATTTAATCATACAAATTCAAACTAACCCGTTTAAAAACTTAAATATTTATAAATCTGTGGCAATTATTCAAATAAATTGTTACACAATACCTTCTTTGAAGGATTTAAAATGTAACTAAAAAAATAAAAGAAAACTTGGTGGAAAAAATGTGTTCTGTTTATATTACCTATAATGATTATGAAGTCTTGTTTAGTCCATTTTACTCAGAATCGGAGTCGTTTTTGTTCGTTCCCGTTTTTTTCTTGGAGAAGATAATAAGTTTGCGGGATTATGTTGTTGTCTAAGAGCATCTTCTTTTCTAATTCTTGTTATAGATGATCTTCCTACTCCTGTGTACAACATAGCCCTTTCTGTTTTATTTTTTATTGGAATTTTTATCATATTATTCCCTGCCTCTTCATCGCAAACCCTAATTACGTTTGCAATTATCTCACGCGCCTGACTGTGCAAAACTTTTCCCTTCAAATTTTCCATTTTTAAACACCACGACTCTCGACCGATGATGAGACGGCTATGAGGCAACTCACAGACATCCCGACCCGGAGAGGCAATAAATCATTTACAAAGACGGAGACCGACTTCGCAATCAGCCAAATAAGTTCTATCTATTATTTTTCTATTCAATAAGCGTGTTACCGACGCGGGCCAAGTCACCGTTCAGTCGACGAGGCGAAGAAGACACGGAAATAGTGCAATGTTGGTAATTTCTTGCTAAATATTTTGTGGGGAAATAACACCCCGGAAATTGTTGAAAACAGAAGATTTATCTAATTCTTAACGACAGGTATTATAGAACTCATTTTATGATGCGGTAAGAAAAGTTTAAATCTTATTAACGAAAAATTAAACAGTTTTTAAAACTGGTTTACACACAAAGTGGCAACGTTGTTTAAGCCTCTCCTTGCATTCTTTAAATTCTTCTGCCGGTTCCAGATATCTTGGGCGGACAATACTCGTCCGTTATTATAGACGTTACTAACTTCACTTCTGTCTGGACAGCTGCTTAGAAATCAACACGTGTTAGCGGGCCTTTGGCGATCAATCTTTTTATTTTTATTACCATTCGCCATTTTGTCAAGAAGCAAGATAAAAGTTTTGGTATGATTTTAAAATAAAAACACATGTATTATTTCTAGTTAAATCGATATTTAGTAATAACAACGCTCTTTAGTTATTTATTTATACTGTTATTAAATCGAACGCTAAATTACTTCAATATTTTCAATCCGTTTCCATAACTTGACTAATCAGAATGCGTCTGACCATGATCGTTAGTCGTTCGTCTTTGTTAAAATTTGAAAACAAGCGTAAGGTTCTGGGATTCTGCTAAAATTTTGTTAACAGAATAATGTTTCTTTTTTGACAAAATTTCCTGCTGTAATAAAATAATATTGGTTATAATTTTAGAGTACTGTGTAGTGGTGCTCAGTTAGCGTGATAGGAAATTCTGTTAAGCTCTGGTGCTTGGGTACCGGACTGGATGGATTAGTAAATTATGAGAAGCTCTAGTGTGGCCACCGGGGAGGATGTTTGCGTTTTGATTTTTAACCTTTTTTTTAAAGGCAGAAAGTTTAAGCTAGTAGGAATAATGCTCATCTTATTAATAACGTAATAGGCAAGTCATAATTATATGTGTTACCGGTATAACATAGCCTGTTTCGTTCTGCTTACAATGTCAACCTAATTTCATGAGTGTAAGGTTCATATTTGCCCATGTTAAGTAAAGGAATTGCTATTAAATTAAAATACACATTTTTAGTAAAATGCTTCTTTGGAATTAAAAATACTTATTATTTTCGGTATAATACGTATTATTTCCGGTTTTCACTAAAACTGCTAAAATGAGTTGTTTGGGTTTGCTTGTTTTTTTGAAAGAGTTCTTTTTCAAGCGAAGCGTTTTTTAAAGAAAATTTTAAAAATTATTTTTCAAAAAGTTCTCGCAGATCCAGTATCAGCAATACATAAATAAATACGAGTATTAATTTTAAAAGTTATTTCCGAGCCTAGAAAAACTATTTATAAAGAGAAATTTTTGCGATACTCCGTATACAGCATGTACATTTTTTGGCCCCTCTATACATGCTATCTTAAGTTTCAATGTATTTTCCCAGAAAGCAGAACTCTTTATTTAGAATAGGTACCTCTTTTTCGTAAAATCAAAAATTAAAAAGTTTCTCATTTCCAGGACCCGCAGTATACATACACCCAGGTACATTTGCATTTTTTAATAATTAATTATCGCACAAAGTTTAAAACAAACAAAAGAAATCCGATTGACCGCAAGCCGAAGGGCGAACTCACCCTCCTGAACGCATTGTTGACGAAGTAATAAAAAATCAACCCCCGACGGATTTAAAAAGCACGGGACTTATACTACCCCTTTTGGGCCACGACGACGGCCCGCTGCCTGACCATGCACCTCTACCTCCGCGATAAATCTTATTTTTCGGCGTGGTTGTTTTTAAGGGATGAATATTTAATAGAAAGGGTTTTTTTAAATTGGTATCCACAGAGAGGCTATTTTATATCTTATATACAGCGTGTTCAAATAATCTTCATTGGTACAAAATAACATTATAATATACAGGGTGTTATGAAATTCACAACATATATTGAAATACGTAAATCATGGCATGAATTCAGATTGGAGAAAAATAGTCATAAATGGCGCTTCACTACAATAAGGGAAAGTAGATTTCGCCCCGTAAATTTTTATTAGTAACCCGTGCGCACTTCTGGTAATAAACACATGATGACAATTAAATACAGTTTGCAAAGTTAGTACGCGCTCCAGTGTTGTCAACTTTCTCAACAATAATTCTAGAAATAATATTTTCGTTACCTTCAAAGAGAGATGAAAACTATTTTCTTTCACTAATTATCAAACAGAATGCAAAAATTCACACGACATCACTCATTACGATAGGCGTTACAGACTTGTCTTCTGTCATTTAAGCAGCTGTTCCATGTACGTGTTCAGGACATCTGGCGACCAATCAGGTGGCAGCTTTAAAGATCAACAACCTCTTAATTTTTATTATATACTATCTGCATTCGAAATTTTGTCAAGAAAATTGACATACTTTTTCTATTTTTGAAAAAGGTCCCCTAAATGACCCATCCTAAAGTCGAGATGTATCTAAATTGTTTCCTTCCAACTGAAAACATTACATAACACTTAAAAAGTTTCAGTGTTAATTTAATTCGGTTATACAATCTTTTGCTATGTTTTTAACAGCAACCAAAATAAAAACATGTATATCATTTCTAGTTATTTCGATATTTAGTAATAACAACGCTTTTTAGTTATTTATTTAGAATATTAATAAATAGAAACGCTAGATAACTCTCAATTTCAAAAAGGCCGCCATGATCTGACTAATCAAGAGTCTGACCACGATCGTCAGTCGTTCGTCTTCGTCAAAGTTCGAAAACAAGCGTCAGGTTTTGCAATTTCTTAACATTTTGTATTTAACTGAATGCTTTTTTTTGACAAAATTTCCTGCTGTAATCAAAAAATGTTGATTATAATTTTATAATATTATGTAGTTGTGCTCAATTAATGTGATAGTAAATTATATAAAGCTCTAGTGCGACCACCGGGATGCATGTTAACTTTTAACCTTCCTTTAAAGGCAGAAAGTTAAGGCTTGAAGTCTACGTGGGCTATTCAAATCGAAAAAAGGATTCTTGTACGGCCTTAAACCGATGAATCGCAAGATATAAGGTGTCATTTGAAATTTGAAAGTAGTGGAAGGTGGGGGCGAGGGAGTGTGATGTAATATGTGTTGGTATTAAATGTCCCCTTCGATATGTGCTTTGTTTAATGCGAATTTACTTCAAAACAAGTTTTATTGACGATGCCTAGTTTCAAATGAAAGCTCCGTAAAGGATGTCGTAATGGATACTTTGGGATTTAGTTTTTAAATAAAACCAACAATTCTAGAAAAATAACATGCTTGTTTATTTTATCAAAAAGTAGACATGTGGCAGTTATGTTTTAAAAATAATATTCTCCAAATGTATCCCTTGGTATCCCTGATTGTCCTACTGGACACTACAGAAAGCACAAAATTTTTACTGACAGCAAAATCACAAGCAGTAATAAAAAGTTGAAACTTAACTAAAGTTTTTTTTATGTACCATTCAATTAATAAGTAAAGTTAAATAGTGCACCTGATTTGTGTGATATAAATAACTATTACTGAGTGTATAAGATGATTCTTCTGAAATTTTTCTTTTGTTTCTTGTTAAATGCTCGATGGAATTGGACCTCCACACAAGCCCAGCGTGATGTTAACGGAACTGAAGAAATCTGATTAGAACCTTCACCCGATTGTGACTTTTACCTTGCTTTAATATTCTCATGTGAGCCATGCACAGGAGCCATGTTATGAGATGACTTGATACAAATTTCGTTATATTTATATTGACTAAATGAAGAAATTAGTAAAAAACTAGTAAAAATTGGACAGTGTTGTTTTACTTTTAAACAATACAATTTTGTATTGCTTTTAAAGGTTAATTGATGTTTTGGTATTTTATGCTTTGTTGTATTTAAATATTTGTTTTAGCAAATAGAGTGAAAATTCTTTTATAAAGTCCAATAAAATATTTTTTAATACAAAAAGGTTATAAAATGTCAAAACATTAATTGACTTTTAACTGATCAGTGATTATAATGGTGGCTTCCCACCGTGTCCCGCTTCCGCCATAAGTACTTGCGGACTTACCACGGAGGGCGCTACCGTTGAAATCAACGTCACGGATGTTGAGACCAATTAGCATGCTCTTAACGTTTCTCACAATAGGGAATATGCATATAACCCAAATAAATCTGAAATATATTTTTTTTTATATTCTATACATAAATTAACTGTTCATGGCGGTTGCTGTTATCCATTTATTTTGGTCTTTATATATATATAAAAAAAGATTTAAAACAGCAAATTTTCGCGCGAATTTCGAAACTTGTAAAACGTGATCCCATTAGCTGCGTCGTCAAAACTGAACTTATGACACATCATGAGTACATGGCGAATTCCAGTGTTGTAGAGTCATCGAAAACTCAATAAAAATGGCATTTAATGCGTAACTCATCCAATGAAATATCCCTGCACTTAAAGTAGAAGGTTCCTAAAATCTTATTCATGTATACTTTAAGCCGACATCGATCCAGGAATTTTGCAACAAACATTGGCATTTTTGACATATCATCTTAATAATTTCAAGTAAATAAACTGCAATTCTTTATTTTCATAGCAATCTTGGAGAATTCAAAAATTTTCAAATTTTATATGTCCCCGATGCAAATAAACCTTTTTATTTGTAACTTTACCGAAAAAATAAGCGATTTAAATTAGTGGGAGGTATTCTTAGATAATTAATGGATAAAATAATCCCAAAAAGAATCACTAAATAGTGTGGAATAATGTCGGTTAAAAATAGGATTTGTCGGAACAAATCAAGAAAATCCTATTTTTACCCCCTAAATACGCTCCTGGATGACCCTTTCGGTATTTATTTTACAGTATGATTATCCCTTTATAAGATAGTTTTGAAAAATTGGGGAAAAAATAGATAGGAAAAAATACAGAGTGATTCAAATGTACCGATGTCTAGGGCACAAAAAGTAAAAAAATCGAAATTTAATCGGCGATTGCTCCCTTCCTATATAGAGAATGAAGAAATTAAAAAATATGGATAACACATACTTTGACGAGTTCTTTCCGATGACGTATATGGGATTTTAATTTGAACCATTTTGACCCCACAAAAAATTAAAAACCGCGAAATATTTGAGTCAAAAATCTAAATTTCCAGTTTTTCCAAATATTTCCATTTTCCAGTGATTTTAGGTTTAGGTAAGTGTATTGCAAAAAAAGTATTTGAGATTTTAAAGTTTCCCTTGTAAATTCGTTTTTCCATCTAACTTTTGCTTTCGAGTTATTAGGTACCAAAGAGGGGTCTGGAAATGGCATTTTTCGACCTAAGAAAATTCAAAAGGATTACTTGCCACTTTCTGATCCTCACTAATTGCAGTGGAGTTCTGAAGCTCCGGGTCCCCTACAACCTCCGAAAATTTACATCGATTTAATTCACATTTGCGACCTGTACCCGAAGTCAAAGGAAATCGCGGAAATTTCGACTTTGACGTTTAATAGCTCCGAAACGAAACATCCTGTATAACTGAATTTTTTACCGAAGCTAGCTGAACTATTCCTCTATCAACCCAAAATATTCGATTTCTCTCCCTCTGACTGTTTTCGAGAAAATCAAACCTGTTCGACTTTAGGTTAAGCTTTACGTTAACATGTAGATTTTTGCTTATCTCCTGACGTCACTTTTCAAGGACAAATGTGGCTGCTTTTTAAATTGTAATAAATTATACCGAAAAGTAAACATTTTTTGTAGCTAAATTATCCTAGCAATTTTCTTCAAAATATTTTTTTTGGGTTTGTAATGACTTCCTTAAACGATTTATGCAATAAATAAAATATGTGCATATTCCTTATTAGCTAACGCATGACAATGCCAGTAGTCTGGGGGCGATCATTAATTAAATTGCCGGGTATCTTTTATATGACACATGCAACATATAAAATGTCTAGGTTAAGTGGTTGAAAAATGGCGCCAAATTTAAATCAAGAAGTACCTATTGGGACACAGTTTATATTACAATATAAAACATAGGTTTTAAATGGCACAAGCACACCACACAGCAGTTATTCAACCAAAATATGCCAAAGCTTAAGAGGTGAGCTAAAGATTCTATTTAAAACCTGAGTAAGTTATAAAGCCCATTCGTAAATTCACCAGCCTAATGCTGACCAGTGTTATCAAATAATAAAGTAATTATCTCATACATTCCTTTTCCATCTCCCGAAAACACTAACAATATTACAGATACTTATAAAGCAAAAGCGTGTCCGTGCGCCCCATTCCCTCTGACCCCCCCGCTCCGTCGCCTCATCCCGTTCTAAATCAACCCGCTCTGCCCATATCGGCCAATTAAAAAAGCGCTCACGTGCACACGCATTAGTATACAAATTAAACGTGATAAATTCGGGCACCGCCGCGAGCTCATCCCCATATTCTTAATTATCCCTTGGAAACCCTTTTTTACGTACATACAGGCACGCATATGGGCCGAAGTCGAGAAATGGACGTGAATTTCAATTTTTCCGAAGGTCGGCGTCAAGGCGGTAAGATGGACTCTGTTTTTAATACATATCTAAATTATGTAAATAAGTCCATTTTTATTAACAGTATATACCGATCTCTATACAGAGTGTTATGAAATCCACTGCATCTGTTGGAATGGGTGACACCTCGCGTAGATTAGAGACATACTCAACACTTTTTTTTTTGGTTTAATCTCGGGTTTAATCGAACAACTGTAAAATTGTCTCTAACTCCCGAAAACCAGATCATATGCGCGTCCGCTGCAAAATTTTATTTTCGAGGACATTAAATTTGTTCTATTGAAAAAAATAAATAAATTACGCTAGAATTGTCCAACAGTAACCTTTTAATAATTTATACTTGCATTATCCTTTAAAAATTACTTACATGAAATAAGATATTACTTTCCTACGTATTAAAAAAAATTAGGTACAGGATATATTTTTACAAAAAACATAATTTCTGTATGGGTTTCTTCTTTAATATCCTACACCTCTTAACATTCTCGAGAAAACTAAATGCAATACCGAGTTCAAAACATATTATTATTCACATCAAAACCGATTTCGTCAATATTTATAACACTAATATTAATATTATTTATCAATGAGAAAAATTACTGACGTTTACCAAACGTCTTGGAGCACAAGGATGAAATCTATTGGGGAGACTTTGCAAAAATAATTGCAGCCCCGCTAACCCATAATCGCTAAAATTTAGAGTGGTATTTTAATTAGAGTTTTCACCTTATTTCCTGAATGAATTTATAAGCCTACCAAAAATGAGGAAGACTTTAAAAATTGTTTTAATTTTTAGGTTTTTTATAAACCATGTGATAGAAACACCACTTTAAATTTTACGGTTTATGGGTTAGCGTGTCTGCAATTTCTAGAACTTCGGTGTTCCTCAGGGGTCAATTCTTGGCCCCCTGTTGTTTCTTGTTTATGTAAATGACTTGCCAGAGTTCATTGGAGGTGATAATGTGACCATGTATGCGGATGATACATCTATCACGGTAACAGCCGGCACGCCTGAGGAGCTGCATCTGAGGGTAAGTGATGTGTATGATAGAATGATCAGCTGGTGCCAGATGAATAAACTAATAATAAATGAGAAAAATCAGTTTCCGTAAATTTTAATATTTGCAAACCTCTGTCAAACAGTTCACTCCCTCTGTCTTCAAATGCTAAGTTCTTGGGTACTCACATAAACGATAAATTTTCATGAAATACACACATTGATTTCATATCGAAGAAGCTAAATAGCGCTTATTATGCTGTACTACAGTTGACGAATATTCCTGATCATAGGGATCTATTACAAGTACATAAATATTAGTATACTACTCCTTGGCCTATTCACATATTTCCCTGAGCATAATGCTCAGGGAAATAATATGTGACTACTCCTTCCCCAGAGCATAAGTTCTGGGGAAGGAGTACGGATTCTGTCACGGTATTCGTAAATCAAAAGAGAACCTTAAGGCTAATTTTTAATAGGGGTGTGGGGGAGTTCTGTACGAGTGTCTTCATTAATACCAAAATCCTAATTGTTCCTTGTATTTTTATCTATAAATGTTTGGTGTTTGCTAGAACAAATGTGGGACAGTTCCCTACTATCTCACATGGTCATAATCATCAAACAAGGGGCGAACACACTGTTTTGATTCCGAGACACAGGACAACCAACTTCAAGAGCTCTGTAGACTATAATGTGATACCAGTGTTTAATAGACTGCCGGTTGAGATAAGAACTTTGTGTGTGAGTCGTTTTAAAATAAGATTACGAGAGTTCTTGACGTTAAATGCATTTTACTCCTTTCAGGAGTTTTTTGACTGTCCGATGGGTACGGTTCTCCATACCGATTGAGTGTGACTGATTTTGTTTGTATCTGACTTTTAATATGTTTTTTGTATCGTTTATAGCTTATAAATTAGTGATTAGATCACTAGAGTTTTGAGTTTGAGTTTAGTTGCAAAATCTCACTATTATCTCGATACTAATGACCTCTTTTCTCTGGTTGGGTTGGGTTGGGTCGCTTCGCGTCGTTCGGGTAACGGCACTCGCGTGCGGGAAAGTGTCTCTTTCCGCACTAGTTAGGATAATAACTATTACCGTTTCTAAGACCAGATCTTGTTCAATAGCAAAGTTTTGTTTATTTTCGGACTGCACCTCATATACAATTTACCAATTTATTATCAAACAGGGTGAGTAGGGAGGAACGCATCAAATTCTAGAAGCGTATTGTACACGTAAATATAAGTAAAAAAAGTTGTAATCCACTTTTTATTTGTTTTCAAATTACGTTTTGAAAAAATACCTGACACATTTTTTGTTAATTGCAGTTTTTTTAATAAATGCTCAAAGATACTTCCGCGGACCCCTAGAATATCAGGACCCCGCGACAAATCCATCGTCCTGGAAGTGTCAATCAAGTATTGCGTGACCTGACGAGCAAAATGTGGAGAAGCTCCATTTTGCTGATAGTATATTTATTGTGGTATATTTCTTATGTTTAGAGAAACATCGTCTAACGGTCCTTGTAAAACATTTTGTAAAAATCCCAAGAACAAATCTACTATTAGACGATACTCAAAAATGAAACGATGCTGAAAATTTGTTTCGACTATTGCATAGGGATTAGCATTCGGATTTCGGACCATAGGTACGTCAAGGGTGAATGTTGCTTTATTGGTCAAGAGCATGCGTGATATAACACGACGATTATCATTTATCCAGTGACAAAATTGTATGCGGCTCTCATGGTCTCCTGGTTGTAGGTGCAGTACACGCTGCAGGTGTTATGGATATAAGCCCTCTTCATGTAGTGTGCTGATTACTCTGGTCTAAAGATTTACAAGTTGAGTGGCAACTTTTCGTGAGCTGTTACTAGGATCCTGTTCTACTAAATCTAGAATTTCTAAATTTCAATTACATCTTGTCAACGGAGACGGTCAGATGTTATGTAAGCACTTGGAAGTCTTCCGCTCTCACATAATTTGCTGAAGACTGTAATAAATATGTCTTTATCAGGAATTCTGTGATGGAGAAACCGTTGGCCATATTCCTCAACCACAGCTGTAGCACTCTCATTGCAAAAACCATAAACAAACACCATATTAGCATATTCGAGAGTGAGTAAATGAGTGGCATTTTACAGAAAATCGTGCACATAATGAAAAGTTACTGTTTGACATTATTTTCATAACAATGGCAGACTATTGGTAAAAAGTACCGTGTAGTGTATAGTGGAACGATGATTATTATCATCTATCCACTATCCAGTCGTTATTTAATTAATTTTGCAATCACATTACTCCGACTATTAGGCCTAGAAATCCTAGTAATCAAAAATGTAACCCATGGCTTCTTGATACCAATAAATTCAGTTTTTAATAAGCTTCTTAACGAAGCCCCATTTGACCTAGGTTGCCATGTGAAAATACAGGTTGGGGTGGATAGGGGTTAGAGGATCGAAGGGAGACGGTGGAAAATATTACAGAAAATGAGTAAACAGTTAAATCAATTTACGTCTTTTACCGTTTTACTCAAAAATAACACAGACAGACAGAAATATGAATTTTATGTGGGACTTCTGAACCACCCTGTATTCCTAACGCTAATAAAAATAACATCATTTAATAATCCACTAATTAAAATTGTGTAACCTGTAAAACCGATAAGAAATAAAAAAAATATATATCTAAAATAAAACGTATCATTTTTCATATTCATGTACATTAAAAATAGCCATCCATTTACATTTAAAACAAAAAATTCAACCCTCTTAAAAACCAACCGAAAAACTCACCCCTACCGAATTAGCCCCCCCCCCCCTTCGCCACGTCGCCGTCCCGCTATTAAATCATCGATATACTACCGGCAAAAACAAAAGAAAGCCGCAGCCCCATCCCCCCGCCATTTTCCGGAGTCGTAAAAAACCACCCTCTAATTCCAAAAACAACCCTTTTGTTTTCCGATGTTGTAGCTGACCGTTCTCCTTTATCGATAAATCTTTTAAGGGGTTGCATTTTAGATTTGTAGATTTGATATGAAAACGGTCAAGTGAAAGTTGAGCAGTGTGTTACAAGGATTCCTTATACCTGCTATGGGAACCCTTTTTAATATATTTCACAAGAGGAGGAATATGCATGTATAAGGAATATTTTTTTATCGCATAAATAGTTTAATAACGTCATTGCAAACTCAAAAATATCATCTTGAAGAAAATAATTAGGATAATTTAATAAAAAAAAACTTTTCAGTGTAATTTATTACAATTGAAAAAGCAGCCATTTGCCCTCAGTGCCAAGTGACATCAGAACATAAGCAAAAATAAGTGTCAATCTACATGTTAACGTAAAGCTTGACCTAAAATTTAACAGGTCTGTTATGCAACACAAAAAACATCCACATTTCCTAGCGTGACATACTCTATCCGATTCATTGTTTCCTCTTCGCAACTCAGCAACTAATCAGAAAGGGAATTTAACTTCGGAAACAAAGGTGTGCATTTAGACGAGTAGCATATGGAGAATTACATAATTTGCCCAGACAGCAGGCGCGGCCCGTGAGTTTTTTTACAGGTGGGTCAAAATTTTGTGGACAACTAGTGATATCAACGCAACAAGCAAAATTCACTTTTTTAATCAAGAAAAGTTTTTTAAATAATGTGCCAAGTTTTGCCAAGAAATTATTTACCTACCAATAAACACCGCAAAAAATATAAAATATGTACTGTAGTTACTACAGTACCAGTACCTATGAAACAGTAACATGAAACCTTAGATTACCAAAACTTACAAAACATTTACTACATTATCTACATGAATAATAATTAGGTACCAGAACCAAATGGATTTCTAGTTATTGGAGCAAATATATCCAGTTTATCTCAAACAAAAATATTATTTACGATAGAAACACTGGTTATTGCATAATATAAATGTAGGTATGTACCTGGATGTTTCCTTTTAACGTGAGCTCTCAAGATAGAGGGTTTACAGAAATCTAATTTACGATCCCGTTGACCAACCGTGAACGGGCGGGATCTAGAAGTCACGTGATATCTGCATTGACATAAAGTGACATACACCTGATACGCTGGTCAAGGTAGACCAACGGGATCTCGCGAAAATACACTCGCGAAAATACACTCAACGAAAACACAACCTAGGGCGCATGCTCGCAGTTTTGGATGCTGCAGCTGCGTTTCCAACTTGTTGTCAAAGCCGTAATTAGTAGATTTTAATGTTTGATAGACACAGTTACAATTATTAATATTATTATCATTAGTAATTATCTAAATATCTTAAAATAAAATTAGATAAGCTTATATTAAATGTATCGCGAGTCGCGAATATTGTTTTAATAATAAATTGTTCAGATGTAAATTAGTGAGCCAGAATTTGCGACAACTCGACACCAGGTCGCGTTGACAACCACGCGCGCCCCGAAAGAGATATTATTGGTGGACCGTCGACAAATTGTGCCTCTTTTTAACTTTCTCAAGCGCGTATGTTTGTTTCTCTCTCAGCTTTAATGCATTTTATGTAGTCCATATGAACCTATGAGGTCAATTTAAAACACGGCGAGTTCGAAACAAGCTTGGCTTGATCACCGTTGTATACGGTGGCTTCATTCTTTCTTGGGGAGTTTTCGCATGGAACTTTTACTTTTTTGAAATAAAAGATTATTCTTCGGTTTTAAAAAATAAAAAAATAAATTATTAGGTAGATCATTGAAAATTTTAGGTGGGTTATTGACCAAATGACCTTATGGGCGGGACGCGCCTGCCAGACAGTAAGAATTGTTCTTTGTGTTACGTTTGTCTTTTTATCACAGTGTAATTTATGTACGATTATTTTTATTAAACAAATTAAAATCTATTAAAAAACAACCCTATAAATATTATATTGTGTCAATATGCAAAAATATCACTGCAAGTGCCCTGAAAACCTTATTTTTCACGTGCCCAGAACAGCCGATGTTGGAAGAAAGTAACCTAGTGCAAAGTTAATTCAAAAAATTTCCATTAATAGGTATCATTAAAGGTCAGTATCGACAGATTTAAGTAAGTATATTTGGCTGGACGCTAATTTTTATGTTACAATAAATAATAAGGATTTGTTACGAAATTTTAAAGACAAGTAAGCGGCCATCCATCATACAAGCATCAACATTCAGCAAATTATTCGATTGTCCTTGCACAAATTCCGTTTCGTTCATTGTTAAACATTCCCTTTATTCAAATGTAATGTTTCTTATCCACGAAATCTTTTAACCTCTGGGAAATAACCAAAAAACCAATTCACCATGTACTAGCCATTATAACACTTGTATTTACATGACATGTGACGTCACAACCAATAGTATCACGTTTTGCAAGTTTCGAGGTTTGTATGAAAATTTGTAGTAAAAAGTTTTTTTTGTTAATAAAGACCAAAATAAATGGATAAAAACAACAACATAATAGTTATTTATGATATAAGTGTTAAAAGTATAATTTTACGGCACGAATTTGAAAGTTTGCAGAATGAGCGAAGCGAATTCTGCAATTCAAATGAGTGCCTTAAAAGTACTTTTAACACAAATATCATACAAAATTTTTTCTACAAACGACAATAAAAAACAAAAATACAATTACAATTTTTAGAAAGTTTAACATATTCGAAACACATAGTTTTAAGTAGCACCGTAGATATAATATAAAATTATGAAGTTGACATTTGTCAAAAAATCTAACAACCATTGTTGGCGTCGTAGTTGCCATAGTAGTACTTTTAACACTAGTGCTATAAAGTACTTTTAACACTAGTGCCATAAAGTAACATTTTTAAGGCGTCTGCGGCGTGTTAAAAAATGAATTTTTAACACGTTTGTAGAAAAATATATTTAATGTATTATGCCCTATGCATATTCCCTATTAGGTGCCTAAAATAAGACAGTCTCATATTAGGTTCTCTAACGAATAACTAAAAAGGAGCACTTAAGCCACAGCAAAGAAAATAACGTAGCTATTATTTTCTTTGGCCACAGGTAGGTACATCGCATCCCCTTGAAAGCGGATTAAACAGTGTTAATTTTTCATTTTATCGTTTTGAGTGTCCTGGGTTTTTCTCGGTTAAGTAATAAAGTGGCCAGGAGATGCCTGCAGCAAGAGTTTGTATTTTTGAAACTTTATTATTCACCAAGACGCAAACAGTTTACTCAAATATGAGACATATTTTCGTGTCTTTCTCACAAAGCGGACAAGTAAAGTTATCTTGCATTTCCAACCCATAGTACGTAAAGGGTGTCCTAATAGGCATCTCAGGATTTAAATTTGGCGCGTTTTTTCAACAACTTCACCTAGAACTCTTATATTTCGCATGTGTGTCATCTAGAGACCCGGCAATTTAATAATGGATGGCTTTACGACGGAAGAACGATCTAGCATTGTTTAAACTTACTACGAAAATTTCCGTTCTTGTGTGAAAACACTTTGTAAACGTCGTTTAATTTTTGGGCGTAATGATGTGTCAAGCGACTACGCAATTCGCAATCTTATTCAAAAATTTGAAGCTTCCGGATCAGTTGTTACTTTAAAGGTGCCAGTGTGCCACGTAGTACTCGATCCAATTAAAATATCGCTAGAGTACGTGAACATGTTGCAGAAAATTCCAGCCCCTGAGTTCGTCGTTGAACATAACGAAAAGTTATCTGCATCGAATTTTGACCAAAGATCTGGCCTTGCACGCGTATAAAATTCAACTAACTTAAGACTGAAAGCCCCCAGACAACGGACATCGCCGTGCGTTAGCTAATTTTATCTTAGAAGGACTTGGAAGTAATGCAGAAATTTGTAATAAAATTATTTTTTCCAAGGAAGTTAATTTCCACTTTGCCTTGGAGTGAATGAAGAAAATCCTCTTCAAGGAACCGTGTGGTGTGCATTGTGGGCTGCAGGTGATATAGGGCAACTTTTTCATGAAAATGACGATGGTGAACGGTTAAAGTTCATGGCGAACGTTACCGCAATATGTTAAAAAACTTGTTAGATAATTATTAAATAATATGCACCTTAACAACCGGACACGTTTTCCTGGCCGACTATATGGTTTCAGATAGTGATGTAAGGATACGTATCCAAAAATCCGTTGGATCCGAATATTAAAAGAATCCGGATTATTCGGAACCGGCCGAGAACTTGAATACGGATTCGGAATCAAAATAAATTCGCATCGGGTGGTTACAAATGCAAAGTGCAAAGAGAAAACGCAATCGGAATCGAGTGTAAGCGAACAACACGGTCTGCGATTTGGCATATTTGATATTGTGCTTTCTCTTTCTAATGACATTTCCTAAAAAAAGATGGCATAGTTATCGGGGTAACGGGTATCATATGAGATGAGACCCATTGGTTAAACTAGTCCCGCCTCACCCGAACCGAATTCAAACGAGAACGGCGCGACGCGGTGCCTTCTTATCCCTAAACTTCGACTTCGACTGGTATGATACCGATACTAGTGTTGTAAATATCCGTATTCATTAGATATCCGAATCATACGGAATCGGAATCAGCTAATATCCGTATCCATTATCCGAATACGAATCCATTTCTTGACCCGCGCGAAAGCGGTTACAGATCATGTATACGTATGCATGCAACAGACTAAAACATTTTCTATCCGGATACACGGCTAGGTAGGTCGATGCGGTATCGGTATCATACCATTCGAAGTCGAAGTTTAGGGATAAGAAGGCACCGCGTCGCGCCGTTCTCGTTTGAATTCGGTTCGGGTGAGGCGGGACTAGTTTAACCAATGGGTCTCATCTCATATGATACCCGTTACCCCGATAACTATGCCATCTTTTTTTAGGAAATGTCATTAGAAAGAGAAAGCACAATATCAAATATGCCAAATCGCAGACCGTGTTGTTCGCTTACACTCGATTCCGATTCCGTTTTCTCTTTGCACTTTGCATTAGTAACCACCCGATGCGAATTTATCTTGATTCCGAATCCGTATTCAAGTTCTCGGCCGGTTCCGGATAATCCGGATTCTTTTAATATTCGGATCCAACGGATTTTTGGATACGTATCCTTACATCACTAACCGATACCGCATCGACCTACCTAGCCGTGTATCCGGATAGAAAATGTTTTAGTCTGTTGCATCCGAGTGCATGCATACGTATACATGATCTGTAACCGCTTTCGCGCGGGTCAAGAAATGGATTCGAATTCGGATAATGGATACGGATATTAGCTGATTCCGATTCCGTATGATTCGGATATCTAATGAATACGGATATTTACAACACTAGTTTCAGAGCCCGCTGATACCCGTATGGGGAACATGTAATCAGCCTAGTTTTAATGTGGTACACATCTTTCAGAACCAAATATTCTTCAATAATTATGATAGGTTTACCAACATAGATCTGTCATATAGAGACTTGGGAATTAGTAAATTGAGTGATGTATGGTTTTGGAGCAGTGCAAATGAATTAACAAGATAACAAATAAAAAGATTTTCAAATGAGGTACATGGGTGTACCACTAGATTTCATAACAATATGAATATGTATCAGTGGCCTGCAAGTACAACTTTAGGTCTAAATATCCCCAATTGTTAAGGCATCCAAAATTTATAATGGATTGCCTGAACAACTACCACGTCTGGGCATCCAAAATTTATAATGGATTGCCTGACGGTCTTAGAAATATTCATAGCTTTCACCTATTTGTCAAGAAATTTAAAATGGATTTAAATATTCGTTAGATCTTAGCATGGATTAGGATCAGCGACATGATAGTATGTTATAATCCTGCATTGATACCTTAATATTGGTTGGTTATCCTCGGGGTCAGTGCTTCAAGCAGTGATTAGAGGACTGTAATTCAAATCAATGTAAATTGTGTAAACTTATTTAATAAACTTATTTAAAAAAAAGTTATTGGGGAAAAATTGTGTCAAAATGTTATTGACAATTTTACGCAAAGAATGGTCATCTGCAGGAATAGCCGAGGGGAGCATTTGGAGAATATTATTTATAAAACAACTACCATGTTTTCACTTTTGATAAAAGAAACATGCATGACAGTTTTCCAAAATTGGTTTTATTTAAAAAGTAAATCCCAAAGTACCAATTGGGAAACCCTTGACAATACTGATATCGAAAATTTAAATAAAGACATAACGTTAGTCTTCTTTCAACCCTTTACAAAAAAAAATATTCCAAACATCTCGCAACTCGGAATTAGATTTTTCATTTAAAAGAATAATTCTTCGCAAAGAGCGCGCGATTATACGTACGTACAGAGTAGGTATATTTAAAATTCTTGCACATATTTCTCCCGGCCACCGCAAAAATAAAAACCAATTTGCATTCAAAGGCACAAAGGACAAAAGGGACGTGGGTGGTGGGGCACAAAGGGATGGGGTTGCTTCAACCCTTTTACGATTCCGCACGGCGCGGCGGCCGCGGTGGAGGAGGAAAAATATCATAAAACACCGGCGGTCAGTAAAAATTAGAATGCGAAACCGCTGTCATTTTTAATGTTCAAGAATCCGCCCCCGATCCCATCGCCTCGCGCCACCCCTAACCCCTTTTGGATTAGGGGGTCCAGAAGTATCGTATTGCGAAGAATGTAACTTGTTTTCATTATATTTTCGCTATATTCGAAGGGTGTAATAAATCAAGTGCAAACAGTTAATAGTAGGAATTTTAGGTAAGACACGGGGTGTTATGAAATTTACTGCATATATTGAAAAAGGTAAATCCTGGTATGAATTCAGATAGGGAATAATAGTCATAAAAGGCGCCTCGCGATAATAAGCTAGATATAGCCCCTTAAAAAATGTTTAATCATTGCGCACCAGGCGCGGCCCGTGAGTTTTTTTACAGGTGGGTCAAAATCTTGTGGACAACAACCCAATCAAACCCAATCAACGCAACAAACAAAATACACTTTTTTAATTAAGAAAGGTTTTTTAATAATGTGCCAAGAAATTATTTACCTACAAATAAACACTGCAAAAATCATAAAATGGGTACTGCAGAATATTGAACATTACTACTCTAGATGTTTATGGCTTTTTTCTATGTGTTTTAATACTCTAGATTAGTAGATTTTAGCGGCTTCCGTTTTGATAAGTTTAGCATCTCCTCAATAGATGTCGCGCCTTGTACTAAAAGCCCCGAATATAAACAGAACAAAATTCTGAGCTAAAAGTATGATTATTCGTAAAATAAAATTAGGAACTCTGCCGAAACTCCGTTTTCTTTAATAAATACAATGCTGGCGACTAGACATAGTAATACGATATTTGTCTACGCACGTGCAGGCTGTAAGCTGTAGTAAATATGAGATTGCCAACAATTTTAAAAATATTTTATCGAGGAACAACTTGTTGCCAATACACCTTTTAGAGCCGATCTAATTTTTTAAATATCAAAAAATTTAAAAAGTTCTTGCCCCAACACAGATTCGAACCCTCGACCTTCTGATCAACTCGCTGAGATTGTACCTCTGGACTACGCTGGTTATGTAAGAAAATCGGTCCGATACCGTTAAATTTGATGCCTAGCGCTGGCCTGACAGAAATCGTATTTATAATTTTTTGTGTTTAACCGCTAATTAATATTATTAATACAATGCAAATACAATGCGCATATTAGGTACCTAATTAGTTTTTCTTTTTCCGAACCAAATGTTTTGAAATAGTATATTTTAGGGGGCGGATTGAGAGTATTTCCATAGTGGGAGTGGCCAGATATTATTGGTGGGCCGTCGACCAATTGTGTCTCTTTTTAACTTCCTAAAGCGCGTATGTCTGTTTCTCTCTTAGTTTTAATGAATTTATATCGTCCGTATAAACCTATGAGGTCAATTTAAAATACGACCCAGCCCGGAGCAAGCTTGGATAATCTTTCGACGGTGGCTTGGCTTGATTATTTCTTGAGGAGTTTTTGCATGGAACTAGCACTTTTAGAAACAAAAGATTCTTTTTTGGTTTTAAAAAATTAAAAATTAAATTGTTAGGTAGATCATTAAAAATTTTAGGTGGGTCATTGACCAAATGACCTTATGGACGGGCCGCGCCTGTTGCGCACCACTGGTAAAAAACAGTGAGTTAGGTTGCGTTGCCAAGTTTTTCAACAATAATTTTATGTAACACGTTTGAAGAAATAATATTTTTGTTACCTTTAAAGAAAGAAACCCTACTAACTCTTCCAAAATTCTCAATTTCAAAAAATTAAAATACTATAACACAAATAAAACAATCCAGAGAATAGCTGTTCAAACTAAGAGTAAAATAATATCCTTGAACTAAATACCCAGAAATGTTGTGCTTTACTAACTTATAATACACAACACTCAGCGCGTACGTTGTTTTGCTAATACTAATAGCACTATTAAAGTAATGAAATAGTATATTGTACAACGAGCATGGAATGACATGCATTTCCTACGAGTATGACGTTTGCAGCACGATGCCGCAGGCGAGTGCTGCAAATCATACGAGTAGGAAATGGTCATTCCATGCGAGTTTTACACTATACTTTTTCTACGAATGTTACTGTTAATAAAATGGGATTAGTAATATTTTTCTTTTTAAGATGTCAAAAAATGTCAATGAAATTATAAAGATTTTGACGCGGCACCGGTCAACGCCACCTTTGTAAAAAATACCCGTGCACAATGGGAACTTTGTAGTTCAATCACCATGGTGATTGAAGCACAATGAAAATGTGTAAAACACAATGCACATTGTTCCGAAATTACTATTGAACATACAATAAAGGTTTTTATTAACATTCGTAGAAAAACTATTTTCTCTCACCAATTAACAAACAGAAAGCAAAAATTTACGCGGCATTATTCATGTCATCAATACTCATCCATGATACTAACTTTACTTCTGTCACCTGAACAGCTGACAGGTCGTGTTCAGCGGACCAATTAGGTGGAAGACGGAGGCACGGAAAAGGCCAACTATCTGTTCGCATATTTTGTATTTAACAATAGTTAACAACATAACAAGTTTTATAAGAAGCTTTTTTTTGACAAAATTTCCTGTGGTAATAAAAAAATGTTGGTTATTATTTTAATAATACTGTGTAATTGTGTTCAATTGGTGTGATAAAATAGTATGTAAATTATGTGACACTCTAGTGCCACCACAGGAATGGACGTGTTCGTAAATTATGTGAGGCTCTAGCACAGATTTACATCTGTGGCTCTAGTGCGTCCACCGTGTTGCGTTTCGATTTTTAACCTTTTTTAAAGGCAGAAAGTTTAAGCTAGTAGGAATACTGCTCATCTCATTAACGTAGTCATATAATTCTTTGTGTTATCGGTATAACATAGCCTGTTTCGTTCTGCTTACAATTTCAATCTAATTTCACGAGTGTATTGTCCAGTATAAACGCAAACACATTATTTTATACTATTTTGTACTGTCTTAAATCAACCAATTTTTCCTTTAAATTCTTTATTTAATCGCCAAGACTTTAATTATTTACTTCCTTCTTTCCATAAACCCTTTTCTGTACTTAACTTTTAATGAATATTAAAAGTGATTTAATTAAACGGAATTAAATCAAGGTGTCGACTCACCCGGAACAGTAAAACTAACTTTTATTTATCGGTACGTCCCGCCCCACTCCGCCATCTTATTCAAACTTTGCCATTAATATTTCAAGTGGTTTTGTTACGAAAAATAAAGACTTGCTTTACTTTTTTTTATTACAATACCAGCACTCATATAAAATATTAGCTTATTAGTAACTATATAGATTATTCACTGTAAGGTTGAACAATGACACTTATAAATAACCAACAGATGAGTGCCATTAAGGTAATGGAAACGTCAGGGGAGCAGGGATGAACTCTAAAATTATCCTGGCCAACCCGAGAATGGGATTTATATTCGATTTAAGAACCAGACTACTAAAAAATTTTAGTATGCCTATAAAGGGTGTCCCAATAGGGACTTCGGGATTTAAATTTTTGGACAAAGGTGGCTTTGCAAAAAAAAAGTCACGGATGGAATGGAAGATTGCCATGACATGTCATTTTCGCCAACATTTGCAATTACAATAGCGTACAAGCTTAATATTCAAAAAATAATTTTTCCACTACTTGGACAAGTACCTAAGCGCGAAATTGTAAGACTATACAGGGGCCAAAATATTTCAGTGGCTACAATTTATCGAACAATAAAAAAAATGCAAAGAGGGAATACCCTGTGTAAACTTGCCGAAAAGTAGAAGACCAAGGGTACTAAGTCAAGCAAATGAAGGAAGGCTGATTGGATTAGCAAAAAACAACGTTGGAACGTCAAACGATTGTAAATTTTATTATTAAGCACTTGTAAATATCTTTTTCCCCTTCTGGGGCCACCAATACTAAGGCTCTAAAAGATCTCTTCAGATGGAGCCGGAATCAACCGTCACGCATTTTAACTCTTCCCCCATGGATTACAACCGCCCCAACCAGCCCCCCTGGTTGCTTCTTCCTGGTGCGAATATGCACTTAATTGTAAATACTGTACTAGGGAATCATAATTGTAAATAGAAAGAAATAATGAAATGTAAATTATATTTTGAAATTAATAAATATGTTTGAAAAGAGGTTGGAACGTCAGTGCGCAAGCTATCTAGAAGATTCAGGCCTCGTGTCTCGCGTATGACAGTAAGTCAGTAAGTAGGACTCTCTCGAAGTAATCTGAAATACCGAAAAAGAAGAAAAGCACCACACTGTAGTTCAATTACAGAAAATTCCGAGGTGTTGCCGCGCATTGAGGCGTGTTCATTTTCTTGATAAAATTGTCATCATGGATGATAAAAAATGTTTTACTTTGTCGAATTCAGAGATGAAGGGTAATGACGGAGTCTACACAGATAATATAACAGACTGTCCAGACGAAGTTAGATTAAAAGGAAAAGGCAAGTCTTCCGAAGAAAATTTAGTGTGGTGCGCAATCTCCGAAGCAGGTGTTTCTCAACCATATCTCAGACGTGATCGTGGTAAAGCCATTAATGCGGACATTTACATTAGGCAGTGTTTGTCAAAACTTCGTCAGTTTAGCGCTGCTACTCATCCCAATAACGAAATTATCTTCTGGCCAGAGCTGGCTTCGTGTCATTATGTAAGACAAACAACAGAGTGGTTGACTGCCAATCGGGGTTGCGGATTTTTTTGAAATAAATAAAAAAAATCCGATTTTTTTTATTTAAATCGGATTTGTTGATTCTTAAGAAGGACGATAACCTTTCGCGGACAAAATTGTATTTGTTATTTTTGACAATCAGCTGCTTAGTCATCTTACGAACCCCTAAAGTTCAGCCACTACCTTCCAGAGAGCAGTAGAGTAACCCAGGTATAGTTTAATTACAGTTTTTCCTAATGGTGTCATAACATGTGTTCGTAAAAATGAACTGAACATATATAGTGTACCAATTAAAAAAATGTCTAATGTGACTGTTTACTAAAAGGAGTTTTATACTCGCTTAATGAAGCAAGCTTATTTTAACCGTGATATTACATAATATACAAGATATTTTAAAACACAGGTGGAAGTTACAGGGTTACTTATTATCAGTAGAGTCCCTGCCGCCCTAATCCTTCGTTTCGGTTGAGACTTGATTTGTCCTGAAAACCAATATTTGCCAACACATCATTTATATCTGTACATACACCCTGTTCAATCGTTCCGCAAAGACAGCACATTCCGGATGACCCTCAAACCGCCGCGGTTTGGCCGTTCCCGATAAAAATCCAGCAGCCCCGTTAAATCTAAACCGGCCCCGCTTCATTGTTTAAACAGCGCGTCGAAAATCGGATTTTTATCGCTTTTTTTCTGATATTTATTGTATTTGTTCTTCGTCTAAATGATTATGGAAAAATGTGTGCACGCTCGGATATTACAACGCAAAAAATGCTATTAAATTTTATTTCCTGTTTTTGGCGATGCGGAACAGTATATTTCGGGTATATTCAGAAGTTGTCGTCGTATAATATGTCACGCTTCGTTTTTCTATTTTTTATGCAAAATCTGTTTTTAAACAGAGAATATCCAAAGGGCAATAGTCAATCTGCCCGATAGATTTTTGTTTAGGATTGGTTCGGATTTGCTTAATTGAGGATAGGCTACCTTTTATCGTGAAAAGTAGTATACGAGTATAGGGTGTTCCACAAAGATGATTCCAGAAAGCAGCTTATGCAAAAATTCCGTTTACGGGTGAATAGTGAAGAGCTTCCTGAGCGAATTACAACAAAAGTAATTTTGACAATTTCGTTATTAAGAACTCTCGGTTCGCGAGGATCATATTGGTCTTAACTGGCTTTATAACATGCAATATAATGAGTATTTTAAACCTTGTTCTTTTTTCATTAGATTTGTAACACAGTCTTACAATACAAATATATTAAGTAAGAACATTAGAGTGGGGGGTCACCCAACTTTGTTTGAATTTTAACTATCATTATTTCGAAAAATATTAATCTGATGAAAACATATATATTTCTGTAGAGAGTTTAATTGTCTTAAATTCTTTATATAACTAATTATGACATTTCGTTAATAGTTACTGTTATATTTTCAAGTAGTTTAAATGAATCACGTGGATTAGCGAGAGTATGAACTCAAGGTAGTAGTGTCGATCATACCGTCTTGGTTTCGAGTTGTCATTATTTGTCGGATGTCATTCTGAGTCTAGTTTCATTGCTCCTGTTTGAATAGATAATCCCTTGTTGGGGACTCTAAAGGGTAAGTAGGGACGATTTTTATTATTTTTATTATATACTTTGAATGGGCGTGAATTCTAACCTATAATTTCATGTGTTGGAATCTGATCATATTGTTCTTTTTAAGGAAAACCCAGCCTAATTATTTAACCGGCCTAGTTACCTAATTAATAATTTCTATGATTAATTATTTTAATTTATCTTTGCACGATGTTTGCCCCTTTGATGTTTTTTTGGTCGTGTTTGGATTTTTGATAGTTTGGAGAGATCTTGGACATATCTCCCTGAATACTTGTCTGTTTAGGAATTGACACTTGATGTTCCACGGTTACATCAAGTACTTAGTTTTATAATCGCCAAAAAAGCCAAATGTTTTGAATAATAGTATTTATGAAGAAAACTAAATTAAGATAGTGTCCTAGCACCGTTAAGGCGTTACAACAGCCTAGAGCTAGCTAAAAATTATCGTTTTCCTTTTCATTAAATACATTGAATAATATTCTACAATGCGTTGCTTTTCCCTTTAAATTAAACATTTAATATATTTTTAACGTTGTTTCATTAAGTGTACTTTTTGAGTTTACTTACAGGGGCTTTAGTTGATTGTGAGTGGGTTACTTGATACGTTTCTATTACGGTAAGTGGCGCCAAATTAGATCTGTTTAGTGGCCCACATCACACATGTTAAGGGGTGTACATTTATTTTTGGTAAGTACCTTAATTGGTTATGTATAAGTCCGGTAACAGTGCAATATAGTATATCTAATATTGTTCTAAATCCAATATGACGGACGCCCCAAGATGGCGGATTACCTTTTTCTTCACAATTCCCTTAATATGGGTATCAAATGAAAGGGCTTGACGAGTAGAATACGGTAAGTGAAGTGACGTCACTATAAACCCAATATGGCAGACGCCACAAGATGGCGGATTACCTTTTTCTTCACAACTCCCTTGACATTTGTATGAAATAAAAGAGTTGGACGAGCAGAATACGATCAGCTGTGTGGTCATTCTAAACCCAATATGACGGACGTCACAAGATGGCGGATTACTGTTTTCTTAACTCCCTTGACATAAAATTAAATTAAATTTAATGAAAGGGTTTGACGAGTAGAATACGATAAGACGGCATTCTAAACCCAATATGGCGGATGCCACAAGATGGCGGATTTTCTTTTCTTCACGAGCCCCCCCATATGGGTATCAAATGAAAGGGTTTGACGAGCAGAATATGATAACATAAAATGCATTTTAATAATGATGCATTATCATAAATGCATAGGTAAAGTTGTAACTAAAAATTTGAAAATAAAATTTAATGCAAAAAGTCCTTTTTAAAAACAGGCTTTTATTATTTAGTACTAAAACGAAAAGAATTATTAAGGTTTTTTCTCTGGGGCAATGCTGAGTGCTATTTTTAAGTGAACGTAGTTCGCGTGGCTGGATCCTTATAGAAATAGTATTAAAGTTATCACTCAAACAGATATCATATATTATCCTAAATTTATTGTCTTAAAAGCTAGTCACCAAAATAAAAAAGAAAACTATTCATACTTAGGTACCTACTTACAATTTCTGTCAAACAAAATTAATGCCTGGTACATACCTATCTAATATGTTATATCTGTTTCAGTGATACTTTTCATACTACTTTTATTAGGATCCACCCACGCGATATACGTCCACTTATAAATAGCATTTAGCATTGCTGCAATGAAAAACTTTACACTTTTTTTTCTTTTTAAAACAGTTATATAATAAAATCTTGTTTTTAAAATGTATTTTTAAGTAAGATTTTATTAAAAATTAAAAAAAAAAAATGTTAAAAGGAAAAGTTGTTTAGAATTATAAACAGGTTCTATGCCGGGCATAGACCTTCCTTTTTAAGTCTTTGTATTTCTTATCTTCTTACCTTTAAGCAAAATTGTTGCCCTCCATAAATGCAAGAATATTTAAGGTAAGAATATAACAAATTGATTTGAATTGGGCGTTTGGTGTAATTCGATGAAATAAGTTTAGAATCAGATCTCCAAAACTATATTGTATTGTTTTCATATTATTGATAGAAGTGATTCTTTACATCAGTAACAAGAGCTAAAGTTATTTCCAATTTCTCACCTATAAGTTAAAAAATGGGTAAAACAATAATAAGAGCAGAAATTAAAGACACAATCATATAATATAAATTTCCAGTTGTGCCATCTAAACGTTCTACTACTGTTTATAAATAAACGCACACCTTTTATATGGCAATTTATTAAGTAAACTAAACCGCAAACCGCATACAACTTTATAATAACAATAATATTATGCGAACATAACCTCAAAAGCCTTCCATCAGTCGGGACTGGATGCGGGTCCCGAGTCGGGACGGAACACCAGTCCCGACAAAACTACTAATGACGTAATTTGATGACGTTATTCGGGACTGGAGTTGGGTCCCGAGTCGGGACTCTAGTCACAGCGATTTTTTAATACAGTGTGTAACAAAAATATGGAAACCTCGAAATATCTTGCAAACTGTACATCCGATTTTTATGAAATTTTGTACACTTAGGTATGAAATTACGCCCGATTCAATGGTGACTTCAGCACTGTTGCCAAGTTTACCGTTTTCCTGAAATCGACAGGAACTTTTTTTAATGGAACGCTTTACATTTTCGACTTCAGCTTAAAATTCTGAATACTTCTTATTGGAAACATTTTATCCTAAAGTTAACAGTTTTTGAGCAAATGGTGGTCAACAATCGTGATTTTAGTGTATTTTACCTTAAAATACCTGTACACGAAAGTTTACCTGAAATGTCTAACATTGTCAGTTCCGTTTGTTTACAAAAAATGGATCATTTAACAGAAACTCAAACAGTTGAAATTTTATTAATAATACTGGGTTATGCGGACAGAATGCGAACGCAACAAGAAGTTTGTAATATTTTTAATGACAAATATCCTGAGAAGAATCCATTAACTAAATCTACTGTAAGTAAAGTTATCAAAAAATTTCGTTAAACTGGAAACGTAAAAAACGCTATACGCTCTGGCCGACCTAAAAGTGCAACGGATGGTGATAAGCCTCTGAATCCTTTACTCAGTTTAGAGGAAAATCCCCATCTTTCTACCAGAACACTGGAAAAAGAAAACAACGTTTCACACATGTCCGTAGACCGCCTTCTGAAAACTGAAAAGTTTCAACCGAACAAAATAAGACTTGTGCAAGGACTCTCAGAAGATGATTACGACAGGCGCTTGGAATTTTGCGAAACCATGATGGAACGCTGCAACGCCAATCCAGATTTTGTACTCCGAATAATTTTCTCTGACGAATTAACAATTTTTTTAAATGAAAAAGTTAATAGGCATAATTGTCGATACTGGGCCAGGAAGAACTCTCACTGGATATGCGAAAATCATACCCAGCTCCCCCAAAAGGTAAATATTTGGGCTGGTATAATAGGTCGGAGAATAATTGGCCCCTTCTTTATGCAAGGTACATTAAATGGAGAAAGATATTTGGATCTTCTAAGAAATGAAATTGTCCCGGCTCTTGCACAACTATTTACAAATAATCGTAAGTGTTGTTACTTTAACATTTTACTACTTGTTACTAACCTTTTACTACCTTGTTACTAACCTTTTCGTTGTACTGATTATTTGAATATCATTTTTAGGCAATAATCAAGCACCAAATGATGAAATATGGTTTCAGCAGGATGATGCCCCAACGCACTATGCCCATAATGCTCGGCAATATCTCGATGGTGTTTTTTTTTGATGAATTGGATGTACACTGAAAAAATCGTTTGGACTTTTTTCACACAAAATTGTTGCAAACTCTTTGTAGAGCAATTTACTCTAATTGGATTATTAGTAACAACAGTTTTTATACATTTTCATACACTTGTAGTAAATTTTGCTACAAATTGGTCTTGGACGTTTTCGAGAACAAATTGTTGGAAAAAGGTACACAATTGTAGTGAAATGTCCCACAATGTCTTTTCAGTGTAGAGCTACAATCGCGTGATCAGCCCGGTCTCCGGATTTGACGCCCTTCGACTACTTCTTGTAGAGCCACCTCAAAAATGTTGTTTTCAAAAGTAAGCCAAATGACCTCGATGATTTAAAGTTAAGGACAGAAACAGAATGTACAAGAATCGAGGAAACTGACATTCTTCTAAACGTTTTGCATGTTTTCCGCAGTATTTAGCTTACAAGCAAGAAGTAAATGGACACCATTTTAAACATTTAATTTAATTAGTTTTCTTCGTCAATTTTTAGATTACTTCCTCCTGTATTCTTTATTCTTGTACTAAATATCCAAACAGTATAGCGTTTTTTACGTTTCCAGTTTGACGAATTTTTTTAAAAACTTATTTACTTACAGTAGATTTAGTTAACGGATTTCTGTCAGGATATTTGTCATTAAAAATATTACAAACTTCTTGTTGCATTCGCATTCTGTCCCCATAACCTAGTATTATTAAAATTTCAATTCTTAGGGATTCTGTTAAATGATCCATTTTTTTGTAAATAAACGAAACTGACAATGTCAGACATTTCAGGTAAACTTTCGTGTACAGGTATTTTAAAGTACAATACAATAAAATAACGATGTCTGACCACCATTTTCCCAAAAACTGTTAACTTTAGGATAAAATGTTCCCAATAAAAAGTATTCAGAACTTTAAGCCGAATTCGAAAATCGAATAAAATGTAGAGCGTTCGATTTAAAAAAGTTCCTCTCGATTTCGGGTAAACGGTAAACTTGACAACAATGCGGAACTTACCATTGGATCGCGCATAATTTCGTACCTAAGTGTACCAAAAATTCATAAAAATCGGACGAACGGTTTGCAAGATAATTCGAGGTTTCCATATTATTATATCCGTTTCAACAGCCGAATGGTTATTATATAGGAAATTTTATACACAGAATGCTCAGGTTTGTTGTACTTAAAGGTGTAAAAGTAAAACTTACCTGCAATATACTACTTCTTTGTTTTTGTCGAAAGCACCATAAGGAGGACATCTCGGAGGCAACTGGAGAACTAAAATGCCATTTGGTCCTGCCACGGCCAGGAGGGTTCCTGTCTCATTGCACAACAGAAGTTCCGGAGAAAAAAGTGGTGGATGAAGGGGTAACAATTTCTGAAAAGGAGAAGAAAACTTTTATTGATCATAAATAAACCTAACGCCGCGATTCATTAAAAAGTTCAAGAGAATCGGTTTAAATTTATCTCTTTTAGTTGACCAGTTTTTACAAAATTTGGTCGTGTCATTATTCATAAGTTACCATTAAAAACTTATAAGTTCTTCTCAGATTTTTGTGCTTGCTTCGATTCCCAAGTTACTTTTAAACTGACCAACCATATGGCACCATCTACTTCTTGCATGAGGATGGCTGTTGCCAGGCTCACAGCTATGTGGCATATTTGCAGATTGATAAATTATTATAAAATAATTCAATTACTGTAAGTTAATATCTGCAATCCTAAATACCACAGGCTAAAGCATGTGACCAAGAATTAATAAGATATACCAATTACCATTATTTTTCGTGAAAATAATTTTTTAGTAATCTAAGTCCATTGCATGGTGATCAAATTTAGAGTGAGAGTGGCTACGTCGCTTTCTTACCAGAACATGTGCCGTCGCCACATTCACTGACGATTTAAAGATTTATCAAGACATAATATTTTGTGTGCATCAATTCAGGCACGTCGGAATATACAACGTGTGTAGTGAAATTTCAAGTGATTTTTGGTTTTCCTAAAAGGACTGTATCCATGGTGTGCCAATGCAAAGAAACGGATTCTTTTCATCCAAAACTGTCTTTTTACAGGTTTTCTCGGTGGGATACAAACGACCAGGAAAGCCATTACGGTAACGCGCGGAGACGGAGTTACAGCTGTACGTACAATGTATGAAATAAACAAAATGCTAGTTATGCATGAACGGCTTCGCCTCTCCCTGCTGAAGATCAATGGACATAATCCATAAATAAAATAGACACCGACTATACACCAGTATGGCGAGACCAGTTCTTCCATAATATGCAGTCTTGGCTTGGGTGACCTAAGATTCTGCAGAAGAACACAATGCAAAAACTGGGGAGTGTGCAAATACTGGTCTGCTTGAACATCGCGGAGGCCACGAAATCGACTCCCAGATTACTTATATCAGCAATGAAGAACGTCCTAGACCTTCACCTGGTGATCAAGGGACACGCAATAGGACCGCATCGTTTGCAGAGTTCATTGAGTTAAAAATGCCATTAGATTACATGACCCCACCACCACCGTTTTGCTATGACATACTCTTTCAGACCGTCATCGATGATCGAAGCGTGTGGAATAGAGAGAAACCGGACACTACTCCTGGAGCAATAACCTCTGGTACACAGGCGGTTCAAAAACCAAAGACGGTATTGGAGGTGGGGTACCTACATGGGATAACATTGGAGAGTGACACGTTTTTCTCTTCTGGGAGATCTCTACGCCCTCTTAGTGTGCGTACAAAAACAACAGAAGGGCTTATTCCAATAAGCGGATCTATAAATACACGGACAGTCAAGCAGCCCTTAGGGCCCTAAAGTATCATAAGGTAATGTTAAGACTGGTATGGGAATGTCAAAGGGAATTAGTGGCCTTGGTCAAGAAAAATACAGTTAAGCTGCAGTGGATACCAGGACACGAAGGAATTACTGGAAACGAAAAAGCCGACGAACTTGCGAGAAAAGGATCGGAAAAGTCATACATTGGTCCAGAACTGGCTCTTGGGAGTACCAAGGTGCGCAGTACGAGATCCCATTAGGCGATGGATCAAGGAAGACCATAAAATCTGCTGAAAATAGCCAAGATTAAATCATAGTCAATTTTTCATAGGATATCCAGGCAATGAACAATTCCAACACGCTCTTCTGTCGTAAAACGACCCATAACTAAATTGCTGGATCTCTGGGTGACACATGCAAAATAGAAAATTTTTAGGTTAAGTTGTAAAAAAATGGCGCCAAATTTAAATCCCGAAGTACCTACTGGGACACGCTTTACAAACCTATATTTTTGCTGTCATATTATAAAATATTTTAATGAACAATATATAGATAGTAAAACTAAAAAGGCATCACGAAACAAAATGTCAATTGGAATGGAAGCCATAAATCCAGTGACATTTTACATTTTCGATATGTATGATGCAGAATCGAGTAATAACCCACCACCTATCGTTTCGGTTTTTTATTTCGCCATTTTTGGATCGGTGAATCGACTGACATTTACGTGGTTTTATACCACCACAGCACTGACGAAATTAAATTGTAAACTATATTCGAATATACAGGGGATTTTAACTGGATGAAATGTTGAATAAAAAAATATCCTCTATGCTTCTTAGTTCAACATTCTGCTTGAATAAGGAATATGCATGTATTTTTTTAATGCATAAATCGTTATTACAAACACAACAACATTATTTCAATAGTATATTACATAACAAGTGTTGAAAGTGACATTTTTCACACGAGTGGGAATGTTGTCGCACGAGGCGACAGCCGAGTGCGATAATCCCACGAGTGTGCGAAAATTACTTTCACACGAGTAATGTACAATATTTTTCCTACGACCACAAAAATATTTACAAAAAAAAACTCAATTTCTGTCTTTTAAAACCCCCACTTTCAACATTAATATTTTCATCAAGTGTGCTGAAAATAAAACAAATGAAATTGGCACCATCTATTTAAATGTCATGTAGACAAGTACTTTTCAACACACGTGTTGTAAAGTACTTTTCAACACGCGTGTGATATAAGGCACTTTCTCGCCAAGTTAACAGTGCTTTTTTACTCACTTTCATAGGTGGTCGTAGGAAAAGAAAATTTACATGCTAGGATAATTTAACAAAAAAAGTTTTACTTCTCGATGTAGTTTATTACAATTTAAAAAGCATCCATTTGCCCTCAGTGCCAACTGTCGTCGGGAGATAAGCAAAAATAAGTGTCAATCTACATGTTAACATAAAGCATAACCTAGGGGTGCTACATACAAACGTACATGAATCGACAACGTCTGTCATAGCCGGAAAGCAAGTGAGTATTTTCTCGTACGATTGTACCTACATTTATTAATTGATCTATCTAACTGATTGTTATTATTTGTAATACTGTATGCTTAAGAGTGACAAAATGTCAATCTACAAGACCTACAGTTAAACAGGTTTGTTATGCAACACAAAAAACATCCACATTTCCTAGCGTCACATACTCTATCCGATCATCGCAACACGACATCAATCTATCAGACGAGGAATTTAATTTCTGAAACAAAGGTATGCGTTGTGGAGAGCCGCCTTATTTGTCCAGACAGCAATTGTAATTGTGTATAATTATTTTTATTAAACAATGCTTACCGTCGAAGATATTGCTTTTCAGGGGCGTAATTCAATCAACGTTCGATGTGGGATATTACAAAATAAAATTCTAGGACCGATGTTTTTCGGGAAACATTAACTGCCCAGCGCTATCCGATTTTTTAGAAAATGAAATCGAAGATATTCTCGACGAATTGCCACTTGAAGAACGCCGACGTATTATATGGCAACAGGACGGAGCGCCTCCCCATAACATAATTGAGGTTCGCAATTTTTAAACCATTAGTATAACGAATGGATCGGTAGATATGGAACGTTACATCGGCCTGCAAATAGCCGAGACTTTAACATTGTTTCCCATCTATAAAAATAAAAAAAATATAAGGTCTATTTACTTTTATTTGGATATCCCTGTACATATTTTTGTATAAATAAAGGACAAAAAACACAATGTCTGTTTTTGTGTTTTTAATTATTTGATAATTCATTTTTCTACGAATGTCAATGAAAACCTTTATTGTATGTTCAATAGTAATTTCGGAACATAGTGCATTGCTTTTTACACATTTTCATTGTGCTTCAATCACCATGGTGATTCAACTACAAAATTCCCAATGTGCACGGGTATATTTTTACAAAGGTGGCGTTGACCTGCGCCGCGTCAACATGCCATAGTAATCGCATAGCAACGCAGACAATGCAAATAAAAAGTAAATGACAATTATTATTTTCAAATAATATTGAGTTTAAAGTGTTTTAAGTATTTTAAAAGATTGTTTCATACAAAATCTTTATAATTTTTTTGGTGGAATGTCAGATTGACATTTTTTGACATCTTAAAAAGAAAAATATTAATAATCCCATTTTATGTAACAGTAACATTCGTAGAAAAAGTATAGTGTAAAACTCACATGGAATGACCATTTCCTACTCGTATGATTTGCAGCACTCGCCTGCGGCTCGTGCTGCAAACGTCATACTCGTGGGAAATGCATGTCATTCCATGCTCGTTGTACAATATACTATTTTACCTTATCCTTAAAAATGCATGTGTTATAATATCTACTTTAAAAGTATATATTTACTTCCGATATAATCTTACAGAATATAATGGTAATAATGGTGTGTAATTTTTAAGTCCGGTCCTGGTATTTATACTACCAACGTAATAAAACTAAATAGACCAGAATCAAACAGGTATACCATTAATACCAAGTTACTTGGCCACCATATTGCGAAATAATTCAAAATTTATACTTTACTAGCCAATATACCACTTTTATTTACACAACATGTGACGTCACAACCAATAGTATCGCGTTTTGCAAGTTTCGAATTTTGAATACAAATTTACAGTAGAAAATCTTTTTATTGTTAATAAAAAACAAAGTAAATAGATAATTTAAATAAATGAATAAAAATATTTCAGGTTTATTTGGGTTATATCAATACCTACTTAAAGACAATGCCTCAGTGCTGCCGAGTGACGTCATCACATCTAGGTCATTTATTTAATATAGGTTAATAGAATAATTATGAGTTATAGGTGGTAATATTATGTAGTAAAAAGCTTAAAAAACATTTTTCTTTAAATTTATATGTACAGAGGGTTTAAAAATAGATAATCTAATCTATACTTGCTATTAGTGGCGGCTCGCCGGTTAACAGGTAGGGTTGGGAAATATTTTTTTGGTCTCCTCAGACAGCATAAGTATCTCATAAACATATAAGTACCTGTATGAAATTCATCACAGGAGGTTTTTTGTTTTTTTGATCTCCTATAAGCATTGTATGTTATATATAAAACAAATATAGACATGACATACAATCTTAAAGTTGGCGTAAAGTAGGTCACACAACTTGTTATTGGATAAAAGTATGACTATGCAATTTGTTAATTAATTAAATAAAGGTCACTATCGGGATATTATGTCACTTTTTGGTAAATTTAGGGGTAATTATTTAGTAAGAGTATCTAGTTTTCTTTTCTTATTTTTACCCAAGCGATCATTTTTTTTCCACAGTAATTTCTTATTAATGTATTTGAAATACTGCTAAGTATAATTTTTGCAATACTTTGTTCTGAATGTTCATTACATTCTGCAAAAGGAACTAGACGTTTTTGTTCAATAAGGAATTTAATAAGTAAATTACACAGAAAGGCTTTTTTATTAAAAGTATCCAAAAAAATATCTTCAAAGTCTTGAATTAATTTCTTAAAAATAATGTAAGCCGTTGACACTATATCTACTACTGATTCACGAGGGTACAATAACCCCCCACGATCTAGATTCTTAATAAGTTTGTAATTGTCTTCAAGTATACAGGGTTCATCATAAACTAGTGCTTTTTTACATATTTCACACTTTAGTTTTTTTAAAGCAATGTGACAGCAGTATCCGCTTAAATAGGTTATTATGACCATTTCGTTCTTCACTGCTTCAATATCGCAATTTTCTATAGTTATTTTAGGGAATAAGGTTTCGGCCGGGTTAAAGTCTTCATCAGGTTCATTTTCAGGAGGTTCATAGAATCTGTCTATACTGAACTCTCCAAAATTCCGAGATTTAAGTGTCAATATGGACTGAATTCTCAGTCTTTTTTCTGATTCATATAACTGTCGGATCGATATATGGTAATGGCCACCAGCTAGTTGCCTGTATTTACCAAATCGCCCTTCCAGTGGGTCTGTCTGAAATTTTCCCAACAATACATAATTCATATTCAGTTCTGTTAAACAGTAATTGGTGATTTGCAGTAGTCCATAGATAGTATGACTGAGTGCAGTATGTGTTTGTCGAGTCAATTTATTAGAAAAATCACTTGTCTTCCAAGTGTCTAGCCAAATTTGCATTTATTGCAAAAATTCTAACTTTGGATCGAGCACAGACTCACCTACTTTGTCTTTGACTGTTGGTTCTTGGTATATGTCGCGTAAATGTTTACCTTTAAGAGGTGTTTTTACATTGACAATTCTCCACCATGTCCATATAATATCAATAAAATTTGCAGTGTCCTGTGAATGGGGTAAGTTATTTCCGAAACCTCTTAGAGCTTCTATTACAAAAGGGTTGGAAATTTTTAGAGGTAACTTGACATTCTGCCTCTCTAAAGAAGAAGGAAACAAAGCTTTTAAACTTAATGAGTAACCATGTTTTAAGAATTTGTCCTGTTCAAGTTCATAAATTTTTTTAATTACCGAGAACCAAGCAATTTTTGCTTCACCAGTCTCAAAATCTGGATAACAAAATGTCTCACTCGGTTTAGAGTTAAGCCAATTGGTAAATATACATTTTAATAAATGTACTGGATCAAAAATATAAAACAGTGGCCTTACTGTGTCAATAGGATGTGGATAGACAATACTAAGTTCTCCAGTAGGTGAAAAATGGGACATTGCTTTGCCATTAATCGCATTATTATCACTAATGGTGCAAAAAACTATATACCCTATTTCTTCTAAATTTTCTATTAGAGTCCTAAGAAAATTATATAACAGTTCGGAGTTAATTTTTGGGACAGGGGATATATGAATTACTTCTTTAAGATTTGAGCATACACTAATTATCATAAACGTGTATGCCGACGAAGCTAAACTATTTTCATTCACGGCTGTTCCTACAGTATTGCCTGCTTTATAGTCTAAATAGGGTTCGATATGTATTTCATCAAAAAGTAAAATTACATATTTGTCTTTATCGGTTAAGAATTGGAAAATATTACGAGCATAGGTAAGAAAAGTTTTTCTTTCATCGATATGAGGATCTGTAAGAAATTTATTACAGATGCCTTTTATTGTTTCGGGATGAGGCAAAATGAGTGGTCCATGGTCTCGTAAATATTTGTAGGCATGGGGGCTTATAGTAAATAAAATTGAACATAAAATCATAGTATTGGGTGAATATCTATATCTTTCTTTTGCGGTGTTAAGCAAACTAACTTGTTCAGAAATAAAATTTATGCTTCGAGTTAATTGATCGTCACCCAAATTTTTTAAATTTTCCAAAATATCTAACACAAGTTTAAATGTTTTTTTTAACCATTTGAATTGTTCTCGGTATTACCTGAATCGTGTGCGTCAGTAGCCTTGTTACATTGAGTAAGGTCATTATCGGTGTTATTTAAAGGAATGGTCATAATTGTATCATCAATAATATCAAACAAGTTTTTTATTTCATCTAAACTGCTACAAGTAAACGGTGTCTTTAATTTTGATCCAGAAATACTAAGAAATTGGCCATATAAAAATGTTTCTAACTTTAAGTTATTATGGATAATAATTGCCCAAGTTATACAAGGCCCAGGAGTATATTCAAGCCTGAATAAAGTTATTTTATCATCACTCTTTACAGAGAACCAGCCGTCCTTTAGAAGAAAAGTTTGGAACAAATTTAAAAACTCTTCAAAATTTTGAAAAGTTGTTTTCTTTTTATGAGTTTCATACTGTACTCGACTTTCGTTCATTGCTTGTAAAAAATGTAACTCTTCAAGCTCCTTCAATTTTTGATCTTTACTTTTACGCATATGCACAGCTTTAGATAAATATCGAGGACAATTTGGAAAAATTGTTGGAATGCAGTTTTCCTTTAGACGTGGTTTTTTCAAATCAATTGAAACAATCTTACCTGTTTTTGGATCTTGTTCTGAATTATTCCAAATGATACTACCTTCACACTTTAGTGGCAAACTTTGGTATTTTCATTTGGCGCTAAATTTTTTCGAGGAATTGCTTGTAGCCATTTCGTCTTTAAAACGCTATCTTTTGGAAACCCGAAAACGTGCACTTTTGGTCCGTTAACGTAATTTCCACGACACCCAGGAACACAGTACTTATAAGGCATTTTTTAAGTTTCAAATTTACTGAAATTTATATTGTAAAAACATAAAAATTAGCCAAAACTAATATGTAATAAACCCGAACCGGTGAACCAAAACAATACACGACTGTCTGTGTACTGTCATTACTGTCATTAGTGACGCCACGGCTGGGACCAACAGTGTTGTCACGCGTACCGATTTAACAGGAGATACTCGATTAGTTGTGACAAAATTGAACACAATGATTTAATATAATAATTTTCCTCATTTGTTTTTAGAGTTTTGATTTATTCTTTATTACAAATAATCTTGTTTGATTGACAGTTTCTTCAGACAGTTTCTTCAGACATTTTTTAAAAAATTTTACCCTATTGCTAAAAGGTCCTGATTTTTCAGGTGTAAATCTGGCAACCTCACATCTCGAAATCGACCACCACTGATCCATGGTTGTTCATCCTTATACGCTTTCCAAATGTAAAAAGAGAAAGAGATAATTACTAATTTGCGAGAGCAGCTTCACTTCAGCAGAGACCGGGACCAATAGTGTTGTCGAAAGGCGACAAAAACAATTAATGCATTTAACAAGACTATAGGGCAATATTCATTAATTGACTGGCGAACCTTTTAATACATTTCTTATGGAGGCCTAAGCTTGGCCTAGATTGTGTGACGTCACGGAAATTTTAAATTAAGCACTTAGGCATTGTTTAAGTAGGTATTGGTTATATGCATATTCCCTATTATGTCTCCATGTAGAATCACGTCTCCAAGATTCCTAATGCATTTTCCGAACACACTGTATAGATTTTCCCATTCACTTCATTCATTTTCCCAGACACTACTGTTAATTTGAAATTATTATATACTGATAATAAACTATTTCTTGTTTCAAAAAGAGAATTCGACTAGTTTAATTAAAATTTTCGAGAAGTCCGTATCAAGATAATGTTCTTAGAATGACGTGTAAATGTGTTAGGAACAAGACTTTACTTCGCGGAAAATTTGGAATATAAATGTTATTTTCTCTGAGCTGAGAAAAAAATAACGCATTGTCGTTTCTTAAGCTTGTTTTAAAGAGCCGGCATTAATAAAATTTAAGAACCCATTACCGTAAAAAATACAGCCCAAAACCTCGGGTTATTATTTTCAAAATATTAATCACAAAGGAAAGCATTAAAGGCTCTCACTTTGCGGGAAAGAAAAATCTAAGAAAAACCGAACGTATTTATAGCAAAAATTGATAAATATCCCAATTAAGGGAAAAAACCGCGGCTCCTTTTAATATCGGTGCATAAAAAATAGCGATTTAATCCCCTTTATGGCGAAAAATTGCTAATTTAAATCGAACGAACCGACTCGCGGACCGAGCGAACGCAGTATAAATTATCGAAATCGTTATATTAAAAAATCCATCTGAGAAAATTTAACTGATCGCGCCACAGGCAGTTTTCTGCATTTAAAAAAAATGGGCTGGATATTAAGGAGGGCTATTTCGTGGTAATTGCAGATTACTGATATAAACTTTCCCGTATTTCAGATTATATTATTTAGTGTCAATCCAGTACGGTGTATCCACAGGAGCGAGATTATAAAGAGTGTCCCAATAGGTACTTCAGGATTTAAATTTGGTGCATTTTCAACAACTTAACCGGCAATTTAATTATGGATCGATTTATGACGGAAGAACGTATTAGGATTGTTTAAACTTACTACGAAAATTCCCGTTTTTGGGCCGAATGTGCCAAGTGACAACGCGATTCGCAATCTTATTCGAAAATTTGAGATTTTCGGATGCGTAAATACATTGTTTACGGCGGCGGTGCAGCTAAGTTCGCCGCTGTACCGCAGTAAACAATCCAACTAAACAAACTTCTTAATTGAAAACATTATTTACTACACTGTACCATACGTGTCGGTTCGAGTTAATGACCGATATGTCCAAGAAGTACATTCGTTCGGAGGTGGCGGTGTTATGGTATGGGGTGGAATTTTTTACGGAGGCTGAATGGAGTTGCATGTTTGTGAACGTAAAATGACAGATGCTCGGGACATCGTTAGCAACATAGTTAATGATTACCGTTGCAATTTGAAGCCCAATCTCAGATTACTAGATGATAACGCTCGCCCACATATAGCCAGGGTAGTTTTAGAAACCAGCTAGCATTGGATGAAATTGATCAGATCAGATCTAAACTGTATTGAACATGTCTAAGATATGCTTGGAGGAGCGGTTATTGGTCGTCACCGCCTCTTCGAGACGCAAGAACACTGAGACAAGTTCTTCCGGATTTATGGGATGCCTTATACCAAGATGAGTTACTTAATCACTTAACTCTAAGTATGCCTTGACGAGTCCAAGCGGTTCTAGACAACAGGGGTGGAATTACTTACTATTAAATAATTTTCAAATATATTTTCAGTTTTGTTACATATTAGAAAAACATATTGTTAAATTCTGATACTAAACATTTTTAAGTTGAATAAATGTGCTTTATTTCTAGAAATGATGAGGGAATATGGACGTAGTATAGTAGTAGTACTTTTTTCCTGAACTTTTTTTTCTTAGATAAACCACAATATCCTTACCTTATTTCGATCAGTTTATTATCCTAAGAAATCATCTCTGCCGATGTGTAAAGAGTTGCTAAGATATTAAGTCGGCAATAATTCCTCAAGATACGCTTAAGACGTCCGTATCTCCGCGATCCGAAGAATACAATGGCCGAGCGGCGGCAGTTAAAATTAGTCATAACTCCCCGTAACGGGATACGCTAGCGCGATAATAATCTTCAAGATATCTCGGAAACGAATAACTCCCAAATAACATTTCTAATGCGAAATTACGAATAGAACTCCAGCTAATAATGGCTTCCTGGCTGTCACCTCAAGACTTCAACAAAAGACGCCAGGACGGGAATCAGGACGATATTTCATTGCCGCTGAAAAGCGTTAGTGCGCTAATAGAGCGACGTTTGCAGATCCGCATCCTGCTGAAGAGGAAGTCCTGCCACGAGCTAATTTCTGCAGTTAGAGTTCACGGGTGGTGAGTATGGGCGCCGGTTTTAGAGTGATGGAGTGGTCTAACTTTGAGGGGGATTCTGCCAGGTTCGGACAAAAATTTGCTAGGCAGGAATATTAATCAGCTATATTATAATTCAAATTTCGCCTGTTGCTAATAGACCAACAGTAGCCTGATGAATTCTATTTTATATTAAGCGTTGCAAAATACAGATTCGCCTAGAGTTATAATAGTAATTGCATATTTTTATTTATGTAATTTCTTCTAGGAGACCATGATTAAAAAGCATAGGTTATAAATTGGCTAGTAACGCGGTTTCACAATGAAACTTTGCGTCATAATGAACATTATTATGAAATATATCGAAGATATTTAATTTGAAAATCAGAGTACGGGAGTAGAAAAAGCAATTTTCAATACCAAGGATAAAAGTAGCTTAATTTTACATTGAAATTACAGTAATTGGCCGGTAAATATAAACTGTTTTAATACCAAAGCAATGCAATTTCGCAAAATTAGTTGCAAAAATACATTTTCTCTTCCTGATTTGTTGCAACAAAATTTGCTGTAAATTTACCATAACTCCTATGTCAGTGTAAAGGCGGCCGAACATCAAAAATCTTGAAACGATAAACAGGAAACATGAAACATATTTAATAAAATAACAACACATCAGTAGCGGCGGGTGAAATTTTAATCCCACCAAAAATATACGTGTAAAAAACAGGCCAAGTTCCCGTCAGGACTGTATGATTTGTGATCTAAAAAAATAACTGAAATGTAAAAATTATGCCAAGTTCCTTGCCTACACGTTATTAGCAGTGTTTTGATAAGCACAGAAAATATTGCGTGAACTGATAAATTTACAGACCAAACTTGGCAAGTTTTCATTAAAGAACTGAGCAATATTGAGACCCTTCAAAATTTGCCAGGCTTGGTCTGTAAATTTATCAATTTTTATCATATTTTTCTGTGCTTATCAAAACACTGCTAACAATGTGTAGGCAAGGAACTTGGCATCATTTTTACATTTCAGTTATTTTTTAAGATAACACACAGTCTTGACGAGAACTTGGCCTGTTTTTTACATGTATGTTTTTGGTGAGATTAAAATTTCACCAGCCGCCACTGATGTGTTGTTATTTTATAAAATATGGTTCATGTTTCCTGTTTCGCGTTTCAAGTTAATGTGCGGCCGGCCTAAGCGTTTTTCACAACAGGCGTGAGGTGGTAGTCTATAGTCTTACAACCTCCAAAGTTTTTGTATGTCGTGATAAAAGATGGAATTTCTATACTAGGTAACTACAATAAACTACAATTTAAACAAAAGTCATCAATTTATAAACACAAAACCCAAACAAATCGCTTAACATCCCCGAAAACAAAATCTCCTTGAATTAATTCAAAATACGACCTCTTAAATCAAAACAATCGAAAACAATCGCTCGAAACGAATAAACACATCGACTACTCCTTGAATCGAAACACTTGAACCCAAAACCGAATCATTAACGGAACAATTGAATATCGCAGAAGAACAATTGCAAATCGCGGAGAAACAATCGCAGCCTCCGCGACGACGACGACGAAACAAAATAGCGTCGAGCAATCAGCTGGAAACAAACGAAAATCAACAATAATTTTGCGATGATGGCGTTTCTTTAATTAAAATGGCGGCGGCGGGGAAATTAAAACAGGTAAATAGATTGAAGGAGGTGGCGAACGGATTGTTTGTAATAATGAACGCGGTGGAATGTCGCGACGGGTGGTCGGGCCGGGGGGAAATTGGAAAGAAAATCGGGAAAGCAGGTATTTTAAATGCTTTTATATACGAGTACTAAGGTAAAAAAGCTGTATAATCGACGGAAACATTTTTGATGTAAGAGTTTTTGCTCGTTATGTTTAGAGAACGGAAAAGGGAACGAGCTCGTGCCAATGACTCGCCGCTTGTTGGCCTCAGATGCGACAGTTCAGGGGCGCCATGAAAAACGTTTTTTAATAAGTGTAAAATAAAAACAAATTTAGACTATATTATTACAATTTATTGCCATTACATGATATAATTAACATGTTTTCAAACGAGTTCGTTTATAATAAAGAATATCTCTAAGTCTAGAAAAGCTCCTTTCGACATCACAGCTTGTAACAGGACCGAAACGAAAATGATTATACAAGTCAGTATTTTTAGTTTCGAAAATATTTTTTATTTCTAAAAATCTTGGATTTCCTTCCACGATCTTTGGTATACACGGTGTTATGAAATTTCCTGCATATATTGGAATGAGTGACTCCTGGGGCAGTCTACAGATATACCCAATACTTTTTTTCTTAAATCGAACATTTCAAAAATTTTTAAAAGCACCTTAAAACCAGTCCATGTTCGCCGCACCTGACTATCCGAAAACGTGAACACCACCATCCTTAATTAGTTTACGTTTCCGCGACTCTATGTACTTAAATTAAGCATAATTCTGCCTACGAAAAAACTTCGGCAGGTCCACCAGAGGTGTGCATATGAGAAGACGGTAAAATATTTTTTTTCAACAAAAACATGTAGGCCACTGATTGTTTCTCATTTTCGTATTCGTATCTCAGTCAAATAGTGTGTTAAATTCTTAACAAAACTCACCTCTTCATATATTTTCAATTTTCACTTCGTTTAGGAAATAAATGGAATTTTATTAAGCGCCTTACTGGTTTAGTTTTCCCAAAAAGATAATTATTGCAAACCGGCTTTAACAAGAGCATTTAAAAAATTTAACATCCTGTATCTTTGAAACAAAGCATCTGAGGATGAACTTCTTGCCTCAGTTTCTTGCAAAGAATCTCCCTTTAAGCGATGGCTAATGTTTTTTGAGACACCCTGTATATCTATTAACATCATGGATGAACGATTTGGTATAGTGAATATAGGCAACTTAATAATACACTTGATAATAAGTTCTTTAATTCAGTGTTTTTGTTCTAATTTTATTTTTTTTTTAGATTTTTACGGTTTTAATACGATTGATCACGAGCCTGTTAAAAATTCCGGGCAAAAATATAATAAAAGATTGAATTCAAGAACAAAACAGCTACGCGTGATTTAGATATCGTCTGACGTCACTTGACGACGCGTGAAAATGGCGGCTTTTTAAATTGGAATAAATTATCCAAAAAGTTAAACATTTTTAGTTAACTTGTCCTAGTACTTTTCTTGAATAAGTATTGTTAGATTTGTATCGACATGCTCACTTATGCAGTAAAAAAATACATGCAACTTCCCTATATGAAAATAGAAAAAATACAAAATATACAGAGAAAAAACACTGCCGCATATTGAATTATATACCAATTCACTCAATGACACACTCTATTCCGCATTGCACAATACAAATTCGGATTAGTTTATCATTGTTAACCAATAGGTTATAAGATTGCTTGAAATATATGGTTTCATTGGTTTTCAATAGATCGATACCAATTATTTGATGCGGTAATTTCCTATCCTAAATTCAATTCAAAATATGTCATTGGTTTCAGCAGAGACTATAAAGAATATAGACAGACACTCGAATACACCGAAAAGCCGGTCTTTGTTGAGACATTTGGTGGATTTACTGGTTTATGGTTTAAAAGTTTGTTTGTCCACCATTATTTATTTATTTATTTATTTATTTATTTAGTTACAATATCCAACAGGTTTACCAATTATAGGATAAGGAAAATGAAGATATAAAATTAACATAACTTAAAAAGAAACCTAATCATAACAACGGTAATATATACTTATAATATGAAGAAAAGTTAGACAAATATCCTTTTAATTTGAGCAACGTTACAACAAAATATATCTACACTGTTTTCTATAGCATTATAATTCTTAAACATTTGATAAAACGGTGACGAAATAAGGATATTGGTCCGCGGCGCTGGCATTAGAAAAAGATTAGCTCTCCTAGCCTCCAATCTAGGCACCCTGATTTTTACATAATCTGTGAGGCCTATACATTTAATTTTATTATTTAGTATCCTAAAGTCTATTTGTTTGGACGATAGACCGATGTAAATATTAACCCTACACGTCATAGTCTGACGATCTCGTCGAGCCTCCACCAGCTTCCTATTCGTATTGGCCGACCGGACATTAAATTGAAAGAGGCGTGTCAGACAGCTATCGGCGGTATTTCGCAGGATTGTAATTAGGCTGTCTAGTGAAAAAGGCTATTCGACTTTCTTTCGAGTTTTGACTTGTTTTGTAGTTTTAATTTTTTGCGTTGATTTTTAATCGCTTTTTGTTTGTTCGGTTGTCAAGGCTGGCAATTATTTAAGTTTTTATTTAATTGTAAACAGTTTTGCAGTTTAAAGTTTTCCTTCTCATTCTCAATGCGGCCCTGTTCAATTTCACCGTTTGAACCGATCACTTGTAGGCAGCGTGCATCTGTTTATATTCGGTCTATCGTCGAAACAAATAGACTTTAGACAAGAACACGACAGAATAAAGTGATCGCCTAATAGCTAATTCAGACAAATTAAATCTACTGAGCAGCACATCGTGCGGGTATCCGATCGCCGGCCAGGAGCCATCCAATATAAAAACAGATGCTTTCATAAATTTACGCTGAATTTTTTCCAAGCTAGAAATGTGGACCTGGTAAATCGGACTCCACGCAACAGATGCGTACTCAAGTCGTGATCTCACAAAGGCCATATACAGAGCACGAAGAGTAGAGGCCCGTCGAAAATCCCTAGAGTTCCGCACGATAAAACCCAACCCCTTAGACGCACTGTTAACCACGGATTCAATATGATCTATAAACGACAATTTAGGGTCAAAAACTACACCAAGATCTTTTATAGTTTTAGGTCTCGAAAGTACAACGTCATCCACATCATAATTATAAATTATTGGATTTAGTTTACGAGTAAAAGACACAACATTACATTTTGAAGGATTAAGTGGAAGTTTATTTTTTCGACACCAATCAAAAACCACATTCAAGCTATTCTGAAGCCTAATAGTGTCCTCTGGAGAGAATATTTCGCACAAAAGTTTAAGATCATCAGCATAAAGCAAGCAGTCGACCTCCAATCCCGAAACAATGTCATTAATAAAAAGATTAAAGAATAGTGGCCCAAGTACGGATCCTTGGGGCACACCAGAAGACTGCTGAAATCTGACAGACCTGCAACCACGGGACTGCACATATTGATACCTGTTGTAAAGATATGACCTTACTAATTCTATTAACGGCCCTGAAAAACCAAAGGATGTCAGTTTACTAATCAAGATGGCATGGTCAAGTCTGTCAAATGCCTTTGAAAAATCTGTGTAGATAACATCCACCTGACTGTCCATCCAGCCGTTCACAGAGATACTGAGTAGTACACACAAGATTAGTGATGGTCGACTTACCACTCATAAATCCATGCTGATGATCAGATATCATGTTCGAGACGTGCCCACCCAAAAATGCATGAAGCACAGTCTCGAACACCTTACTAAAATTACAAATTATGCGGCAACAGGCCGGTAGTTATTAATGTCATTGCGGTCACCCTTCTTAAATACCGGAGAAATGCGGGAGACTTTCCAAGAGTCCGGAAAACATGACGTCGACAAAATTGTATTAAAGATTAAAGTCAACGGATACAAGAATACAGGAGAACAATCTTTAATAATAAATGATGGAATGAAATCGGGACCCATTGTCAGGTTCGGCTTTAGTTTATTTATAGCTTTTTTAATATCAGCCTCAATAACAGATGTTAAAATACAAGTGGGATAATTATTCGACAGTGCTGCATCCTCCAGCAGATCGAAAGAGGCAGAGGACGTGGTACCATCCTGAAAAGTCTGCGAAAACAAATTAGCAGAACTATCGACGACCCTCTGAGGTTCGTCTACAATCCTATTCTGATAATTCATGGTATATGGCATAGTGGAGCTGTTATTCTTTATATTTAAATAAGACCAAAATCTGTTTGGTTCTTCGGAAATGTTGGCTTCCATATTACGAACATAGTTGGTATGTAATAATTTAACTTCAGTTTTTATTTCCGAACGCAAATTAACAAACCGCTCATAAAACTGAGTGTTGCCTGTTTCCCTGAATTTTCGCCGTAATTTGTCTTTACGCTTCAACTTACTTATCACCGCTCCATTAAACCATGGTGGATAAACGGCCGAGGCCGGTCTTTTAGTAGGTACATGGGACCTGAATAAACTTACGATCTTTTCGGTAAAAGATTGTACCATTAAATTCACATCATTATTAAATTCTCTCAGAAAAGACCAGTCAACAGCAGACATCGCAGCATAGAGACTAGGAAAGTCAGCCCTCTTAAAATTAAACTCACAGTCTACCCTTGCTGGGTGTGCTTTAGGCTTTTTTTTAGAAATAGCGTGCTCCACAGACAAAGCAGGATGGTAGCCGTCCTGGGGAAGCAAGGCATCAACGGCCTCACTCACCCTACAAATCATGTTAGACAGAGCCAGATCAAGCAAGCGATCCTGAAAGTTTTTTACCTTATTATAATTTATCAAGTCAAAGAAATTACAAAATTTTGACAAAGAGTTAAAATTAGGCGAAGAAACATGATTCGTGATACAGTTACTATATTCGGGCATATTAAAATCGCCAATGAATAAGAAATCTGAGCCATAAATACAATATAATTCTGATACTGCTTCAAATACCGTTTCATATACATCATTACTATACGACGGCGGTATATAACATACCAAGACATACAGAACGCGATAATTAGTTGTTATTTTGACCAGTAACAAGTCAATAAATTTACTATCGTTAAACAGCGATGAGAAGGATTATAAACTAATTTGCGATGCATTAATTTTGTTATTAAGCGCAAACAGAACACCGCCACCTCGTTTAGTGACAGTCGCAAGAAAATCGCGATCACTGCGAAATACATTGAATGTACCAGAATCGAACAACTCACTGTTCAATATATCGGTTCGCAACCAAGTTTCTGTAAATATAAAACCATCGTATTCATCACTTACAGTGGATATCACGTTGAAAAGATCAACCGTCTTCGTACCTAAAGTCTATTTGTTTGGACGATAGACCGAATATAAACAGATGCACGCTGCCTACAAGTGATCGGTTCAAACGGTGAAATTGAACAGGGCCGCATTGAGAATGAGAAGGAAAACTTTAAACTGAAAAACTGTTTATAATTAAATAAAAACTTAAATAATTGCCAGCCTTGACAACCGAACAAACAAAAAGCGTCTAAAAATCAACGCAAAAAATTAAAACTACAAAACAAGTCAAAACTCGAAAGAAAGTCGAATAGCCTTTTTCACTAGACAGCCTAATTACAATCCTGCGAAATACCGCCGATAGCTTTCTGACACGCCTCTTTCAATTTAATGTCCGGTCGGCCAATACGAATAGGAAGCTGGTGGAGGCTCGACGAGATCGTCAGACTATGACGTGTAGGGTTAATATTTACATCGGTCTATCGTCCAAACAAATAGACTTTAGTCCTCGTACATTTTGATAGTACCACCTAAACGAATCAGTGCGATCCTCGCGCATGCTATAACTGGACACTTTGTTATCACTATCAGTCTCAGGCCCCAAATCTTGATCACTCGGCCTGATCGCCTTTAGTTGCTATTCAGTTTTAAGGATGTTCGCTTTAAACCTTGCCAATGCATCCGTGTATACACGACAGCGATTATCCCAAACTGCATGGTCTGTACGCAGCTTGGCATTCTTGGAGACATTAAAATTGCTGCAATGAACACATTTGAGACTTTCTGAATTGCATTCTTTTATTGTGTGTGCCTTCGAACATCTTGGACAAATAGGGTGTTCTTGTGTGCAGTCTTTTGCCAAGTGGTGGAATCCGGAACATTTAAAACAACGCCGCAGCTCGATTGCGTCGTAAACAGTGCATTGGTCGTAGGCAATCATTAATTTTCCCGTGCTTAAGATATTCTTATACGTAGCAATATCTACCTGGAGCAAAGCCATGAATATATTAGTGTTTTTACGTGTGGGCTGAACGTTGAGAATCTGACAAATACTACCCTCAGTGAATAAGTGCCTATATTGACCCGTTTTATATAGTCCAATACCGTGTCAGTACTCATGTTTTTAGTTAGACCGACCACGCGGAGCCTAGGATTTAATGAGGCGAGTTCCTTTACGTCATACTTATCTCCTAACTTATCACCCAATAGTTTTTTAAACTTGATAGACTCAGCGTCGTTACTACAGGACACAACCAAGCCACCTTTACGGGTATCCCTCACATCAATCAGGTTAATATCTTCATTAATGGGGTTAACATTAGACAATATTTCAGACTTCATGTCAACAAGGGGTACATCAATATTTTTTGGGCTTATCATTATCGACGATTTCTTCGCTAGTATAGAAGCATAAGAGGGCTTTTCAGATATATAATTAATGGATGTCAAGACACTATCCTTAAACTCCTTTAGGTCCGAGTCCACGGCTGTAAGAACACCCTTTTTTAGATCGGAAAGCTTAGAATTAAGCTGATCGGAAATTTGTGTAAAATTGGTTTTTAATGTATCTGCGGTTACCTGTGCGTTGGTGATTTCATCCATTTTCATACTAATATTCTTGACTGACTCAAAGACTTTATAGACTTGTGACTTATCCATAACCTCACAATTTTGTTTACACAAATCGCACATGTAAAACAGATTTCCGCATTTTTCCAGTAATGCATATTCATTTTCCTTCAGTCCAGCACAAGAGTAGTGATACCAGAGTCTACACACCCCCTCACAACCGACCAAACCCTCTTTTTTGCGAGAGCGACACTTAGAACATGTATCCGCCATCTTTTCATCTTATTATTTTATTATTATATATACATGTAGATACATAGTATACATATTTATATAAAGCTGGACAAACAAAAATTTAAACCCACCAAATGTCTCAAGGGAGACCCGCTTTTCGTTGCACGCCAGTGTTCGTCTAGGTATTATTTAGTCTATGGTTTCAGTAAACGTTTGTTTGTAGGAATATACATCTTATTTAATCGAAATACTATTATCGCAAAGCTTTTTAGATTTGTTTTACTTACATACCATAAAGCACTGAAATGAGTTGCTCCAATCTCCAGAATTAGCAGAAGATCTACTACTTTTGGCGTACCTTTACCGCAATAAACAAACAGGCTACAAGCTTAAACGACTATTCAACGAACAAATACCAACAACACAATTTAACCTCTCCAAAGGGTGTCCGCGAGCAATAGAAGTAATATTCAGCCAACAATAGAACCCATTGAATTAATATTTTTTATTATTTCTCTAATGCCTTATATGTTTTATTGGAGTGTTAATTTTAATTAACATGATATAAGGATTATTGACTTAATTTTTAGATTTTCTATTTAAACTGTAGTTCTTGTTCGTTTAATAAAATATATTGTAATTTGAATCACACAGCCTACAAATAGCTATTTTTCGCCAAATATATTTAAGGATTTTCGTCGAATAGTTTAATTTTTCGGCTCTAACAATTCTACACTCTACTCTAAGGAATAAGAAAAATGTATTGGTTTCCAATAATATTTTGGTAATATAGTTTTCAAAAAAGTAGGAATACTTTTGAACTCCGTTAATAAGTCTATAATTAAAGAAATATTTTTTTTTTTTTTGGAATAGTGGTCAAAAATAATTCTATTATTGAACATAGCATAACAGTTTTTTCTGTGTAACTAAGCAACTATTGTATATTATACTAAAACAACTACATATTTCATTTCAGTAAATCTTTTAGTCCTTCCTATAAATCGAACTCACCCGATCGAGCCCATCATTCACCACCCCTTCCGTAACCCTTCGACAGGGCGGCGGCACGCGCTGCGACGCACCTGTTGCCGTCGCCACCGCCACCCCCTCCGGATCGGTGATGGTCATTCGCACCCCGGGAGCGCGTGACCTCAACCCTTGCCGAAACTGACCCTTCCTTGAGGGAAGCCACTTTCTTAAAGGGTGAGAAACGTCGACTCGACGAGGGCTGAAGGCGCCGGTTGAGGGATGCTTGAGTTCAAGGATTGTTTGTATAGTTAGGAAGGGAGATTCTTTAAATAAGTTTAGAATTCTTAAATAAAAAGATAGGGTAGGGGAACATGTTTTCCTCCAACCTCCAACTGACTGATATGTCTTAAAGTCTAGGAGCCACTCCAGTCATGTTTTTGTGGCCGACTGAGGTACGCGAGAGCACCAAGGTTTCCTTTATGTATTTTGATCTGCTGATTACAAATTTCGAGTGTGCTTGCCCGAAAAATCCCTAGTTCCCAAATATTATATTTATCTAGTCAAGCACATTAATATAAATTCTTCACCGATGTATTCACCATTGAAACGCGAGGAGTTTTCAAAAGATTTTAAAACACATTTGAAATATTTATTTAGTGATTATAATTAAACATGAAATAAAATGTCGTTTCACAAGCCCAATGATTTTATAATTATGTCGTTTAATATGAAAAATAAAATTCCATTTTTATATAAAAGCAAAATGTCAAATATGATCATATGTCAATCATTTGACAGAAAAATGTCCACTTATTAATTTCGCCCAGGGTACCCTAGAGGATGAAAATTTCCGGAAATTTTCTGGGTTGTCATGGTACCGAAACCAAAAACAAACTTCTGATTCGCTAAAAAAGTGACGTGTGAAATTTTCTTTAAAATAATATTTTTGGGTTTGTAAATGACTTTCTTAAACGATTTGTGCAATAAAAAAGATACATGCATATTCCTTATTGGAAATATGCACGAGTATGATCACTACAATTTCTTTACACGGAGCAGAGCATGGATATACTCGTAGATGATCCATGCTCTGTATATGTTCCTGAAAGTAAGAAAAAATAATTAATAATAATATCCATCAAAGTATTAAAGACTAACAATAAAACCGTTACAAAGTGTAATAAAACCGTCAGAAAAATAATAGCCCTTAATGATTAAATATCAGTTTTTCCAGATAAAAACTTTCGCAAGGAAATTCGAAGCATTATCCTCCATTCAAGACATATTAAGAATTTTTCCGCAGTTTCCGTGACAGCCGATTAATATTCGACCCAAATGGCTCATAAAAACGGTGATTTACGGGCGCCGAGCCGATGTTGCCGATATTCTGCATTAAATACATTAAAATTAGCTGTAGCTAAAGAGATGGCAACAGGGGCGTAGCGGTAGGTAAGCGAATAGGGTCATTTACCAATACCCTCTGAAATTTCTTTCAGTCTTTTCTGTCTTTCTTGCCTCGTTTCTGGGAATTGACGGCTTATTAGCGACTAGCTTGTGCCCGCGACTTTGTCCGCGCGATCTTAATTTAAACCTGTACCTACTAAATCTTAAACCTTCTTTAGTGAATCTGAACATTTATTTTAAGGCGATGATTTTTAGATGATCCTTACAAAAAAGTTTGTTTTTAAACACAGAAGTAACGAAAAATGCGATCGGTTACATTCTAAAATCTATGAACCAATAGGTAGTTATATTTATAAAAAAAACAATAAGGTTAGGAAAGGGCCCACTAGCATTTTGACATACGTACAGTGTTGCCGTATGAAAAGTTCCGCACATTTGACCATTTTAAACCTACTTCACAAAAGGATACCTGTATGTATGTGCGTTTCTTGATGTATGTTCACGCATAATTCTTGAACGGCTTCACCGATTTCGATGAATTTTTTTGTTTTGTAGAAGGATTCGAATTGTCCCATTTTAAGGGTTTTTTGCTAAAATGAGAGGGAAGTTAAAAAATTATGAAAAACTAAAAAAAATTAGTGAAGATCGACAAATTCTGTGCGAATACTTCGGAATAAGTGCACCGATTGCAATAATTTTTTCTCCGCTTTGTTTAACATGACGGCCCGGAAGTATCGTTGGTGAGGAAAATAATAAAGGGGAGGGGGTGCGAGGGGATAAAACCGGAACCCAAGTAAACCCAAATATACCTGTTATTTTTTAACTAGTGCAGTACAACGTACAATTCAAAATACATTTTAAAAAAAGCATGAATTTAAATTACATCAGAAAATATATATCATGTAACTAAAATAATTATAAATTATTTATTTCTCTTAAATAATCAAATTAATTTATTTCATGCTCTTTTCCGGCTATATACAAGGTGAGTCTTGAGGAACGCGTATCCTACACGTAAATATAAGTGAACAAAATCCAAAAGTTGCAATCTGATTTTCATTTGTTTTGAAATTACAACGTTTTGAAAAAAAAACACCTCACGTAATATGTTTTAATTACAATTTTTTCATTAAATGCTCAAAGATACCCTTTACAACGGCATGATTATTATCTATACACCGATAAAAAAAAAAACAAAATAAAAATCTGATTACAACTTTTGAGTTTTTTGGACTTATAGTTGCGTGTAGAGTGTAGAGTACACTCCTAGAATTTGGTGCGTTCCTCCCGATTCACCCTGTATAATATAAATAATAAAATAATTTAATCTGTATTTGATGTCTTGTGTGCGAGAACGCGCTTTCGAGGAAAATAGCGGAATTAGAAAATAACAGCTCAATGGCGTGACACACATCCTATAATAATATACAACGCAATAATTTACTTGAATTTAGGTGATTTTACACAGTTTAAAAATGTTTTTCTCGATGAAGGGTTTCCATCTAAAACCCCTTATAAATGGCAAAAATGAAATGTAACTTTCTACGCCGCTGGTGGTTGGCTCAAGTAGCTCAAGACGTTTCAGTTTGTAGTTTTTATAGTCGCAATCGTTGTTCGGCCGGAAAATTGAATGATTTTCCAAATTGCCCCGTTCAAACACAGATTCGGAAACGCGCGTTTTTTCTGCTGCTTCTCGGGGGGAATTAATGGGGGGATCCACTCGCGGTTTGTATAATGCCGATCCAATTTCGGTTATTGTTTCAATTATAGAAACGCCAATGGAATTGCCACCCTTTGTATATTTTAAATTATTATAATCTTAATATTTTTGTATATATGTACGTAAATATAAGTAGCTTTCGCCCGCGACTTCGCTCGCGATATAACAATTTTACTTCATTGCAAACGTTGAACCCCCATTTCACCCCCTTAGGGGTTGATTTATTAAAAACTGTAAAACACGTATTTAAACATTTACGGCTAGATTCTCCAGCGTTAGTACGGTCTAATTTGACAACCAAAAGTTTTAAACTGTCAAGTGTAAGAATAAGACAACTAAGTTTTATACTATAAACTTGTTTTTGAGGTTTATAAAGAAAAGGACAATTTTAGTACGCACTTTTGACAATAATAGAACTAACTTCATTGTAGCACCTCGTTCCAAGATGAAAATTATTTGGAAACCAAAGAAATCCATGAAATGTCAGAATAATTCATAAGTTTTTAATGACGACTTATTAACAAAGACAGGACAAAAACCTGTCAAAACATAACTGATCAACTAGATCTTAATTCAAACCAGTACTGAATCTTAAACCTTCTTAGTGAATCTGAACGATATTTTTTAGAGTACTTCTATGAAGTTTCGAGTTAATAGGACCATCTAATATGCATTATCTATACAAAATTTGAACCTCTGTTTCACCCCCTTGGGGGTTGAATTTTCAAAAACCCTTTCTTAGTGGATGTCTCGGTTATGTAACAAGCCCATGTGCAAAATTTCAAGTTTCTAAACCCAGCGGTGACAATTTTACTCCATTACAAACTTTGAATCCCTATTTCACCACCTTAGGAATTAATTTATTAAAAACTGTAAAATACGAGTTTAAAGATTTAAAACAGCCATATTCTCCAACGCTAGTCCGGTCTAATTGACAACCAAAAGTTTTAAACTGACAAGTGTAAGAATAAGACAACTAAGATTTAGACTATTAAATTATTTCTGAGCTTCTCGCAAATCTATAAAGAAAAGGACAATTTTAGTACGTACTTTCGACAATAATAGAACTAAATTCACTACAGCAACTCTTTTCAAGATGAAAATTCATTTGGACACCAAGCAAATCGCTGAAACATCCGAATAATTGATAAATTTTTAATGGCGACTTAGTAACAATGACAGGACAAAAACCTGTCAAACATAACTGATCAACTATAAGATCTTAATTTAAACCAGTACTAAATCTTAAAACTTCTTAGTGAATCTGAACGTTATTTCTTAGAGTGCTAGAGTAAAGGTATGATTGTGCAAAAAATAGTATATAATAGATACTAAGTCAGTAAGTGCTCACCGATCTCGAAAATTTATTACTATATCCATTTAAAGTAAACTCGTATAAAAACAAGAACAATCCAATAAGAGCAAAAATCAATTCTTAAAAAAATAAAAACAAGAACAATCCACTAACAGCAAAAAACAATTCTTAAAAAAATAATTAAAAACCCCTTCAAATACACATCAACTTGCATCTGTTACCGCATAAAACTACCTTTTGTTCTACCACCTCAAGTACGTAATGGCGACCTACTAAAACATAAGACTGTATACCATTTCAACCCCCTAGAACATGCCAGCATCCCCCCTACCCCTTTTATAAAAGCACAATATTAAACGTGGCAACAAAACGATATTTTCAAGCGCAAAAATTGAGATCTTAACCTTTGTACGTTCACAAGAGCCCGTATCATTTGCGAAAATCTGTCAATTATATCATTAACAAGCAACGCGGACCGCGAGTGGCAACGTGGTAATTATAAGGTTAACACATGCGGGATCATTTGGAAAACATTGAGAGGGCATAATTAGTTAGAGGTTGGAATTATGCCTACTTTTAATATAGGCAGTGAAAAGGCTTGTTTCGAGTGTAAGGAAATATGAAATTAAAAGAAGGAAGATGGCTATATCCATATAGCGTGTGTCTGAATATGTCGGTAATCTCTTGTAAGTTTGTAATTATAATTTAACACTAGTACAGGGACTAGGTAAAAATGTTTAAATTAAGACCTTCTAGATGACTAGTGAGGTTTTGCCAAGTTTCTGTCCTGTCATAGTTCATCATTAAGGCGTGTCACTTTCGGCTCGTGCTGTCGGGGTATCTAGGCAAAAAAACGAACAAAAACAGGTCAACGCAAAGCGAAGTACATATTGTTAAGCAATACAAAAATTACATAGTCCTTCGTTGTCCTTAGCGTAGTCTTTGCAAATTTTTGATGACGTGCAAATAGTTCTACATTCTACAGTCGTTAAATGACGGGAGACGCGGTTGTGTTACAAAAAAATTTAATAGTGAATTAAGAAAAAATGTTGGGCTCGCTAAATTGAGACAGATTTATACTGATAGTATTCTAGTAAATCTGTTAAGTAGTTTCAAAAACCATTTTACCTACGCACAAGTTACATTGTTGGATGTCGAACGGTCGTTCTATTTACATAAAAATATTTTTTCACCGCTGCGGACATCACTCACAGAAACGACTGTGGAGACATACGGCATGCTGCAGATTTTAAGCTGAGCTCATACGGATTTCTAATATTCACAGGGTAAGTGTTTCATGCTACACACACCGGCAAATTTAAAGAAACGGAGATAAATTTTCTCCGTAACTTTTTTCTCCTAACAAATTTGAACGGAATCTCTTAAAATGAAAAGTTAACTAATAGCTAGCTAATTGCAGGTGGTTTTGCAAAAGCTGCATGCCACTTTGAAGCCTGTTTAAAAACATACGACAAATGGAAAACGTTTTTTTTTTCAAGAAGTGAATTACATTTTGACTTGTTTTAAATATTTAATGATAAAGCAAAATACAAGGATTATTTTTTTAACGTTTCCCCCACGAGCCCTTATGACTGCCGTTACTCGACTTCTCATACTTCCGATGACTTTGTCGATCATTTCTTGAGACAAATTCTTCCATATTTCAAGTAGAGCAGCTCTCACTTCTGTGTTTTGGTCAGCAGGAATTCTTGACCTTAGTTGTTTGCCTAGCATGTCCCAGACAGTGCCGTAGCTAGGTGTAGGCAGAGTAGACCCTTGCCTAGAGGCGTCAGTGATAAGGTGCGGCAAAATATAGAGTCTATAAGCTAATTAGGTCTTGTTATGGGGGTGCAAAAATCCTGGCTTGCCTTCAGTCAAATTTAGCCTAGCTGCGGCACTGGTCCCAGGCATGTTCAATCGGATTCATGTCCGGGGAACATACAGGCCACTTCATTGTCGGTACTTCTACTTGGTTTAAAAAGTTAGTTACACAACGAGCAGCGTGCGGGCGAGCATTGTCGTGCATTAAGAGGAAATTTGTTCCAATATGTGGGGCGAAAGGTACCACACGATCTTGCAGAACATCAATTATGTACCTATCTGCAGTTAAAGCGTAACCATAAATTACCACCAACTCGGTGCGTGCCCCTAAACATATACCACCCCACATCATAATTGAGCATTCGCCGCAAGAGAGCAAAAGTAAATTCGTTCATTTTGTTCTCCTGGACGTCGATACAATCTTTCCCTGCCACCAATCGAACTTATGCAGTAACGGCTTTCATCCGTGAACAAAACTCGACCCCACTGATCATCATTCCAATTTTGGTGTTCTCGAGCAAGGGCTAGTCGCGCTACTCGATGATGTCTTTGGAGTTTTGGGGCTTTTATACGACTTTAAATTAACTTCTGACTGTAGCTTACTTATTTTGGTTCCACGAAGTTCTTCCAGTGCGTTTCTTGTCAAGGGCGGATTTCGAAATTTTGAAGTTGTATATCTTTGTTGCTACTTACCCGATCCATGCCAAGTTTAGGGTTTTTGATAGTGAACATTCTAGGAAAGTTTTGGTAAAGAAAAAAATATTTTGTAATTTGCGAAAAAAGTTGACTTTTTGCCACCAAGTTTATACAAGAAGCGGATAATAAACAATTTTTTTAAGCGAGTGTCACAACAAATGAAGTTTTACGGATCTATTAATGTCCCTGAAGTGTACCTTTTTTGGCCGCTTTTTTACTTTACGGCCGCTTTTTTACTTTACAGCCGCTTTTGCAAACAAAGTCATTATGAGGGCAGCCTACTAGACACATTTAATTTGCTTATTTGAGTTATTTCCACGTCCGATGTTAAGATTGTCAAATTATGAAGGCGGCCTACTAGACACACTTAATTTGCATGTTTGGATTATTTACCCACAAAACAAAAGAAAAGGTTCCGTTGCCAGGCTATTTATTTACAAGCTTTCCGTTTCTGTCAGTGAAATGAAATTTAAAATAAATAACAAATAATAAAAACCACATTATACGGGATATACTGTGATAAAAAACAGTTAAAAAGAAAAATGAGTGACAGTGATAGTGACAATCCAGCTGAAATTTATGAAGCCGCCAATACAGCAACTCCAAATTTATTACCTGAAAAATCCAGGAAGATTTACTTAAAACAGTATGAGATTTTTATGGAATGGTGCAACATACATAAGATTAAAAAATTAAAAGAAGAAGTACTTCTCGCATTTTTTCTGGAAAAGGCCAAGGTTTCAAAATCATCAACATTATGGTCCGTATACTCGATGTTAAAATCAACAATTATGGTCAAAAATAACATTGATATCAGCAAGTTTTCAAAACTGAATGCTTTTTTGAAAAAGCAAAATGTAGGTTACAAAGCGAAAAAGTCGGCAGTTTTTATAAGAGAGGATATCAATAAATTCTTAACAGAAGCTCCAGATAAGAACTACTTAATGTGGAAGGTAATAAAACATAACATTTTTAAAGTTCATTCTTCTTATAACTATATTGTGATATTTTTAGATTTGCTTGATAATTGGATTGACTGGTGCTTGTAGGCGAAATGAACTAAGGCAGTTGTCTATAAATGATATTCAAGACAAAGGAGACGTGTTAGTAATCACAGTCCCGGAGACAAAAACTGGTAAAAAACGAGTATTTACAATAACTGATGAAATAATTGAAAATATAAGTGCCCTACAGCTTATTCGAAAATACTTAAATTTACGACCTTTCAATGTACGTCATCAAACGTTTTTTACAAATTATCGCCAAGGAAAGTGTTCTACACAAGTTGTTGGTGTTCATACCTTTGGAAAAATACCATCACTTATTGCACAGTATCTACAATTACCAAATGCTAATAAGTATACGGGTCATTCTTTTAGAAGAAGTTCAGCCTCTCTCTTGGTTGAAACAGGGGCTGATATTTTAATGTTAAAAAGCCACGGAGGTTGGAAGTCTAACTCTGTAGCAGAAGGCTACATTGAACATTCCATTTCAAGAAAGAAGGAAATTTCAAATAGAATTCTTGCAGGAGGAGAAGGTACTTCAAGTATGCGTTTTTCTGTTCAAAATAATTCCAAAGAAATTGAATTAGATGGTACTTCAGTAAGCAGCTTTCCAGCAAGAACCATTGTTACTGAAAATGAAGAAAATGAAATGTTTGTTAACAATGTCATGTCTAAAAGTGGTATTACATTTTCAAAATGTAATAAATGTACATTTAACATAACAATTAATAACAAATAATGCCCTAATTCATTAACTTCTTTATAACCCAACTTCTGTTTATAATACTTACTGTAAGTAATTCTGTACACATCTTTGTTACTTAATAATACACTTTTCATTTGGTTAATAAAAATTTGAATCTAATCTTCCAGTTTCGTCTTTGTTTAGAAACAAAATTGTAAAAAAAAGTTGTTACCTACTTGATGAGACACTCGCTTAAAAAATTTTGTGTGCATCTCGGCCATATGATCTTTTTTGTCCTCACCTGAAATTTTTTGGCCTCGGCTACGCCTCGGCCACAAATTTCAGATTCGGCCAAAAAAGATCAACATTACGGCCTTGGTACACAACTATTATTTATGACAGTGGGCTTAACTGTCGGACTCGCTGGAGCATGCAGGAGAGAAGAATTGACCCATTAGTTTCAGATAATGTGAAAGAAGACGGTGACTGTTGTAATTTTTTTTTGCCACACACTTAAACCAAAGTATCCAGAGATTTTTTGTGACAACTGGAAATGTATGAATATGATTGAAATTATTCGCAGTTACATTGCTCTTCGTCCCAATAATGTTGATCATTCCCGATTTTTTGTCCAATACAAACATGGCAAATGTATTCGGCATCCCGTGGGCATCAACACATTTGGAAGTCTGCCAAAGCAAATTGCCGTATTTATGACACTGGAACGTCCAAAAGAATACACTGGTCACTGCTGGCAGATTCGGGTGTAGATTTATTAACAGTAACACGCCAGTGTGGTTGGCGATCTAATACAGTTGCTGAGGGGTAAATTGAAAATTGAGCCGAAAATAAAAAGAAGACACCTGTAAAAACCGCATAAAAAATCTGGATGCTACTTCAAATGACCAGGCAATTAGTGTAACAAGCAATTCTTCGCAACTTTTCTTCTCATCAGGAGTTTATTTAAAATATTGCAGTGTGTTATCAAGCATTATAACAAATAATTAAACAGTAATTATGTTAATTTGTGACGAGTTTAAACACATTGTGAAATATATTTGCTAGTATCGTTGCCCTAACTTGACTGACTGAAAAGCAGTGAGATAAGAAAAACGCGTGCAGTAATAAACACTGCATCTTATCTGGAAAGATATATTATTTGGGCGAAAATAAAACAAATAATGTAACAGAATGTATAAAAATTTCGGAATAAATGAATTTATGACAAACTATACTATATTGGTTTTCTGAAAATTTCACCTTAAATAAACGCATTATAATAATGTTAACCTTATGAAATCTATTTTTCCGCAATTAACGAAAAAGCCCTCGTGATCTAATAAAAACGAATAAATGTCATTCATGATATAGCCGTATTCCAGGTTCGATGTTTCGGGTTATTAGTGCCATGTTCCGATGATTAATTTTCTAAAGATTGAAAGTCATTATGGGACGACGACGTCGTGGGAGGCCGGGCCGGGAGGACGAGCAAACCCGATCGCGTGTCCCGAGAATCAATCGAAGGCTAATATTGTCTCACCAATTAGCGGTGGCACTAGCCAATTCGCCTGAGGTACATAAAACTTAGTTGTTTAGTGATAAGTCCATCATTCGCGCGAATTATGTGTACCGGCTGCCATGGAACCTGCCAATTCAGCACTTTCCCAGGCCTGCGATTCTCTGAAGAGTGTCAAGTCAAGTTCATATTCTAAAAAGCCAATTAGGAAGTTTCCTATGTCAGAAATATCGAGTAACTTCAACATCATTTAATAGTCTTTCATTTAACTTGTCAAACAAAAAAAAATCATCTCGATATCTTCAAAATTGACGAACTTATTCAACTTCTTTCCGCGCGGCTTTTATCGGCCGGTGACGTCACTACACACACCTCTCGCCGGGCTAGCTGTTCGCTGCTGGTGCGAACTAGTGTTGTAAATATCCGTATTCATTAGATATCCGAATCATACGGAATCGGAATCAGCTAATATCCGTATCCATTATCCGAATACGAATCCATTTCTTGACCCGCGCGAAAGCGGTTACAGCGGGTTACAGATCATGTATACGTATGCATGCAACAGACTAAAACATTTTCTATCCGGATACACGGCTAGGTAGGTCGATGCGGTATCGGTATCATACCAGTCGAAGTCGAAGTTTAGGCACAGGTTTAGGGATAAGAAGGCACCGCGTCGCGCCGTTCTCGTTTGAATTCGGTTCGGGTGAGGCGGGACTAGTTTAACCAATGGGTCTCATCTCATATGATACCCGTTACCCCGATAACTATGCCATCTTTTTTTAGGAAATGTCATTAGAAAGAGAAAGCACAATATCAAATATTCCAAAACGCAGACCGTGTTGTTCGCTTACACTCGATTCCGATTCCGTTTTCTCTTTGCACTTTGCATTAGTAACCACCCGATGCGAATTTATTTTGATTCCGAATCCGTATTCAAGTTCTCGGCCGGTTCCGGATAATCCGGATTCTTTTAATATCCGGATCCAACGGATTTTTGGATACGTATCCTTACATCACTAGTGCGAACGCCTATGCCGCTGTTGACGGGGTTGTGTGTTTGGACGTCCTCGAGTACATCGAGCCTCAAACTTTGAAGGCCCATAACTTTTTTATTTCTACAGATAATTAAAAACAGAAAATACATATGCTTTTTAGATTTTTAGGACTATTTATTAGGAGAAAATGAAAAAAATGGAAACTTCCTAATTGCACAATCATATGAATCTTTACGAAAAAGTACAAAAACTGGTCTAATAAGGAATATGCACATATTTTTTTATTGCATAAATCGTTTAAGGAAGTCATTACAAACCCAAAAAAAAAAGATTTTGAAGAAAAATACTAGGAAAATTTAGCTACAAAAAACGTTTACTTTTCGGTATAATTTATTACAATTTAAAAAGCAGCCATTTGTCCTTAATGACAAATGACGCCAGATCAGCAAAAATTGGTGTAGTCTACATGTTAACGTAAACCTTACCTGAAAGTCGAACAAGTTTGTTTTTCTCGGAAACAGTCAGAGGCAGAGAAATCGAATTTTTTGGGTTGATAGAGGAATAGTTCAACTAGCTTCGGTAAAAAGTCAGTGATACAGGATGTTTCGTTTCGGAGCTATTAAATGTCAAATCGTCAATCCGGTACAGGTCGCAAAAATCGATGTAAATTGTCGGAGGTTACCCTAATAATACTAATATAAACAACCTTATAAAAAATATCGAAAATTCTCAAAGAATTAATGTTCCAGTTTTTACATTTAATAAAATTGTCCGAATTGTACATTTAATTTTAATTTAAACAAATAAATTCTATAATATATGTGTTCTCTTTTGTGTACTTTGGTTGCTAGGAAAAATATAATCGTTCAGTAAAACTAACTTAATGTTTCTCTCAATAATGACAGTAAGTGACAAAAAAACATAATTGTGCAAAATAGCATATTAAGGTAGGTACCTAGTCAGTAAGTGTCTTTTACCGAGCGAGAAAATTTTCAGTAAAAAGAGGCCTGTAGGGCCGAGTTTTGTAAATTTTCGAGATCGGTGAGTGACTATTGTACACTATTTTTTGCACAATCATATTATTCCAAGACATCTCCAATTGGTTACTAGGAACGACGAAGAATTAAATAAACTTTTGTAGGGAGTTACCATCGCCCAAGGAGGTGTTTTACCCAATATTCAAGCCGTTCTATTGCCCAAGAAGATAGATAACAAAACCAAATAAATTTCTTTTATTATTCACGAAAAATCGGTCCTTTTTAGGACCACGGTGCTCTTCTTAAAAGGAAGGTACAGATACACACTCACAATGTAAATATTGAATAAAATAGGAGAACAATTTTGCAATCCCAATCAAACCCAATCAAACTGAGTGTTACATTTTATCATATTTAAATAAATAATTAATTAAATTCTTTCTCAGGTTTATTATTAATTTGTTTTCGTAACTACGTTTATGTGCGGGCGCAAAGATACAGAAGAGTAGAATAATAGATTCAATTTAGATGCTTAAAATAATAGACTTAATTTAGACGTTTAAAATTGTCTTTAGAAAAAAATGCAATTACTTAATTTCTAGCCCAATATTTCGACGTTGGAATCATTTTACTTGCTATTTATATGTTAAATAAAATTTTCGAATTCTTTTTGAAAAGAATATTGTGATTCGAAAAAATACAAAAACTGGTCTAATTGTTATGAAATTATGAGCGTTCGTAACATTATAATGGGTTATGCGGGATCGTAATGTCTTTTGCTATGGAACGGTTCGTGGTAATTGTCGTTAATGTTAGTCTGAATTTGTCGATTCCGATTATTCAAGAAATTCTTGATACAACGTGACAGAAATCAGAATAAATCTAAATGTTGAGATGTTTGGGGAAGAAAGTATTAATAATGCGGAAAATGTTGACATTGAAATCAAGGAAGGACGGATAGCCGGTCGGTCACAGCTAATCTCACTAAAATCATGCGAAAGGTACGAAAGTGCATATAGTTTTTAAAAACTGACTACACGAGAAAAACAGTGAAATTAATGAGAAAAGCTTACTGGCCTATTTTGCTGTGAAAAGTTCAAGTTTAAAATCTCCTTTTTGTATTTCTTTGTTGCGTGGTTTAAAAATTATAAGGACCGTAATGACATGAATTTATTGGCAAGTTTTTTTATCTCCGTTATTTCTCAACTTTTATATAGGCGATTTTTGGTCAGATGGTTTATTTTTACGAGTTCTACAACCTTTTAAAATAAATGCATCAACTTTGAGAACACTCTGTATAAATACCTTAACTCTGAAGCATACGATTCAACTTCTCTTATTTCACGACAGTCCAATTGACAACCGTCCGCCACATTATCCTATAAAGCCGAACCCAGTAATATTAATACGGCTGATAAACGATCGCGGATCAGAAATTAGAATTTAAGATTTCTGTCAATATTTGAATCCAATTTTCCTAATGGAACATTAACTCTGATTACTTTATTATCTGATGAATTTAATCCTTCCACTAATAATGGAAGAGAGCGAATTTCCATTGAAAATTCCGTGTCTTTCGGTATTAAATTTTTAGCTTTATTGATTCTTGATTTTGCGATTTTCGAATTTTAATTTGTGTTTTAAATATAATGGGTATTTTTCATACTCGAATGATGATGACGAACCTAAAAAGATAAACGAAGGAGAAATTAAAGCAAATTTTAGGAATAATTGTAACGCTATATAATACTTATAATACTTATTATGTAATCAACCATTCGCCAGACCTTTCATCGATAAAATGTTAATAGTCCAGGCTGGCTGTTCCAAAAGGTCGCTACCGAGAAAAAAATTTAGAAGCATCTTGACTCTTCTAGGTTGTAGGGGGGTATATCTGAGGATATCTGCTATCCCAGTAACAGCTGAAATTGTTGCTATGATTTTTTAAATTATTTTTTGAATATGCTAAAACTAGTTTTTCGTCCGTAGCCCTTTTCCTTTGCACTGTATGCAACACTGGTCAACAGGAAAATTATAGGTATTAAAAAAACATTTCATATGAGTCTAAATCCGTTTAATAGTTAACGCGATAATTGCAAAAAATCATTAAAAATGGCAATTTGTTTTTAACAACAAATAACTTTTGCAAAAAGCGTTTTGGGCTTCTTAAAGTACACCAGGAGATGACTTTTTATATGTTTTCCTACGACCACCTATGAAAGTGAGTAAAAAAGCACGGTTAACTTGGCGAGAAAGTGCCTTATATCACACGCGTGTTGAAAAGTACTTTACAACACGTGTGTTGAAAAGTACTTGTCAACATGACATTTAAATAGATGGTGCCAATTTCATTTCTTTTATTTTCAGCACACTTGATGAAAATATTAGTGTTGAAAGTGAGGGTTTTAAAAGACAGAAATAGAGTTTTTTTTTGTAAATATTTTTGTGGTCGTATAAATGTTGTACAGGGTCTTCCAACGAGGACTGAACAGGGGCTCATTTTTGAGCTTCCTTGTATTTAAAGAAAAATCTAAAATAGCCAATCGATGTACTTTTTCCTGCAGAATTCAAAAATGAAACCAAAAATTTATTTGAACCAGAAACAAAAGAGTTACGCTATGGATAAGGTGTTATTTAAATGGAACATAGCTTTTTTTATACGATTTTCGGAACGAGTGATTTTTTTTATGTCCGTTCTGATTAAAATATTTAATATTGTGACAGCTATTTTTATTAAATTTTAATGTTTTATCCAGTATAATTTAACTTCAACCTGTTTGAAACATACACTAGGTAATAAAGGTAAAATCACCTTGAAATCCTTCAAAGTCAAAAAATTTGACAAATTTACTATAATATTGCCGAAATTTTCCTCGAATAGGTTCTTTATCCTTAGAATAGTATTGACGGATATATTTCTGTGAAAATTTGTAATAAATCTTCTCCTTGCTTCTCTTGCATTTTCTTGGCATTTGTAGAACAAGATAACAATCTGCAATCTCTCATCTAACGAATATTTCATTTCGGCAATATTATAGTAAATTTGTCAAATTTTTTGACTTTGAAGGATTTCAAGGTGATTTTACCTTTATTACCTAGTGTATGTTTCAAACAGGTTGAAGTTAAATTATACTGGATAAAACATTAAAATTTAATAAAAATAGCTGTCACAATATTAAATATTTTAATCAGAACGGACATAAAAAAAATCACTCGTTCCGAAAATCGTATAAAAAAAGCTATGTTCCATTTAAAAAACACCTTATCCATAGCGTAACTCTTTTGTTTCTGGTTCAAATAAATTTTTGGTTTCATTTTTGAATTCTGCAGGAAAAAGTACATCGATTGGCTATTTTAGATTTTTCTTTAAATACAAGGAAGCTCAAAAATGAGCCCCTGTTCAGTCCTCGTTGGAAGACCCTGTACATTATTCGTGTGAAAGTAATTTTCGCACACTCGTGGGAACATTCCCACTCGTGTGAAAAATGTCACTTTCAACACTTGTTATGTAAAATACTATTATTAATGTGTCTTATTCGTTTTAGCTTAATAGCACTTTTAGTTCAAAAGTTATTCTATTTATTTATCCGGTTTAGGGTCCAGAGGAGCAATATTTAAAATTCTTTTCCGACTTTTTGATCAAGATTACAGACCCCAGCTTGGGCGCAAACAATTCTTTGAGACTCATATTATCCTGTGGGGTAATTGGCAAACCGGTTTTATGTTATTTTGCATTGTTACTGATGCGAAAATAAAACCTCAAAAATTGGCCCGTGTTTTTTTTCATAAACAATTAACAATATCTTGGGAATGACCCATCGGATCAGTGTCGGACTTGATGCTTTGGTTAACTGGTATTCTCATGCAGCTTTTAAAAAAACTTCATTGCTCTAAGTCCTTTAGGAACGGAGATAGATTAGTACATGAATTTTTAAAGAAAACTACCCTCGGGATAATTTTCAAAAAATTCATGTACTCGGAAAATTTCGGGTAATAATTCAAGCACTTGGGAAATTAAGTGAAAAATGACCGGAAGGGTCCGAAAATTTTCCGCTAGGTATGGAAAATTTACCCATAGGTCCGTATCTATAGCAACGATTGTTAATATTGTGTATTTTTGTTCCCTATAGGTCAGTATAAATGGTAACGATTGTTAAAATTGCACTTTTGTCATTTTGGCATATATCGAATTTTAAAAGTCGTTGAAATCTCCCCCTTTGTTAGTTTCTATAAGTTCTCTATCATTTTAATTTGTTCGTTTTCATATAATTTTTATGTAATGTAATTTTAATGTAACGTTTTTTAAATAAACATTTCAAACTTACGTATTTTTATTTCTTCTACTCGAGAAACATTTTACCGAATTATACTCGTACATCAAAATATACCTGATAATTTTTCATTCCAGCATGTTGTCAGTAAAATTCTGTGTTCGGTATTTTCATATGTTGTTAAAATATAAAATTAAACTCATGCAGTTTTTAGACAATATGTTTTCATGAAACAGTATTGGTAACTTTGATGCACTTGTGTAATTATTTCCGATAATTTAACTAAAAAACAATTTTTACTTCTCGATCTAATTTATTGCAATTTAACAAGCAGCCAGCTGTCTACATTTCCAAGTGACGTCAGGAGATACGGAAAAATAAGTGTCAATCTACATGTAAACGTAAAGCTTGCTATTATTTGTAATATTGTATGCTGAAGAATGGTAAAATAAATAAAAAAACCTATAATTGAACAGGTTTGTTATGCAACACAAAACATCCATATTTCCTAGCGTCACATACTCTATCACTATTATTTTTTCCTCCTCGCAACACGACATCAACTTCGGAAACAAAGGTGTGCCTTTAGACGAGTAGCTTGCGGAGAGCCGCCTTATTTGCGCAGACAGTAATAATTGTTGTTTGTGTTACGGTTGTTTTTTTATTATACAATAATTTGTGTATAAGTCTTTTTATTAAACAACAAAAACCTATTAAAAAATTACCCTATAAATACTGTATTATGCCAATGTGCAAAAATACCACGGCAAGTGCCCTGAAAACCTTGTTTTTCATGTGCCAAGAACAGCCGATGTTGGAAAATAGTAAATACTTACTGCAAAGTTAATAAAAAAATGGCCATACATAGGTATCATTGAAGGTTAGTATCGTCAAATTTAAGAAGCATATTTGGCTTTTTATGTTACAATAAATGGTAAGTATTTGTAACGTAATTTTAAAGACAAATATGCGGCTATCCATCATGCAAGCGTCAACTTCCAGCAAATTATCCGATTGCCCTCTCACAAATTTCGTTCTGGTCATTGTTAAACATTCCTTTTATTCAAATGTAATGTTTCTCATCTAGAAAATCTAATATCCTCTGGGAAATACTCAAGAAAATAAATTACCACTGGAATTAACTATGTACTAGCCATTATAATACATTTATTTACATGAAATGTAACGTCACAACTAATAGAATCACGTCTTGCAACTTTCGAATTTGGTATGAAAATCTTTTTTTTTTGTAAAGAAAGACTGAAATAAATGGATTAAAACAACCAAAATAAGTATTAAATTTATGTAGAGAATACAAAAACAAATATTTCAAGTTTATTTGGGTCATATGCATATTCCCTATCAGTACAAAAAACTGCGAAAATTAACCACTGCAAATCCAAAGGCTTCCTTTTTTTCCACATTCATTTCGTACACTATTATTGCCCTTAAGAAAAATTGATGACATTTGACATCGTCTATTGCACATCGCCAAATAAAGAAACCCGCAGGCAATAACATATTTTTCTTGGATTAAGCCAACAACGGAGGACTTACGCTATTCCAGTCATTTACAATAGATCATATCAATGAGTTTCAAGATATAGAGTTAGAATAGGTCATTTAAAATTGGATACTGAATATTTTTCAGATGTCAACATATTTCAGAATAGCCCAGAAACTTTTCAGACTAGGATTAAGAAAAAATCAATTATAATTTTATACCCCTGAGGCTCGTAATTTCTTTGAACTTCTATTTTATCCGTAGATTTTGGTTTTTTATTTGTAGTATTTGGAGTGTTTTTACCATGAGTAAACAAACCCACTGTGAGACCAGAAAAGAAAAATGTCTCATACCATCTAGAATTGTGATCAACAAAAATATAAGGGTATCATACCATCCAGAATTGTGAGAATCAAACATACAAGTGTTTCATACCCTCTGAAGTTGTGTAGTGACTGTGAAAAACAAATGTCTTCCATGTCGTCATACAAAAACCTCTAAAATTCCATTTTCGTTGGTCGCATTTATCCAATATAGTCCTCCCGGTCAGATATAAATTGACCACATCTATATACTCCGTATTTATTTATTTTTGCTGTTAATCCGCGTGGTCTGTGACATATCGTCTGTCTTTTGTTTCTTAATTAAAGTGCACTGGTGATCGTCCACTGCTCTGGTAAACTGATAATATGCGATAGGGGACATTTTGCTAAATAATTTCGAAACGGTGCAAGATATTAAAAAAGCCTAACCCCAGGAATCACTAAAAAGCTTTTTACTGATTTAAATTTAGACATTCAAATTAATCAGTTAGGTGTTAACGAGCCCAGTCACTGTTATTAATTTATTATCAATAATGTATACGTTATTGTATTATCTAGAGTCGGTGTCAGGTTGACTCCATTTACACTGACTTCTCTAAGGCCTTTGATACAGTCAGTCGTGCTCTCCTTTTAAGCAAGCTTGGAAGTTTGGGTGTGGGTAGCAATGTTTTATCCTGGTTTAAAACCTACTTGACTGGATGTAGACAGATTGTGAAGGATAAGGGTTTTTGTTCTTAAGATATTTCAGTAACATCTGGGGTTCCTCAAGGCAGTCAGTTTGGGCCTTACTTGTTAAATTTATTTATTAATGATTTAACTGACGGAGGACTGTATATCATTACAGAACGATCTGAACTGGAAAGTTGAATGGTGTTCTCTTAATAAACTTGAATACCAGAAAGTGTAAAAGTATTAGCTTTCGAAGAAGTTCAAACTACATAAACTTCAATTATATGATACAGAGTGAGGTTCTGGAAAGGGCAGCTTTAATTACTGATCTCGGAATAATCTTAGACAGCAAATTGCTTTTAAATCTTCATTACGATGATATTGTAAAAATATATCCCTTAAATTGTTGGGATTTATAAACAGATGTTTCCAAGGCTTCACAGAAATAAAATGTCTTAATTTTCCTTATAACATGGCTATAAATATGGTTAATAAAAATAAAGACTAATCATATCTCTTGATCGTCGTATTTATTAATAACATTCTGAACAAAATTTGCAACCTTGGGTTTTCTAATTGGAATTGTTCTGTTTTTAATTGTTGCACTAACTTTCATTCTTTTCTAGAGAGGACGAAGGAAGTTCGAAAAGACTACAACAACTTCTGTCAAAATTATCGCCAAAAGGCTTACTTGCTTCCGCCATTTTCATACTCTCATCTTGTTGATCTGCCTCATGGACCCAGATCAACCTCGAGCAATCTGAGAGCGCACCGAAAATATTCGATTTTTTCATGGAACACGCCCAGCTGTAAATCGAGCGATTTCTTTTCAAAGGAAAATAAAAATTGTCGCTCGAATGCTCTCAGATCGACCTGAGAGCGAAGCGATGAATCGAAGATGCTATAAGATTAATTGGAGATTTTGTGAAAGGGATAGGTGCATAGATCTGCGTCTATTATCCAGCTCTTGATTCAAGACTTGTTTGGAAAAATAAATGTTGGAGTGAAGAGTATTATCGTCAGCGTAAATGTGGATGGGATTGGTAGTTGAAGAGAGCAGGTCATTAATGTAAAGAAGAAATAGGGTTGGTGCCCGGACTGAACCTTGGGTATGTCGGTGTTGATAGAATTGAAGTTAGACGAGTGACCGTCCATCACGACAGATATACGTCGATTAGACAGAAAGCTACCGATCCAGGTATATAGTTTGAGAGGAAGGCTATTGAGGAGCGCAGCATGCCATAATTTGTCAAATGCCTTTGTAGTTCTTGACATTTCAAAGATTCGCCATGACATTTGAGAGACTTGTTCCAGTTGTGTAAGGCAAGGAGATCAGCTGTGTATCTTTGGTGAGGAAATCCATACGTGGATGAGTTTGCTTTCCAGATATTTTAGAATTTGCAAGTTGATTTTCTCCATAACTTTGCTGACAACAGAGAGAAGAGACATAGGTTTATAATTGAATGGAAGGGACTTGGAACCTTTCTTGGACCATGCTGCACATGAGTAGTCCTCCAGCTGTCTGTCCTTGCCATAGGAGATCTTGAAAACACGAGTTAAGATGGTTGCAAATTCTAAAGCATATTTTTAGAACAATTGCTGGTATGCAACCAGACCGGAGGACTTTTAGGTGTCAAGTGATAAAAAAACTTTTTGAACTTGTTTTACCTTAAGTACTATGTCGGGTATTTTGTGGGGTACAGACGTAACGGTTGAAAGAACGAAATTGGCAGAAGGAATTGGCAGCGAATTGTTCGTCAAATAATTCAGCTCTCACTTTAGAGGTGGAGATAATTTCACAGGTAAGAGGAGGAAAAGTGCCTCTACAGAAGGTTTGCCTAATGTTTTTGGCAAGTGACCAGAAAGATTTGCTGCCGTTGGAACAGGAAAGCACTTTATCTTTTATGCGGCTTTTGGCTGGTTTTTAAATGATTTTTATATTGGAACTAGTTGTAACAATATTTTGTTTTCTAATATTGTGAAACATTTGTATTTAAATTGCCCTCTTATATTTGTAAATCAATAAGTAGTAGAAAACTTAGTTGTCGTATTCTTACACTTGTTAATTTAAAACATTAACGGCCAGATGCTCCAACGCTAGTACGGTCTAATTTGACAACCAAAAGTTTAAAACTGGCAAGTGTAAGAACAAGACAACTAAGTTTTATAGTATGAATTTGTTTCTAAGTTTTGTTCGCAAATGCATAAAGAAAAGAGCAATTTTAGTACGTACTTTCGACAATAATAGAACTAAATTCATTCCAGCAACCCTTCCCAAGATGAAAACCATTTGAAAATCAAGCAAATCGCAGAAATATTAGAATAATTCATAAGTTTTTAATGACGAACTTATTAACAATGACAGGACAAAAAACATAACTCATCAACTAGAAGATCTTAATTTAAACCAGTACTAAATCTTAAACCTTCTTAGTGAGTCTGAACGTCAATGGCAAATGAGACCGGTCTTACTAATAGTGAATTTGGCCGTAAATTTTTACGACCATATTCGTTTTTGCAAAGGTTGATAAAAAATTTGACAAACTGACAGGTGTAAAAGTATGAGAAATAATTTGTAGTACGATTTTTCTTTAAGTTTTCTTGCAAATTTATAAAGGAAGGGGCAATTGAAGAGTGTATTTTCTACAATAATAAAACTAAATTCATTTTAGCAACAACTTCTAACCAAATCGCAGAAATAACACACTGCTAGATTTTTAATGATGCCTTGTTAAAAGCAACACGACAAACACTACTTGTCGAAACATAACTGATTAACTAGAGAAAATTAAAATATTAACCAGTCTGGTCCTAAACCTTTTTAGTGCCTCTGTGTGTCAATCCTACCAACATGCCAAATTCAATTGTTTTAGGTCCACTTTTAGTTTCGAAGATAAGAGGATATAATTTTTATTTTGGACACCCTGTATATGAATTCCTGATTTGATTGGCATTGTCCTTTATAAACCGCGCATCCTTTTCAGAAAACAAACAACAGTTTCTTTAAACCCCCCCCCCAGGAAAACATTAATAAGAGCCATTGTCTCCATAAAATAACTCTTTTCCAAGAAAAACGCCATTAGACGACGGTATCAAAGTAAAAAATGGCGAAAATGGCCGAACACCGATACCGAGTAAATTTAATCAGCGGCCCTTAATGCCCTCATCCATCGCCGTTATTTTTATCTATTTATCTCGGCATTAACGACATTACACCAGTGGCGTAATTATATTAAATTTTTAGAATTTAATTAGGAACTCTTACTTTGTGTTAGTTTTCCCAAACCGGTCCAAAGCTTAAGCTGGACCATAAGCACAGGTCTGTGCATCAATCGTATACAGTATGTCCACGGATAGGGTAGACAAGAGGACAAATGAACCAAAAAGTGAAAGATACAAAAAAAGGTCATTCTCTATAAAAGTTTTTGCTTGTTTTAAAAATAAGATCCACGATGCTAAAAATTTGTTTTTTTGTACAGGGTATGCAAAAAATACAAAAACGTAAAATTTGGTTAAGAGTAAAGTTGTCATTTTAAAATTTTAATTCAAAACGTTGAATAAAAGAGTTGTTTTAAATTTTAAAAGAATTCTTATTCCAGATTTTCAAGTAAAAAGTTGAAATTTCTAAATTATCCTTTTAAAATCAAAATTTTTCTGTCACATTGTCACCTTCTTTATTTGATTACACCTTTGATAACTCTGACGTATTTGTTAACATAATAAAAATGTCTTTAGAGGAAAGATTTATAATCCAAAATTACAGAAATGGGGAGAATTGTTATCGCTACGTTATTGCGAAGTTTCAAGAAAAATTTCCAAATGTACAATTATGCAGACGTTCAGTACATATTAAGTTAGTAATCAAATTAAAAAAAAATCTGGATCCGTTAGTGATTTTAAGAAGACCAATGAAAGAAAGATACGACGAAAATAATGTTTTTACAGTACCTATTAATTTTGCAATCTGTTGATGAAAATCCTATTATGTCTTTAAGAAAACGAACACGAAGTTTACAATTGTGTAAAAAGAGCCATATTCAAAATGTGTTTAAGGAATATAATATTCGTCCTATTAAACCAATTTTTAACCAAACTTTGGAAGACAGGACAGTTCTGTTACAAACGCTGGGATTTTTGTTTGTGGGCCAGTGATGAAATTCTAAGTAACAACGTGAACTTTTATAAGCTGATAATGTTCTCAGATGAGTCAACCAGCAACCTTCAATATAAACGGCACTGCAGCTTCTCAGCATGTGAGATACTAAGGTAGGGAAAATCCAGAGTTTGGAATTGCGAATCGCCGTCAGTATTTTAAAAATATAAATGTTTGGTGCGCCATTTCCTATTATGGGATTATAACATATTTTTTTGATAATACATGTAACAGACATTCTTCTTTACATATGCTGGATCATTTTTGTCAACAACTTAGAAGAATTGCCGGAATATGTATATTTTTAGCACGATATGTGTCCTGCACATTATGCTGCAGAAGTAAGGGATTGGCTCAATCGCAAATTTGGAAATCGATGGATGGGCTGAATCGATCCAATTTTGTGGCCCCCGGAGTCGCAATTTGATAATTTGTGATATGTTTCTCTGGGGGCGCATTAAACTGCTAACATATAGGAGACCCATTGAAAATGACGAAGTTTTAAAGCAGAGAATTTTAAGAGCGATAGAATCGATTTCACTTAAAGAAATACGAAGAACCTTTAGCCATTTTCGACCTCAGTTAGAAAAATGCGTAGGATATGAAGAAGTTTTTGTAAAGTAAATAAGATGTGGCCCTAATTTTTAAGTTTAATAAAATAAGAAATATTTCTTGAATATTACAATTATTATTTAATAAGCTATTAGTAATTTTCTTTAACCTGTATGAGTCTGTAATTTTGGATAATCAATATGCTATGCTACAACATCTTTATTATTTTGACAAATACGCCACAATAATTCAACATATAATCGAATAAAAAAGGTAAAAGGCAAAAGGTGACTTGGATTTTAAAAGCGTAATTTAAAAATTTCAACTTTTTACTTGAAAATCCGGAATAAGAATTCTTTTACAATTTTATTTAAAACAACTTTTTTGTTTAAGGTTTTGCATTAAAATTTTTTTAAAAATGCAACTTTATTCTTAACAAAATTTTACGTTTTTGTATTTTTTGCATACCCTGTACAAAAAAAAAAACAAATTTTTGGCACCCTGAATCTTATTTTTAAAGCAAGCAAATTTTTTTATAAGGAATGACCATTTTTCGTATCTTTCATTTTTTGGTCCATGGTCTACCCCATCCGTGGACATATTGTAGACCGACTGTCGGCAACTGGCGGACTGCGATCCGGATCTGGACCGCGGAAGGTAGAAAACTGGACCCCCAAAAAAATCTTAATTAATTTTTAAGAACAAATATACCTATCTATCTTATATTATTTTTAAGAGTAAAAATAAAAATTAAAAACTAATATAATATGAGTTTTTAAAAGCTACGTTTCTTTTTGAGAAACAAAAATTACCTGCGGTCCATTTAAAGTTTTTCTTTCTTTCTCTGGACCTGCCTACACGTTATTAGAAGTGTTTTGATAATTACAGAAAAATATTGTGCAAATTGATAAATTTACAGACAAAACTTGGCAAGTTTTCAAGGGTCTCAATATTGTTCAGTTCTTTAATGAAAACTTGCCAAGTTTGGTCTGTGAATTTATCAATTCACACAATATTTTTCTGTGCTTATCAGAACACTGCTAATAACGTGGAGCCAAGGAACTTGGCATAATTTTTACATTTCAGTCAGCTTTTTCAGATAACAAAACACAGTCCTGAGGAGAACTTGGCCTGTTTTTTTACATGTATGTTTTTGGTGGGATTTCATAACTTTTTGTTCAGATATCAAATGATATGTATTTACTAGTATTTGTGTATACACATGCACGTTATTTTTTCCAAGCAAAAATTTGTAATAATGGCTTTTTATCGATGAGGTTGCATGGATTCCTGGTATTTCTGTTTGTTGCGATTATCATAAAATAGAGGTATTTAAAAGTATATCTATCAGAAATTTAAAAAAAATCGTTTCCGCCCGGGATCGAACCGGGGACCTTCCGCGTGTTAGGCGGATGTGATAACCACTACACTACGTACACATATAACTTTCTAAAGCAGAAGTCGCTACCTATTTCGTGTCAGAATCCGCCGTCATATTGGATTTTCCGCCATGTTGGATTTTTATTGATTTTTCTCGTAATTATCACCTTAAACACTATTTAGGTTCCAAATTTCAAAGCTGTAGCTCGATTGGAAGTACCCCAGATTTATGATGATTTATCAGTCAGTCAGTGAGTGCCTGAAACTGTGATTTTTGGACACTCGTATCTTGGAAAGTATTCTACCTAGACGTATGAAATTTGGAATACTGCTTCTTTTTGGTAACCTTAACACCCCAGAAAAAATTCAGTCCTGTAACGCCACTAGCCTCGAAAATGGAGGGGGGTCGAAAAGTGCTCGAAATGGTTCGTCTAAATATAGCACAGAGCGCGTTTTGCGACAACTTGGCCTGGCGCACTCTGTGAGCTTTGATTTTAAAGGGATTTTACTATAAGTTGTCAGTTTGATACTTAATTTTTGAGGTGATTTTAATTAATTATAATAATCCTCCAGACAATTAAAAATATAAAAAAATAAACAAGGTTTAAAAGAGAACTGAATAAATTCCTTCCTTAAAAATTTCAAATTTTGTGTATTTTATGATTAATCTTAAAAAAAATGGAGTTAATTTTATTGTATATATTTTTTAAATTTAAGATACTTATTTTGCTATATTTCATGTAATAAACTATGTATAGTTTGAAATAAAGACAGTTTAAACTTAAATGTTGATTATCGTGCGCTATAATTTGTACTTTATTGTAAATTTTAAATTCAGCAAATTTCGCAGCATCTCCGCCCCTGCTTTTCTAAAGGGTTACATCCTTCGCCTTTTTCTAATCGCGCGTCCGTCGTTTGTTTTTCTTAATCGGCGATCGTCATTCATTTGTCTTTCGCGCGTGCTTTTTTCCCGCCGCGTCGCTTTTTCCACCCTCGCTGTCATATTTCTTTCAAAACGGGCCCAGATAAAGGGTTAAGGGATGTCGGGGGCGGGGGTGTGTTTGTTTTCGCCCGTCGTTACAACCCTTTTTACAAATTTAATAAGATTTGTCATTTTTTATTGTTTCTGTTCTTTCATTACTTTCGCGTTGAAGTTTTATTGTTTTTTCATAGAGGTTGTAAGGTTCGTCGTTGCCAATTCAACAATCTATGTAGTATTCAGCCGACATACCGGTGTTGTCAATATACAGAGTGTTTTTTAATTATTCTAAAATATTCAAGGAAGTAATTAAATCCAGAGTTAATTTACGGCTAATGGCTGTTTAATTTGATGTGACAACGAAGTTCTGAACTTTTAATAGTTTATTGTGCAACTTTCGAAAATGACTCTTTTCACACGAGTGAGACGTTTGTGGGTTTGAGCTGAAGGCGAAAGCCATAAGTCGAACTAGTGTGAAAAGGTATTTTCAAACATGTATACTATAGTTTTCTACAGCTGCAGCATTTTCTGCATTGCATCAGATGTTAAAATTTTACGTATATACAAAAATATAGCAAAAAGGTACTATTTTGTGTTATTTATTTATTTATTTATACTATAATCATATTTGAGGGCAGGCGCGGCCCGTGAGTTTTTTTAAAGGTGGGTCAGAATTTTGTGGGCAACTAGTGATATCAACGCAACAAGCAAAATACACTTTTTTAATTAAGGAAGGTTTTTTAATAATGTGCCAAGTTTTGCCAAAAAATTATTTACGTACAAATAAACATCGCAAAAATCATAAAATAGGTACTGCAGTATATTGAACATTGCTACTCTAGATGTTTATGGCTTTTTTCTATGTGTTTTAATACTCTAGATTAGTAGATTGCTAGCGGCTTCCGTTTTGATAAGTTTAGCCTCTTCTCAATAGATGTTGCGCCTTGTACTAAAAGCCCAGAATAAACAGAACAAAATTCTGAGCTAAAAGTATGATTATTCGTAAAATAAAATTAGGAACGCTGCCGAAACTCCGTTTTCTTTAATAAATACAATACTGGCGGCTAGACCTATTAATACGATCTTTGTTTATGCACGTGCAGGCTGCAAGCTGTAGTAAATATGAGATTGCCAACAATTTTAAAAATATTTTATCGAGGAACAATTTGTTGCGAATACACCTTTTAGAGTCGATCTAATTTTTTAAATAACAAAAAGTTAAAAAAAGTTTACCCCAACACAGATTCGAACCCTCGACCTTCTGGTCAACTCGCTGAGATTCTACCTCTGGACTATGCTGGTAATGTAAGAAAACCGGTCCGATGCCGTTAAATTTGATGCCTAGCGCTGGCCTGACAGAAATCGTATTTATATTTTTTTATGTTTAACCGCTAATTAATATTATTAATACAATGCAAATACAATGCGCATATTAGCTACCTAATTAGTTTCTCTTTTTTTGAAGCAAATGTTTTGAAAGAGTATATTTTATGGGGCGGTTTGAGTGTATTTTCATAGTGGGAGGGGCCCGATATTATTTGTGGGCCGTCGACCAATTGTGTCTCTTTTTAACTTTCTAAAGTGCGTATGTCTGCTTCTCTCTTAGTTTTAATGAATTTATATCGGCCATCTAAACCTACGAGGTCAATTTAAAATACGACCCAGCCCGGAGGAAGCTTGGATAACCTTTCGACGATGGCTTGGTTTGATTCTTTCTTGAGGAGTTCTCGCATGGAACTTGCACTTTTTTGAAACAATAGATTCTTTCTTGGTTTTAAAAAATTAAAAAATAAATTATTAGGTAGATCATTAAAAATTTTAGGTGGGTCATTGGCCAAATTACCTTATGGACGGGCCGCGCCTGTTTGAGGAAAGCAAAGGAAAAATATAAGTTTTTAACAAAATGTTGTTTTAAAAATTAAATTACGATCAACGAATATTCTTATTTATAAGTAACTAGCTTTCGCCAGCGACCTCGTCCGCGGTATAACAATTTTACTCCTTTACCAACTTTGAACCCCCATTTCACCCCCTTAGGGACTGACTTATTACAAACTGTAAAATACGTGTTTAAACATTTATTTTTTGGAGTACAGGGTGTCCCATTTTCGACATTTTTAGGGGGTATTCGAATTATTATCAAAGATGAAGAGCCGCCTTATTTGCCCGGAAAGTAATTGTTGTCTGTGTTACGATTGTTTTTTTATTATAGTGTAATTTGTATATAATTATTTTTATTTAACAATGAAATCTATTAAAAAATGACCCTATAAATATTGTATTGTACCAATGTGCAACAATACCACTGCAAGTGCCCTGAAAACCTCATTTTTCACGTGCCTAGAACAGCCGATGTTTTAAGAAAGTACACACCTAGTGTAAAGTTAATTAAAAATTTTTCCATAAATAAATATCATTAAAGGTCAGTATCATCAAATTCAAGTAAGCATATTTGGCTGTACATTTATTTTCGTTACAACAAGTAATAATAAATATGTATTCGTAACGAAATTTTAAAGACAAATAAGCAGCCATCTATCATACGAGCATCAACTTTCAGCGAATTATCCGATAGTCCTTGCACAAATTCCGTTCCTGTCATTGTGAAACATTCCTTTTATTCAAATGTTATGTTTCTTATCTACGACATCTCCTATTCTTTGGGAAATAATCAAGACAATAATTCAACACTGCAATTCACCATGTACTAGCCATTAAAACACTTTTATTGACATGACATGTGACGTCCCAATCAATAGTATCACGTTTTGCAAGTTTCGAATTTTGTATGAAAATTTGTAGTAGAAAATATTTTTTTTGTTAATAAAGACCAAAATAAATGGATAAAACAATCACCATAAATAATATTTAATTTATGTATATAGATAATACAAAAAACATTTAGGTTTATTTGGATTAAGTATATTATGATTTATATGCATATTCCCTATTAGACCTTCTTTCACAGAAACGTTTTCGTTGGAACGACTTTCGTCCGATAAATTGTTGTTTTCTATTGCCATAAACTTCTTCGGAAACATATCCCGATTTACGTTATCTTCCATATCAGATAAACAATATTTTATTAAATTCCAGCATGTCGTTTGTAAGTAAGTTATGTGTCTATATGCAGATGTTCTGTCGTCTCAACGGGAGCGAAAATTCCTTAAGTTTGTCACATATCACCCTCTTTCTTACGCCCAGGGTGCACTTATACGTTATTTATCGTCGAATAATATCAATTCGGGAGCGGGTCCCGAAACGTCACGGGAAAAATAAAATTCTACGTTATGTTTTTTTAATATAATTCATAAGGTCGTATTTTATTCAATTGTTTCCTGTTTTTATCCGTACGCTTGAATTATGTAGAGCGAAAATCGGCGGAGATGGCTCGAAGGAAACGCGACGATGCGGAATGTATTCTCGAGAATATTATAGGTATTTTAAATATTTTTTATGCCATACACAATGCATTTTTTTAAAGCGGTCCATAGGGTTCTACATGTTAATTTATAATGCCCTGGTTATGACATGGGTAAATTTCACAGCATTCATTCATAACTACCTTTTGGCTGCTTAGATTAGATTTTCTGAGCTGAATAACCCCGAAAATCACATATTAGTTAACATCTTGGAAAATTTTCCAAAACGTGTTTATTTTGTAGCGTATTTTACGTAGTTTCAAGGTAATAGAACCCTATAACAATTTTACTCCATTACAAACTTTGAACCCTCATTTCATCCCCCTAGGGGTTGATTTAATAAGAACTGGAAAGCACGTGTTTATTAAGAACCACTGATCTAGAGACACGGCAATTTAATTATGGATCGTTTTACGACGGAAGAACGTGTTTTGGGATGTTCCTGGGTGTACAATTGTGCATATTTTGCCCGATTTAGAGTCAATATGCACAATGAGCACCCCACTTGCAAAATACGCACAAACGACCCTTTGGCGAGAAAAAAACATAATTTGGTGAAGCTTCCTAGCCGAGAAATTAGAAAACCTTTAAATAATAAAACTGACAACAAATTCTAAAATTTAATATTTTCTTGCATAAGCGACGACGTCGCATTTTTGTACGGCACCATTTAAATGAGTTAGACAAAGACAATTAGACAAAGGGGGCAAGTGCAGTACGTGCAGTATTATGCTTTATGGTGATTTTTCTCTTTCTTTCCGAAATTATTTTAAAGCGAATAAGCGATATTGATCCGTATTGATTTATTTAAACGCGTTAGACAAATAAATCACCCTCAAGAGAGAGATGAAACAGTGTGGCTGTCTTTGCAAAGCGTATTTTTTTTGTAGATTTAATAAAAATAATTTATATGCATATTAAGGATATGTGTTTGTTTCATAAAAAAAATTCAAGCGATCATGTTTTTTTTTTGGTTCTTTACTTTTATTGCAAATTTTGGTAATCCTTCCATTTTTTCCTTCTTTAGTTTTTATATAGTGGAAATGCACAAATCTGAGACCAATATGCACAATTTAAAATATCGTAGGAACAACCCTGCTTTCACGCATATAAAAGTCAACTAACTCGAGAGTTAAAGCCCACAGACCACAGGCATCACTGTGTGTTAGCTAATTTTATCTCAGAAGAAGTTAGTAATAATGAAGAATTTGGCAATAAAATTATCTTTGGGGTTTGGTGTTAATGGTGAACGCTACCGCAATATGCTTAGTAACTTTTTATGGCCCCAATTAGATACCATGGTGCATGTTTTTTTAACAAAATGGCGGCACGTGTCACACAGTGAGGGAAATTTTGGATTTATTGTGGACACGTTTTCCTGGCCGGGTCATTTCTCGAAATGGTGGTATTCAGTAGTCTGCAAGGTCGTGCGATCTAACCGCCTCGATTTTTTCTTGTGGGGTTCCTCAAAAAAAAGTTTATTCTAACAATCCGCAGACGATTAATGACCTGGAGCAAAATATTCGAAATTGAACCGCAATAATTGTGCTAAAATGTTATTGACAATTTTACGCCAAGAATCTGTAGAAACAGCAGAGGGGGACATTTGGAGAATAATATTTTTATTTTAAAACATAACTGCCATGTCTCTACTTGGTGATAAAATAAACAAGCATGTTTTTTTTCTAAAATTGTAAGTTCTATTCAAAAAGTAAATCCCGAGGTACCTATTGAGAATATTTTTATTATCCGTCCAACCAACGTAATTTTTTGTGTGCGTGTTTCGATCGACCAACTGTGCAACAATATTAGAGTTAAATTTATGATGAAGCTCAGCGTTTCGACATTTGACAATCACAGATGACATCAACAGCTGACACTGGTTCCTTCAAAAAGTGCCTTTTCGTCTTATTTTGGTGTTTTGTGAAGTTGGTGTTTCTGCGGGTGTTTTAAACATTTTACTTTTGGACTTTATAGATTTCAGAGACTAGATTTTCTTGGTGTTTATTATTTAAGTACGACGACGGTGAGTACAAGTCCGGTCCTGTCTCTCAGCCAACCTCTAAAAGTAAAATAGACCAGATTTCAACAGGGTGCCATAAATGACAGTGATTAAGCCACAATTGCGAGATCTAAGAAAAAATTAGCTATAACATATTAATTGAACATGCAAAATTGCTGAACAAGTCCATTAAAAGTCAGCGACAGTGCATGAAAAATTATGTCTTCATGATTTGTTTCATTTTTGTACTTTCAAACGCAGTGACTTTTATAATTTTTTTTAAATATTAATTCCTTTCCTTAGCACTTATGAATCTGGCCGAAAGCTTTTGATGGATCTAGATGTATTAGTTTTGTGTTATGAAATATAGAAATTGTAACATGACATTTTCAAACTAATTGTAAGGTATATTATTTTCTTTAACGTATTTGAATTCTTTGTCAGCACATTATTTACCTTCCCTCATCCATTTCAAGACGGAAAACATCAGACTCGTAAACCAAATAAACAAAACTGATTGTATTCCGTCCAAACTATCACCGTATACTTTTCCGACTTCCCACGGGATTCCTGGTCATTTTTCCGCATTCCTTCGGGAACGCCCGTTGGTATAGCTTATTGCCAACGTTTCTAGTTTTCTTCTTGGCTGACTACGGAATGGCTTTGAGCGCCAACTTATTGGGTCCATACGTTTAGTTAATTTGAAGCTATCTGTCAACTACGTCAAATTTTTATGCATGGTTTAGCTGAGCAGAAGTTGGACATATAAACACAATAATGTAGGGTCTCATTTTGTGCTTCTACTATTTTAGTATTTTTTTATCCGAGACAGCCCATGTAGGCGTCAAGCCTAAGTACTAACGTACCGTGTGCGTCTGAAGAGAAGGGAAATGTAATCTATTGATACGGGCAAACATCTGCAGGCAATTTGTTCGATAATCTGAAGACTATGAATGTGCGAGAGTAGTAGGATGTTCTAGGTTTTTGTAGCTGGACAGTAAAGGGATGCATACGTAACGCTCATCTTGTTGTTCTCTTAGGAACAGTCAAGGGAGAAATGACAGCTGTATCAAACCTAAGCAAAATCCGTGGAAATATCGGTAGAAAAGGGAGAGATCTCCAACAGACCCGTGGACAAAAATGTAAATATTAACCCTTTATTAAAGAGGTAATTACTAGCTAATACGGTAATAAACATTCCGGTTAAGGGTTTTTAAGAAATCCTAATTAGAATTATCAGGTATCGGGGTAAGTTACAGGTAGTGCGTTACCTATTTTATCAGTTGCAATTTTGCTTGACCTGTGGAGAGTTTTATTTTGTGTTGTAGTTGTGGTATTTTAGTAATGGAGAACGTTAATACCGTTATGTTAACTTTATAAGAATATTATACTTACATAATTATTTGCCACCTGTAGGTAACTTTAACCTATTGCATTTTAGAAGACGGTAAAACTTTATTTTTAGTGATTTTTTTCAAACTTCTAAGCTTTAAAAAAAAAGTATATACACAGAAAAAACACTATGGTGTATTCAATTGGATACCAATTCCCCCACTGACACGCTCTATTCCGTATTGCAATACAAATTCGGTTTCTTTCAATGATTAGTTTATCATTGTTAACTAATAGGTTATAAGATTGCTTGAAAAATAAGGTTTCATTGGTTTTTAATAGGTCGTTTAAATATAACAATTATTTGATGCAGTAATACCCTATTCTAAATTGAATATAAAATATATCATTTGTTTCAGTAAACGTTTATTTGGAAGAATATACAACTTATTTAATCGGAATACTTATTATTATTACAAAGTTTTTTAGATTTGTTTTACTTACATACCTACCATAAAACACTAAAGTCCACTCCATTTCACACAAACACTGAAACAATCCAGTCCCCAGAATTGCAAAAAATATATTATTTTTGGCGTAACTTTAACGCAATAAACAAACAGGCTGTAAGCTTGAACGACTATTCAACGAACAAATACCAACAACACAATTTTAACCTCTCCAAAGGGTGTCCATGAGCAATAGAAGTAATATTTCAGCCAATAATAGAACTTATTGAATTAACATTTTTTAATATTTCTCTAAAATCTTATGTGTTTTATTGGAGTTTTTATTTTAATTAACATGATATAAGGTTTATTCACTTAATTTTTAAATTTTTTATTTAAACTGTAGTTCTTGTTCATTTAATAAAATATATTGTAATTTGAATCACACCGCCTACAAATAGCTATTATATTTAAATCAAATTAAATAGTTTAATTTTTTGGCTCTAACCATTCTACACTCTAAAGAATAATAGAAATTTATTGGTTTAAAATAATATTTTGTTCATTGAAAAAATGGTAATATAGTTTTCAAAGAGTAGTAGGAATACTTTTGAACTCTTATAATAAGTCTATATTTGAAGAAATATTTTTGTACAATTATTTCAATAATGTTTTGTTGAGACTATATTAAGTTTAATATAACTAATGTGACCGTGGTCAAAATAATACTATTATTGAAAATAGCATAGCAGTTTTTTCTGTGTAAAAGTATATCTGCAATTTTTAGCTATTTTGTGGCAAATCTTTCGTAGATTTCGGCAAAAGCATTCACTTTCGTAAATCTATGAAAACTTTTAAAAAGCAAAATTTTGCCAGGCTCAGATCCACTTCTTACGTAAGGTGACTGTTTCGAAGTCTGGGTGGCGACAACCGGTGATGCCAAATTTAGTGTAGTAAAACACTTAATTATGAACTCGTATAGTGGCCTAAACCCCGATGAACCAAAACTATTAAATATTATGATATTCGTTTGTATCAGCTTAAAATCTATGTGGATAAAGTGATCGCGTTCAAAATCCTATTTTTTAAAAAAAAAGGTGGTTTTTCTGCCCTTAAGAGTTTGTGTTCCTAAAGAGTTAAACGATTCTGCTATTACCAGTTCAAATAGTCTAATAAAGGGCGGTGGTCGTCATGTAAAAAAGTTCGCGGAGTGTTCCGTCAAAACGAAGAAACGTAAAGTAGAAACAATTGTCAAAAGTTTTAGCAGCAATAAACTAAGTTTTGCTGCTGATATCGCTGGTCCATCAACCTCTACACAATTATTAGTGGTGAATAAAGAGTTACCTCTACAGCAAACAATTGCTATTTGGATTTAGATTTAGCAGAACGCAATTATAATTTGTTAAGGCCAGTCGGAAATAGTGTACAGGGTATCCAATTTTCAACACTTTTGCAGGGTACTTATCTCGGTTATCTGTAAAGATAGAGAGCTGCGGTTTTCGCAATACTACGCTACTTTTTCGTAAAACGTATGATGCTACAAACAGAATTTTCATAGTCCAATTCGTTTTTGAGATACAGGGCGATTTTGAAAATGTGTCAATTTCAAGCAATCCTCGTATCTCAGTTGCCTTTGAACTTATCGGTAAGGTAAAAACTGATTTTTATATAGTGTTTTGCTTAGGTTTGCTTAGCATATAGGTCCGAGGTTGCTTGAGTTTCGTTTTATTTTTTAAAATTATAGGAAAACAGTCGAACTTCGGTGTACCTAACTTATCATAAAATAGAGCTCTCGGCGAGTAGAATTTAAAAAACAAAAAAATAATATAGCGAGCCCTCTGAAAAAACTTAAGGTTAGTTCAAAACTGGCTTATTTGATGCTCAATTGTTTTATCATTTGCGTTTCCTGAGGGTTCTTGTATAAAACTACACTTTTTCTAATTTAAGCATTTCTCTATCTGTTCAAATAAAAAAGTTACCTATTGATCCGAATATTATCAATATCCCTGTACAAAACTTATATGCATTAGTGCATTTTTATACGGGGTTGTTAATTAAAAAAATCGGTTTATTCTTACTATGAATGTTTTTGAGTATTGTAATAGTATTTAAACAGACTATAATTTGACTTGTCAGAACTGACTACTGGACGTAACTTTGTTAAGTGTTTCCCGTTAGTAGTATCATTTATTTTTTTCGTATTACGTTACAAACCACACAAGCTGGCAAGCAATGTATCTTTTACCAAAAATTTACGATGCAATTCACGGCCCTGCACGCGATTCAGACTACACGACTTATCCCTTTCCGAAAAACAAAAGATCCATTTTAAAAAACAAAAAACGCGCTTTTGTCTCGGAGGCCACTTGGATGTTAATTAACTCTATAAATTCCGCGGCCGCCTGCGTTTCCGATTTTCGATCGGGACGGCAAAAACAAAAGATTAACGCCAGCGAGACAAAAGACGGCGGCGCTGCGAAGGCGAAAAACAATTGAAAGAATCGCAACAATGGCGATTTGCATGCGGACAATTGAGAATCGGAATTCATTAAAGATTTTTATATCTTCATTTCCGGTTTTCGGGTATTTTCGTTATTGTTTCGGGATGTACGCGGGCGAGGGTGGACGAAGTTTCTTTTTTATTGTTTCGGATAACCCCTAATCTGAGGGCGGATAACGGTAGATGTATATGAGCTTTTGTATTAACTGAAAAGTGTTCCCTAAATTCCGTTTATTTTTAACTATAGCAATTTAGGTGATTTTGAACAAAAAAACGTTTTATTTGCCGGTAGAACCACGTTCGATATTCTGAACTGTCGTATGCATTTACCGGTTATATAGATTCATTCTAAACAATTGTGGATTATTGATTCCTATTATAGGATTGTCTTCATAAAAATGCACAGCTGGGACAGAATATTTCAGTTCTATCATACTTTAAATAAATTATGTACAGTCAGGAGATTTATTATTCGCCCACTTGTAATTTTTCAAAGATATAGATAAAACTTCTACATTAAATTTAGTAAAATTTTAAAAATAAGTTAACAGATATCTCTTTTCCCGAGAAACAAAAATAACAATACCTCTTCATATTTATCAGGATCCCTTGGACAAAAAAGACAAAAGAAATATAATTTGATAAAATATCGGCGAGCAAAATTATTCGTCCACTTCCAAAAAAAATTAAAGATGTACATAGAATGTATTTATCTGTTCTTATAGTGATAACAAATTCCTAACTATAGATTCTAAATTATTTATAATAACAGTTTGAGACTCCGTGGTCTACAGAATACAGCAAGTTTTAAAATTTGTCACACATCATCAGAACTGCCTCAAGAAATCAGACATTTGATAATAAAATTATATCAAGAAAGAAGATCTCAAAGAAACATACGAAAAATTGTTGGAAGAAGCCGGTCAACAGTTGAATATATTATAAAAAATATGAAACAATAAATACAACAAAAACCTTGTCAGGGAGAGGAAGAAAAAGTACTGACTTTTCGAGAGAAACAAGAAATACTAAGAAAAGTTAGTGAAAATCCTCAAACTACTGCGACAGAAACACTGCAAAGTTAAACCAATGATTACAAAAAGGTTATCCATGTAACAATAATAAGAAAATTTTTAAGAAGCCGGGGTATACAGGCACGAGTTCGTCGAAAGATACTATTAGTAAATAAGAAAAATATGAAGAAGCATCTCGAGCTTGCTAGAGGCATTTTGACAAAAATACTGAGTACTGTAACAACATCATATATACTGACAAAATAAAAATTGAGTTGTTTGGTAAAATAAAAAAAGGTTTTGGTGTACAGAAAGCACGGGGAAGCCTACAAACCTAATTTAACGCCAACGGTAAAGCACGGAGGGGGTTTCGTTCTAATCTGGGGTGTATGCCATGGCATGGAGTGGGCCAGCTCCATTTTATTGACGCAACTATGGATAGGATTCGTCTACATGGACATTTTAAAAAAGAATTTAAGACAAAGCGCGGAGAAAATGTGAAATGGAGACAATTTCTTATTTCAACAAGACAACATCCAAAGCATACACGGGTCGTTAAAGAGTGGATAGGGTATAGCGTACCAAGAGAGTTGGAAACGCCACCACAATTCCTAGACGTTAACCCGAATGAACATGTATGGTGGGAACCCAAGGAAAGGGTGAAAGAACATAAAATTTCCAACAAAGAGGCGTTAAAGGCCAGATGTCAAGAGGAATGGTTAAAAATTAAAGTAGGTTTTGTTATAAAACTGGTAGAGTCAATGCCTAACAGGTTACAACAAATTATAAAATCAAAAAATACCCCACATGTAATTAGTTTTGGCATGTTCGGACCAATTTCGAAAAACAATATTGGTGGACGAATAATTTTTCTCCCTTGGTTTTTAAGAAATTATGTTTTATTACACAGGACCACAAATGGGAACCGAAAAAGTCCTTTGGCGAGATTGATACCCTATATGTATTTTGGTGCGCTGATTACGAATCCGAGGTCCATATAACCCCAGCATGTCACGTTCAAGGTCATTTGAAGGTCAAATGCATATATTACAGAAAAACAGAAAATCTGACCACGGATTCGGAAAGAGCGGGAAATTTTACGTCCAAATATGTAGTTTTTAGTTTTTCCAACATGACCCTCCAAGGTCATCTGGGGGTGAAATGACTCACCGATAGACCAAATTCTTATTTCCCATATACATCATCACCTTGAAAGTGACGTGCTGGGATTATATGGACCTCGGATTCGTAATCAGCGCGTCAAAAAACCTAAAGATACCTGACTAAGTTGTACGTAAAAGTCTGTAGTTGTGATGATGTACCTATATGGGAAATAAGAATTTGGTCTATCGGTGAGTCCAGTGTTGCCATTTGGGGCGACAAGTCGCCAAAATGACGACTTTTTGTCTCTATGAGAGTGTGGCGGCGATTTTCAATAAAAAGCTTATTTTTGGCGACTTTTTACAGGTGAAAAAATTGAATATACACGTTGTATACAATACGTAGGAAGAAACAACGTCACAATCACAATAATAATCATTATTGCACCGAGGGATTTCTCAAAGAGAATATCAGAACGCGCCACGAATTGTACGTCAAATTTTGGGGATTCCCCCAAGCTTGTTCCACAAAATCAATTTTTTTTATTTAGTATTGACAGTTTTCTAACCCCAATATCTCAAAAAAGCTATGGCGACAAAGTGGCGACTTTTCATACTGATCGATGGCGACTTTTTGCTTTGTTACTCTGGCAACACTGGGTGAGTCATTTCACCCCCAGATGACCTTGGAGGGTCATGTTGAAAAAATAAAAACTACATACTTGGACGTAAAATTTCCCGCTCTTTCCGAATCCGTGGTCAGATTTTCTGTTTTTCAATAATATATGCATTTGACCTTCACATGACCTTGAATGTGACGTGCTGGGGTTATATGGACCTCGGATTCGTAATCAGCGCACCAAAATACATATAGGATATCAATCTCGCCAAAGGACTTTTTTCGGTTCCCATTTGTGGTCCTGTGTTATTAATTATATTTTTGAAAGACATTGTCTAGGTTGGACTTTATATTACGGTTTTTAGTACAAGAACAGTTGTTTTTATTTTTGTAATGAAAAGCCAATAAACTTAAGTAGTTTCAAGTTTATCCCAATTTTTTACAATTCTATAAGTGGACGAATAATTTATCTCCCGACTGTATGTCTTTCGAGGTGGGCAATCCGGACCTTTTTATAGCGATCCGGTTCACCGGATCCAGATCAGTATGCTCAATACCAGTTTAGAGTTTAATGGCGGCCGATGACATATGTCATTTCTAGTAACATTCAGTTTATACAACTTAGACTTTGGTCAGGGCCGGACTTCACATTTTTTATCAAATAGTGGAACAGAATCTTGCTGAAATTAATTTACTGACAACGTATGTGTAGAAATATGAAAAAACAATTGTACTATAACTATGAATTTAAATGAACATTGCAGCGTTCTGGGGTTAAATTAATAAATTTAACCACCCAAAGCCCTACAAGTGCGCGGCAGCTTTTCGACAGAAGCATTTATGGGCCGTAGGTCTTTAATTTTCCCATTTCCTTCTCTTTGCTTAGATTTTCCAAGGCAATTGGGCGCCACTGAGTTTTTATAAAGGATGTAAACGTGCAGCCTAGTAAACTCAGAACCTAAGCTGAGGTAAAATTTGGATCAAATAAGCAAAGACTTTGTGCATGTGATTAATAGTCAACTATTATCCAAAAAAATAACGTTTATCCCACCCATTTAAATTAATTGATATTGACAAAATATATAAAAAAACAAAATGGTGTATGGCAATGTAAGTATTACACCTAAGAGAACGTTGCGGACACTTTCTTGAGCTAGCTTATTTCCATGCAGAAAGCCTCTAGATATCTAAATTTTTCGAACACCGTTCAATTACTAAACATATCACCTCCTTCCCCCAGGTAGCATTTTAACAACTTCAACCCCCTTCCCTAAAAAAATGCTACTTACACCCTGGACTTATATTTAAAGCTCTTCGAACCTCTGCAGCTTTAAACATTTTAAATTATAAAGATCTCCATTTCAAATGTAAAAGTTTGTTGAAATTTTTTTAAAGGAGTTACAAATCTCTTTTTAATGCGCCAACATTTGTCACAAATAATTTTTTTAGAGAAATCAATGACACTTTTTTTATCTTCTGCCATGCCACTAACTGAATTACATACATACAGTGTGTCTACTTAAGTTCGCAGCATATGGGAAACTTTTTCATTATTAATTTTACGAAAAAAAGTTATTCTTCATAAAAAGTTCTGCATGGTCCCAACCATCAGATACCGAAATTTCTCAGTCTATACGAGGTCTGTCAGAAAATATGAATTTTACCCTACAGTAAAATACTTTTATTTTTGACAATATCGAAAACGTTTATGAAGAAAATGTATTTAGAAAATTGTAAACTAATTTCTAATAAAAAGTTATCTCTTTATCAAGTCCTGGAAACAATATCTTTTTAGTGAAAATATTTAATATTTTTAAATGGTTTTGATTATCCTAAAAAAAGATGAAAAAATGAGTTTTCGTCACTTTTTGGTACCTATCTTTTAATGGTACGTTCAAATACGATGGTTTATAAATTGATTTTAATGATAATGCAATTATCTACAAATAAAAAAAAATGTCTCTCTATCTAGATCTGTTCAAAAGATATAGGTAATAGAAGGTTGAAAAATTCGAATAAAAAACTATGGAATCAGAATGTTGTGATATATCTCAATAATTATAAGTTATGGTTAAAACTGTTCATTATTTTCAAAAAATTGACTTAATTTCAAGCAAAATCATCTTTTACCTGGAGAAAAAACCAAAGATAGGATCGTCGGAAACTGTATGTCTGCGTCGACGCGACATTGTTGACAGTGCCAACCGAGTAGGGCGCTGACAAAATGCATTTAATAGCTGTATATGAGCGTATTATTAATTTTTCTTTCGGGTTTTACTTTGGTTCAGTTGGAAACGTATTTTTTTTGGCTTTTAATGGCACTTTAGAAGTCCAATATGGATTTAGGTTTTTTAGGGTTCCCTCGTAACTAGAGGTAAGTTTTCTCTATTCGAGCCTTCCGTACCATAGCTTTTGTCGTGTGACATTATAGGGTATAAGTTCATTTTAGGGCCCACCGTTAGGATCCACCTTCGGGATTCACCCCTTTTAAGACCAACTTTCGGGTTCACCCTTAAGGTAAAGTTGGACTCACGAAGGCGTTGGAACACACTATATGTTCTTGTAATGATGTCGAGTACACAAGTATATCGTCCAAATACACAAGACATTTTTCATTTTGAATTCCACGCACAATGTTATTCATTACCCTCTGGAAGGTTGCCGGGGCACTTTTAAGGCCAAAGGGCATACGTAGAAACTCATAATGACCATTTTCAGTATTAAATGCTGTCTTTTCGATGTCATCTTCGTGCCTTTGGATTTGGTGGAACCCACTTGCCAAATCTAAAGTGGTGAAATACTGACATTTACCTAATTTATCTAAGAGGTCGGTTATATTAGGACGGGAGTACCGATCGTCAAGGGTTTTAGCGTTAAGACCCCTAATGTCGCAAACTACCCTCCATTTCTTCATCCCCAAAGCATCAGCTTTCTTTGGGACTACCCAAAGTCTTTTGGCCTATTTTTCATCTGGCTCAAAAACTTGACGTGATCATATGGCCAAATTTGTAAATCTCTTGAGAGAGAAAACAAGTCGAAAATTGTAGACCAGTGTCATACAAGGGAGAATGAGTTAATTCATGCAAATGAATAGTAGGTGAAAGTAGGTTAATTAAATAGTAGGTGAAAGTACAGCCCAGGCTTCCTGGCAGCATTAAAATGAGCAACATGCCGGATGCGGCCCACGGGCCCTGTTTTAGATAGCCTGATGTAGAGTACAGCAAGTAACAATCATGTTGAACTTGGTTCTACATCAGATCTCACTACTTTATACGGTCGAACAGTCACGACAACGCGGCTATTTCTTGCACTAACATTTTGTTGTGATGTAATTTTTTCTTTACATAGAATTACAAGCGGTAATTCTGGTATTAGATTCCCCTTCCCATCAAGAAACGGGGTGTGAAATTCAATTCCGAAATAAAACATCTTTATTGCGCCCATAAGCTGCAGACGTATATGCAATTTTCTTATCAAATTTTCCTTATTTCCCTACAAATCGCTTGTAACCAAACTTATACAGTTCTATAACAACTATTCGCGAATTTTCCCGTTCATTTTCCAAAGAAAAGCGACACATTCACATGTAAATTTTCCACCGGGCGGAAAATTCGCTCCCTTCGGATCGGTAAATCAAATACTTTAACTTGGGGAGTTGTTTTATGTACGTTTCTTGTTGACGCTTTCGATAGAAAATGGTCAAGTGCGAGTAAAGACTTGCTTTACGGTCGACTTTAGATGAATGGTCGTATCGGCAAAAAACTGATATTCGGACTATTTTCATGTTTGTTATACAGGGTGTTATGAAATTCACTGCATATATTGGAATGGGTGGCTCCTGGGCCTGTAGTCTGGTTTTAGAGAGGGCGCTCCTCGATAGAAAGCCGCTAAGGTACAGCCAGTCACTGCGTTCATACCTTAGCAACGTTCTATCGAGGAGCGCCCTCCCTAAGACAAGAATACGGGCCCTGAGGTAGTCGAGAGACACACTCAATCCTTTTTTTTGGTTTAATCGAACCGTAAAATTTTCTCTAACACCTGAAACGAGACCATAATGTGCGTTCGCTGCTGCGACGTTGCAAACATTTTATTTTGAGAATATTTTTTTAAATTTATTCTACTAAAAAAATAACTACATTACGCTAGAATTGTCCAACAATAACCTATTAATTTATACTAAGATAATATGAAATTGTAAGGTGACTGACTTCATTCAACAACGCCCAGCCAAAACTACTAATGCTAAAAAGTTGATATTTTGCACATAGCTTTATTTTACGCCCTAGACGTCCACTTAGAATGGATATTGCAAAACTAATGGGTTAAAAGCAACCACAAAATATTAAATTATTTTTTATTTTAAAAACTACTAAGTTCTAAGGAAAACATCAAACCACGTCAATTTTATTTCATTTTTTCACATGACTACTTTTTTTTCGTGTTGGAATTTTACCCCTAGGGGGTTTGTTTTAACACACCCCTACCACTGATTTATCAAGGCCCAGCCCTAACTACCAAAGATAGACAGCTGAAATTTTGCTTTGGCTTGGGCCCCAGACGCCCACTAAGAAAGGATATTGCAAAACTCACCCTTTAAGAGAGTAAACTTCACCCCTAAAAATTAAATAATTTTCTGTTCAAAACTACTGGTTTTCATGAAAAAGGTCGAAACACGTCGTTTTATTTAATTTTTGTGTTGAAATGCCCCTAAGGGGTAAAAACACCCCCTCACCAGATCTCCTAAACCCACTGTCGGGGAATTTTGAAATTTGGCATGCAAGATGTTAGGAAATTTTAAGGGCAGATTCTACATCTAAAAATATGAAAATAAGTTTATATAAACATGGATCCTCAAAAGCTTCTTTTTCGAGATACAGGGTGTTTAATATTTTCACACCACAAGTATTCCGAAGAGTTAGGAGAAATATGCGAAGACGATTTAGAGCATGTATTGAAGCACGAAGAAGCCATTTGCAGCATCTACTATAAACTTAAATAAAAAAGCACTTTATCCTCTACAAAAAATATAAAAAAAAATCATTTTTATTCTTTGTTATTATTGTAAAAAATAAATTAATTTCTATCTCGAAAACGGTGAGTCAGAACCAAAAAGCCCAGGAGACATTTTTCTCGCAGAATGAATTGGGCTTGAAGACAACAATATCAATTTTGCAAAAAACAAGTGGCGTGCTATTTTTTTGCTAATAGTCAAGACTTACCAGCACGCACGCCACTGATGTAAGTACTTTAAAAAATAAATTTTTGCACGTAAATGTACCCCTTGATTACATACTGCCGTGCACCAAAATTCATGTCAATATCTTAACGCATTTTTGAGTAATCAAAAAGAAACTTTTAAAAAAGAAAATATTAAAACCCTGAATCTCGAAAAAGAAGCGTTTGAGGATCCATGTTTATATAAACTTATTTTCATATTTTTAGATGTAGAATCTGCCCTTAAATATTTGTAACATCTTTTTGAAGGACCCTGTATACAAATCAAAGATAAAAAATAAATAACAATCTGAATTCCTACCAGGATTTACCAGTTTCAATATAAGCAGTAAATTTTATAACACCCTGTATAAGGAAATTCCTTGATCATTTTTATACAATAATTTGCAGTAGGTACGAAAAATCAAATATAAATCATAAAAACTATAGAAAATCCATCAAGCAGCCGGAAAATCGTCGCGAAAATCGTTAACCGCTAAAAATCCCGGAAAATTTCTCCAGCAACCGAAGCATGTGATTTCCAATCTGTTTAAAAACTTTATAATTGAATAATTTTTCAATAAAAACAAGCGAAGCGACGCGGGCGGCTTTCCCGGCTTCTTTTTTCCGAAGATTTTCATCTGTGACGTCCGGAAAAACCGATGAAAATTGCCTTTCGGAAAATTCTATTATCTTGTTATAGGCTGATGGCTGGTTTTAATTTGATGTGTGTCTCTGGGTGTAAGTAATTGGTTTTGGATTTTTAATACTCAGTTTATTGATTTCAAATCTGTCTGTGGGCAATCCTAATGCTTTTAAATTATAAATAGCAATGTACCGTCGCACGGTGGGGTATTGGAGCAATCTAAGCGGCCAAAATTAAGTATATACATTAAAGTCATATTTCAGGAAGAATTAGTAACTTAAGGATATTTATAAGTAATTTATAGTAAAACCAAAACATAGACATGTATAATATGTATACAGTGTGTCCACTAAGTTTAAGTTTATTATGAATAAAAAAAAATAGTACCTAAATAAAAAAATACACATATTTTTCTCATAATAAATGCGATTTAAAAATATTAACTTGACGAATCCCATTCTTCCTCGTCTGAATCAATTGATTCTTCTTCATCGTCTGCGTCTATTGATGATTCCGACTCAGTTTCCACATTAGGTGAAGCCGAAAGTAATAAAGTCAATGTTTCTTTGGAAAACGGTTTACTTTTCTTTTTTGGTACTGGCCTCATTCCTACTGTTAAATAGGTCTTAAAAAACTAAGATAGGAACATGGAATTTATTTTGCTCAGGTTGGATATTATCTCATACCTATTTGGCACAAATAGCTGTCAAAAGGGACAAAATGTCGATTTTCAATTGTTTATAGCTCCCAAAGTAACAAGCACTGACACGTGATACATTTTTATACTCGTTATTTTAAGTATAAACCAAAAATGTAAAAATTACAGGGGCTCCCATTAAAACATATTTTTATTTAGAACTACTTTTCGAGCCACCCTGTATATGCAAAAATAATTTTAAACTGTGCACCTTAACAATCTCTAAAACTTTTGTATTTAACATTTTTTGGCAATTCCCAAAACAACTGAGATAATGAGCTTTACTCTATGGTTGATTCACCTTGCACTTATTCATTTCAAATAGCCATACTTTTTAAACCTGTAATTTTCCGCACCAAAAATTAAACTTTTATATTAGAACAAAACCCGAACTTTCAAAAAAACCTAAAATCAAGTCCGGGAAATACCGGGAAGTATAACTTCGTGCATACACATTAAAACTATTTTTAAAAAAATTATAATAACAAACTATTAATTGAAGAATCTCATTTTAAAATTAATAAAATTGGTAATATAAAGTTAAATACACTTACCTGCTTCCCCGCAATCCATAATTTACTATTTTTTAGTCTATAGAAACAATACAAATCACAATACTTTAACTCACGTATACTAACTATGATATCAATTAATATATTTGGTCGAGGCCAGCGCTGCATTTCAACTGATAGTACGATTCTTAACAGTGTGCGATAAGCCGGAGAAGGATTTTACTATATTTATAAACTATTTTTGCTTCCAAAAGGACCCCTATTCTCTACCTCCCATAAAATTTACAAAATAGATTTATGACCGCTCAGATTAAAAAAATACCCCACCGTGCGTCGGCAATGTTTCCAAATAACAGTATATTTATTTCTTTTCACTACCTCGGTTGTTCAGATGTGGAAATCTGTGTGTTGTTTGTTATATATAGACCGATGGGATAGCGGCATGTTTTAGGTTGCGATTTTTTTTGTCTGCCCTTTAGAGGACTGAAAAAGGTAAGTTTATTAATGAAGAAAAGTGAGGTTTTAACCCCGGCCCGGGTCACGCAACCTTGACTGTTCTCAACAGAACAATAAGAGGCGCGTTACGTATCCCTTTACTGTCCAGCTACAAAAGTCAAGAACATCCCACTTCTCTCGCTCATTCACACCTAGGGTATCCAGATTATGGAAGAAATTGCCTGCAGATGTTTTCCCTTCCATTCCCAACATCCAATCCTTGAAATGCCGTGTCACTAGACTAGATTTTCCTTCTCTTCAGACGCCCACGGTACGTTAGTCCTTGGGCTTGGAGTCTACGTGGGTTGTCTCAGATAAAAATGACCCTTTTGACACTAGGACACGTTTAAAGTCTATTTTCAATAGTATTTGTAGAAAAATAATTTTTCTCTGCAGAAAGCCAAACCCGGTCCAAATTACTTATATTTATCAACTACCCAAAATACAAAACGATTCGGCCACGTCGCATAAACATTCCCGCCGCGTACACCCATCCCCATTAACCGTCTTTACAAACACCCCCAATATTTTATTAAACCAAAACGAAATTCCTTATATCCCCGTCACGTGACAATTTGCCTCGTCCCACAATAGATGACGTATAACGTCATTAGACCGATGTCACATCGGCAATTGTCGCGCCGACGCGATTTATGTTCGGACCTTTTTATTGTGAACGCTGCCTTATTGTATGTACGGCACGGATGGCCATCAAATAGGTGGCAATTTTTAAGGAGTAGGACCCCGGGGGCAGGGGGGCCGTGTATTCATTTCGGTGTGTAATGGGAAAGATGATTTAAGGGGGTGTATAGTGTGGTAATTTCGTGTTAGGTGATAATCGGTTGAAAAGACGCGTTATTCGTGTGGAATTTGAGATATATTTGGGCTCGTATATCTCGCCTTTAAGCTTTAACTGGCAAATTTTCAATTTCGACAAGGAAAATACAACTTTAATCCCAATATCATTCAGCGCTTATTATCATTTTGGCATTTTTAGAATTTGGCACAAACTCATCCATGACAGACAGTATAGATTTCGTTACCAAAGATCCACAGCTAATATTCTTACCTTTGTAATGGAACAAGCCACTTGAATTTCATGGCGCAGCCCAGATTGTTGTCCTTGATTTTTCCACGGCGTTTGACCAAGTATGGAGAGGAAAATATAGCTTCCAGAATTTTGAACGTTGTCTAATTTTGGAAATTATTTTATTCATATACGGAATATAATACGACTTCGACAATAAGGAATGTGCACATATTTTTTTATTGCATAAATCGTTTAAGGAAGTCATCACAAACCCAAAAAAATTATTTTGAAGAAAACTACTAGGGTAATTTAGCTACAAAAAATGTTTACTTATCGGTATAATTTATTACAATTTAAAAAGCAGTCATTTGTCCTTAGTGGATAATGACGTCAGATCAGCAAAAATAAATGTCAATCTACATGTTAACGTAAAGCTTAACCTACAGTCGAACAGGTTTGTTTTTCTCGGAAACAGTCAGAGGGAGAGCAATTAGATTTTTTGGGTTAGTAGAGGAATAGTGCAACAAGCTTCGATACAAAATTCAGTTATACAGGATGTTCGTTTCTGAGCTATTAAACGTCAAAATCGAAATTTCCGTTATTTCCGTTGAAATCGGGTACACGTCACAAAAGTGAATTAAATCCAAGTAAATTTGCGGAGGTTGTAGAGGACCTGAAGCTTCAGAACTCTATTGAAACTGGCGAGGATCAGAAAATGACAAGTAATTTAAAAAAAAAATAAGTCGAAAAATGCCATTTGCAGACCCCTCCCTTTGGTACCTAATAATTCCAAAAACAAAACGTCGGATCGAAAAACGGATTTATAAATAAAACTTTAAAATCTCAAATACTTTCTTTTTGCAATACATATACCTAAACCTAAAATCACTGGAAAATTGATATATTTCAGGAAAACTCGATTTTTGACCCAATTAATTTCACGGTTTTTAATTTTTTGTGGGGTCAAAATGGTTCAAATTAAAATCCTATATAAGTACGTCATCGGAAAGGGCTCGTCGAAGTACATATCCATATTTTATAGTTTCATCATTCTTTATAGGAAGGGAGCAATTGCCGATTAAATTTCGAGTTTTTGACTTTTTTTGCCATGGGCATCGGTACATTTGAATCACTCTGTATTTTTCCTATCTAATTTTTTGCCAGTTTTTTAACACTATCTTACAAAGGGGTAAAAACAGAATTTTCTTGAGTTTTTCCAACAAATCCTATTTTTAGCCGACATTATTCCACACTATCTTCCTTATTTAGTGATTCTTTTTGGGTTTATTTTATCCGTTAATTATCTAAGAATACTTCCCACTAATTTAAATCGCTTATTTTTTCTTTAAAGTTATAAATAAATAGGTTTATTTGCATCGGGGACGTGAAAATTTTTGAATTTGCAAATTTTAGAAGATTGTCATGAAAACAAAGAATTCCAGTTTATTTACTCGAAATTATTAAGATATGATGTCAAAAACCCGAAAAATGCCAATTCTTGTTGCTTGTTGCAAAACTGAAAGATTCCTGGACAGTCTTCGGCTTGGAAAAAAATAATATCTATGACGGCTATAGATTATTTCATTTCAAACAACGAAGTATATTCTCTTACATCCCGAACACCGTGCCATGACTTCGACTAAAAAAATCGCCTCAATTTTCATTACGTCCCACTATCAATCCATCCTGTTTTTCCTGCACGCCATCGCATCCATCCAGCAGAGGATTCTCAAAGGAAAATTCTAAAAAATGACCGCCGTGCCTTTCAGACACAATTCGCTCAATTTTTCTATGTTATTCGGTTACGCCGCTATCCGGCTCTATTCATCTTCGTTTCGGGATGAGAGTACATAAATATTATGCTATTGGTGAATTTAGAAATTCGGTATACCTTTACAGGGTGTTTCGTAACGAATGGGCCACATCTTAGCAGGGGATTCTCTGGCTCAATTTCGGTCGATTTAACCTAACTTACCTTAGTACAAAAGCTGGTAATAAGAAGGATACAGGGTGTTAAAGATGAAATTTAATTTTACATTTTTATCGATATATGTTTTGAAAAATACTAAATAAATTCACAAAATTTGCTAGGCGGGGGCTTTTTGGAATGGGAAGAGCAAATCCCTTCTTAAATTTTCTGTATTTTATAGGGGATGCCACCTACAGTATTAAATACCATTTTAAAGCGTCTAAACTTGTTTGTGCTTCAGTAACCACAATTTCTGAACAGAAATTCTTATTCCCCTACCTTTTTTACTTAAAAAAGGTATACTGTATTAATGTCGCTAAAAGCACAACTTTGAGAAAAATGCATCTGAATTCGGTGTTATGGTGCACATAATTATTAAGAAATAAAAGTTTATAGTATCAGCAAAAATAAACCTTTTCATTAAAGTAAAAATAATAAAAAACAAATAAAACACGAATAATATTATTATTATTATTTCCCTTTGATGTTTGCATTTCCTTAATAAAATAGTACATAATACATCAATGGAGAGAAATGTTTAATTCTTCCTGAGGTGCAGTTTATAGCTAAGGGGCGAAGCCCGAGGGCTACAAAGCAATGAAGGAACAATAGCATTCTCTCCCGAGGTGTAGGTATATATTATATTTTTCACGACCCATGTAAGTTTAAAACGAACAACCTAATTTCAATAATATTTATTGATTGTAAAATTATTAGTAGCTTTTGATCAGTTGAAAAAAAGTCCTTGACAACTGTAAAAATTTAAATAATCAACTGTCAAAATTTAAATAAACAAAGTTTCGTTCGTCTTAAAATTTTTGACCTGCTCTTTACCAATCCCAGCCACTTAGATATGCAGACCTCACAAGGAAACTCCCTTCTGTCGCTCATCGAGGGGCTGTTGAAGATGTATCCCTTTCCTACCGATACTTCCACGGATTTTGGTCTGAAGAACTAGCCGCTATAATTCCCCCCTTAACTGTTCCTAACAGAACAACAAGAGTCGCATTACGTATGCATCCCTTTACTGGCCAGCTGCAAAAGCCTAGAACATCCCACTTCTCTCGCTCATGTCTAGGGTCTCCAGAGTATGGAACAAATTGCCTGCAGATGTTTTCCCTTCCCCTACCAACGTCCAATCCTTTAAATTCCGTGTAAACAGACTACATTTTCCTTCGCCTCAGACGCCCACGGTACGTTAGTACTTAGGCTTGAAGTCTATGTGGGCTGTCTCAGATATAAAAAAAACTCACATTTAATGGCTATTAAGATACTCGTATTCATTCTCATACTCATGTCTTAATAGCTATCATTAAACACCCCTTGCATAATATACGATTTTCTAGATTTCACAGAAGTCCATATTTAAATTTTCCTTACGTAATATTCAGAATTGTTTCGTTCTATAATACTCCCATTTTCATCACCTGTCAGCTACGCCCTGTACAGCGAAAAAAAATTAGTGCATTCCTCGAACCGTGCATTTTCGTCACCTGCGTTCTATAGCCTAGATTTGCAAGCAAATTGACTTAATCTTTGGAAAATTTGCTGCGAATTTCTCTTTAAATAAGGGAAAATTTACAGGATTTTCTTACGGCACATTTTCCCGGAAATTTATTAGTCTGCACCTGACGAGCCGGGCGCACGGTGACGGCTTTCACCTGTAATCAAAAGGCAAAAATTCCAGATTTTACGTTTCAAAAGGTTTGGATTGCATAGAAATGAAAGAATTTGTTTAGAAATTTATTATTTAAGTAAAAATAGTTAGATTTTTCTTGGACATTTCACTGCTGACACCTGAATTATTATGAAATTAGTTACTTTTATTGGGGGGAGGGGGGTTCTAGTTTAGAAGTCCAATTTTTAGGCTATTTTTGCGATCTTTTTCGGGATGGAGATTTTTCCCACACACCAGTAATGATTTGAAATATATGTAAAAAAAAATATTTCTAAATATCAAACAACAAGTGCTGAACAGTGTACATACATATAACAGGGTTATTGATTATATTTGGACCAATTCAACTTTTATACTTGAAGAGATAGAAAAATGTTTAAATTAGAAAAAATTGTAGATTTGTACAAGAACCGCCAGGAAATGTAACTGAAAGATTAATTGAACATCAAATAAGCAAGTTTGGATAAACCTTAAGTTTTTTTAGAGGACTCGCCATATTATTTTTTAGTTTTTTAAATTCTACTCGCCAAGAGCTCTATTTTATGTTAAGTTACCTACACCGATGTTCGACTGTTTTGCAATAATTTTAATAAATAATACGAAACTAAAGCAACCCTCCATGCCCCTCGTATATGATTCATTGCAAGTCATATATAGGGACTATAGGGTTTCTATGGAAACATTGACAACCTTTAGTTAAGTGACAGGTGCTCTAACCAGGTGCTTCAGTCATTCAAAGAAATACTGTTTATTATTAGATTACTTATTATGGGCCACAGTCAGCAAGAAAAGGTTGATATATTTACAACATATATAAAATGCAATAAAAATAACACGGAAGCAAGGATATTATATGCAGGACTGTATGAGAACCGGCAAGTTCCAAGCCTGCACACCTTTGTAAGGCCCTACAGGAAAATAATAAATTCTCAGGATTTCGAAAGAAAAAAAAGACAGCACGCCAGCTTGACGAACACATTCAGCTAGATGTTCTGCATTATTTTAATGAAAATTCGACTAACTCTATACAGGTGGCGTGTGAAGCATTGAAAACTACATTTTACAGAATCCAAAACCCTAAAAAGGTTCGAATATAAACCTTGTAAGTTCCGTAAAGTTCAACAGCTCTCTGAAGAAAATAAACGCAAAAAACTGTAATTTGCAATGTTATGCTAGAGCAACTACACAGGAATAACACTATTTTGACAGGATAATATGGACAAATGAGGTTTTGCTACAGTTTCTATAATAGACCTAGAACCCATTATTGGGATCAAGAAAACCCTCATGTTGTAAACGCCGTCAGAACTTCAGGATGGAAAGCTTTCACTGTTTGGTGTGGCGTTATTGGCGATAGGGTATTAGATCCTTCTTTTTACGAAGGTCACTTTCTCACTGGAGAAACAGAGAAATTCTTAGATGAGTTACCGCTCCTCAACCGAGCTATTTGGCAACAAAATGGTGCCACCTGCATACAACACGCCAAATGTGACTCAGTTTTTAAATCAAAAGTATCAGACTTGGATTGGTAAAAATTGGTTCAATTCGATGGTGTCCCAATAGTCCTGATCTCACATTGATGGAAAGGTCTTTCTAGGGATGGTTTAAAGATCGAGTGAATACCCGGAACACATTTAATACTTTAGAAGAACGGAGCGGAAAATTGTGGAAGAATACTTGCACAATTAGTGTTCCGTGCCATCAGCCCGCCACTTAATTTGAGCAAACCTCGGTCGCTCGATCTCCGTTTGCCCGACGCCGAATCACATCGCGTATGCGCGGAGCTGAGGGGGCCAAATTAAAAATTTTGAAAAATGTACAAAAGTTGTTCCTTACCTACCTTACCAACACTTAGTTCTTTAATAAATTAGTTACTACTTCGTAACGATTACGTTTCTTAATCCTGTCTTTAACCCAAGTTCTTATTTTTACGATTTTGGCGTCTTCTATTTTGTCGTCTTCGCAGCAAAAATACAATAGAGGAAGCGGCTTGTAGTTCTTCATCAGAATACATTTTCGTTTAACATTTTATAGTATCCCCATCATAATTATTAAGAACACGTCATGGTCAACACAACACAATAACTGAGCATGGTAGAACGACAGAAATTATGTAAAGGCATCATGAGTCCTGTCTCATTTTCAACAACCAAGTCAGGAATATTCTAAAACAAGTCAGAGCACGCGTGATGCTTCAAGCCTATGACGCTATGGCTTTTACTTGCTTGTTTCTTACTCTACCTACTAGCTTTCTCCCGCGACTTCGTTCGCTGTATAAACATTTTACTCCATTACACACTTTGAACACCCATTCCACCCCCCTTTAGGTAGTTGATTTGTTTAAAACTGTAAAGCGCGTGTTAAAAATTTTATTTTCTAGAATACGTCTATGAAGTTTCGATTAATATGACCATCTAATACTTACTCCATATAAAGTTTGAACCCTGTTCCACCCCTTAGGGGCTGGATGTTGAAAACCCTCTCTTAGTGCATGCCTACCTTATATAAGAAACCTCTGTGCAAAATTTCTAGACCCAGCGGTGTGGGCCGTGCGTTGATACGTCAGTCAATCAATCAGTCAGTCAGTCGGTCAGTTTTTCTTTTATATATAGAGATAATAAAGTTGCAGCTTGAGTGTCGCAATAAAAAAGTGAAGCATTACACGTGATAATCTTTGCAACTTTTAAAAATGTTGTGACTGCGTTATAGAAACTTGCGTCACAAAAGCGTACTAATTTGGCAGTACCTTGACATTGAGGTTTATTTTTAAACCTTTAAATCCCAATAACATAGTTGAATCAAACTTTGAATAAAAAAGTTCACTGTTCCAAACAAATTTAGATAAAATAGGAAACAGATGTTTTTTAGTAAATTTAAAATGTAAATGTAATCACAAAAGTTGCTCAAAATTGTTACAGTTTTCTCTAACACAAAACTCGTACATTTTACTTATTCGTCGTATGGCATTTAAAAGTATGATGGATCGTCCCTGCAAATTTTCAAATTCGAGCGCAGTGGCTTTACGCAGTTCTTCTATAGTGAGATGTCGATACTTGTAAACTTTATTTTGGAAGTACCTCCACGAAAAAAAGTCAAGGACGGAAAGATCTGGTGATCGTGTTGGCCATCTTACAGCTCAGTTGGTTCCTATTCATTTTTCAATCATATCCATTAACCAATAAGATACACCTAAAATCTGGTGTCTATCTTTACTAACAGCAAAGATATTTGCCCATACTAAGACTTTTCGGATACCCTGTATACTTTTTTCCGTGCCGTAAGCTTAATCTAAGCCAACTTTCACCGCGTTCTGTTGCCCCATTGAGACGTGATTAAGCAACAAACAAACAGATTTTCGAATTTATATTATAGATAAAGATATATTTTGGCTCAATTCAGATATCGAAACTGCTCCTGACAATCATGAGGATATTTTTTCATCATCTGTAGCTATTAAAAAGCAACTCATAATTTATGTAATATCTAATCGAAAAACAAGAAAAATATGTTCTTAAAGCCCCTCGAAGATTCGCAATAATTCATTAAGGATTCTTTCGATGAGGACAAACAAGCCGTCGCGTTTTAAATATTTTATTTTAGGGAGGCTATTCGTAAAATTGGTTCCAAATACGACGATGGGATGTACGTGTGTATGTGTGTAGTATATCTTAAGGTTTCAAGAGAGTGCATTAAGTAGTTTGCTTTACAATCGATACAGTTTATGACGTTTTACAATCTGCAAAAATGTCAAACGGTTTTTTTTCATTTATAATATCTATTAATACATAAAATATATTATTTTCTTGGCGTTTCAGCGACGGCAGCTGTTCATCGGTAAGCACTAGGTTATGAGTTAGTAGTGTGGTTCACTTTTCAAACAGGGCGCCACCCAGTCTGCATAACTTGCTTTAAGTGAAGAAGAACCCCAGACTGGAGAATGAACTCTTAGAAAAGAAGATGTTAAATAAAAGCAATTATATTTTTGACTAAATTTAATAATGAAATGAAGTCTACTTGTCAGGGGTACATATAGAAATACGTAAAATTGAGAATAAGTTCTCTAAACCACCTGAAAATTCCTTATACTATAAGGATTTGAACAAATCATAAAGTATAAGGAATTTTCAGGTGGTTTAGAGAACTTATTCTCAATTTTACGTATTTCTATATGTACCCCTGACAAGTAGACTTCATTTCATTGTTGTAATATTTTACCTCACGGTAAATTCTACTCCAACTGCTTGAAACTGCTAATGGATGGCGCTGCCTGTTTTATACTGCTTATGCAGTGTGACATGGCTAGCTTAAAGAGTATACTTTTTCGGAGGGTAGGTATGTTCGTTTATCCTGTACTGATGAGAACTAAAGAGTTCGAAACCGGTATGCAGGTACGACATCCTAACTAAAGAAAAAAGCTTCCTCCTTCCTGGTAGTTTCTTGCAGTCAAACCAAGTATTTTGTTGTCTAACAGTGTTAGTCAAAATACGGCAAATTTTGGTATGTAATCCAGCGCTCGTAGGGGCATATAGCCCGGAGAATAGCTGTTTTACCATGATTTGTTCAAATCCTTATAGTATAAGGAATTTTCAGGTGGTTTAGAGAACTTATTCTCAATTTTACGTATTTCTAAATTTAATAAGTTCATTGGTACTTATTTCCGAAATTAATAATTTAATTCATTTACACTCAATAAAGAAATTAACGATACTGATTGCAGATTGTATAATCTCAATTCCTAAATACCTCCACCCAACTTAATTACGCATTCCAATGGTTGATTGATCAATCAAATTGATACGCACAAAAATATAACACTGATATCAAACAGCTTTTTAAGTAGCCAAGGGGCACATATTTTAGAATAACCATTTCAGTACACAGAGACCTTGGCGAAGTCAAGAAAATGCGAAAAATAAACAAGAAAGAAAAAATTGTTAAAATCAACATGTTTTCTTTAGAATTTGAGAATAAGCCTCCAGGGCTTATTTTTAAATTGTTGAAAATAAGAGAATTCGAACTGACAAGGCGTGGTCGGTGATGCAGCTTGTCGTAAAAAGCTAATTTTTCTGTTTATTTTTTAATTGAATGTCTAACAAGAGGGTATTAGGGAAAAAGGCATAATTAAAAAAAATATACTACAATTACTAAAATTACGAAAATGATATTTCGTAAAATTTGTGCTTTTTAAGCCAAATTGAAATTTTAAGACTATTCAGCGCCAATAAGGAATAAGCATGCCTTTTTTATTGCATAAATCGTTTAACGAAGTTACAAACCCAAAAATTATGATTTTGAAAAAAATTACTAGGATTATTTCACTCATGTGTTAAAAGTCCCGTAAGATGAGTGAAGTTTTTTAAAATTACAGCGATAATTTTTTTACGTCACTTAAAAAAAATTACACCGATAATTTTTTCCTGTCATTTTCTTGGTTGTCATATTAATTTGTGTTTTCATTCGTGAAATAATCCCCTAAATACCACTCGAGCTTTAAAATTACTGATAATTTTTCACTCTTACGTGTTTTCTTTGCAAATTTCACTCGTCCTGCGGACTCGTGAAATTATAGAAAACACGCAATCGTGAATAATTATCGGTAATTTTTAAGCTCTCGTGGTATTATCCCCGAAAATTTTTTAACGTATGTAACTATAATAATTGAATTAATATCGTCTATTTGTAATCACATGTGCACAAACAACCAATGACAATAACATTACAATAATAACACTCCATGGGGAGTTATCACTCATGTCATCATACGTTACCATGGACAATGTTTTTTGACAATTCTGTAATTGCTACAATTTAAAATGCCATTACTTTCGTCAAGATTTGGTGAACAAACCAGTCCTTCATCAAAATATTGAGGAAAATACACCTAAAAATACTGTTAACAGTAAAAAGTATACTTGGAAAATATTTATGGAGTTTTGAAGCACGCAAATGGATGGAAATCATACAGTGGAAGAACTGGCATTGATACTTAAGGATTGGGCGGTTAATATGAGAAAAAGAGATGGTACAGAGTTTAAGGAGGCTACAGTTAAAACTATCTGAAATATAACAAGTGAATTATTAGAAGAAAAGTACTACAATGAATACAAAATCATAATAGATTATTCATGAGTGTGATTTTTAAACAAGCGCGTAATGCCCGCGACGCAACAGTGAGAATTCTACAAAAGGACCCTTCTAAACGTAAAATGAGCTCTGTGGCATTAAGTTCATTGGAAATAAATAAAATAATCAACTTCTGGAATGAAAATATCCCTGAAGAACTTCAGCGAAAGTTTTACCATATCGTCGCAGTTGAATTAGCTTGGAGAGGTGGCGAAGCTGCTGCTTGTTTGGTTGAGTTTTTTCATATTGAGAGAAATAATGATGGTTCTCCAACAAATCTCATAGAATATAACCCAGTTTTTGGTAAAACCTGCCACGGGGGCTCAAAAAGCTGCTATGGCAGTAAATGGCTAGTTCGAAACAATAAAAATCACGCATGTCCTGTCAGGCTACATATGTCTCAAATTATTATCTAAACGGGGCACAAACATTAATACAAATAGAGTCTTTTTAAGACCAAATCGCCACTGGTAGACAGAAAACGATAACTGGTACGATAATATGCCAATAGGTAGAAATATAATTAACGAGTGGACAAAATCTTCTGCTGAAGCAATAGATTTGGATGCAAAGAGGACAAAAATTACCAACCACTCGAACAGATCTACTATAGTTAGTCAGCTGGCTAAAAGAGGAGTACCAGAACAGCAATTATTAAAAATTACTCGACATGCTAATGCTAATTCCATAAAATCATATCTAAATATTGATCAAGACCATCATAATATCATACTCAACAATATGCGTGGAAACATCTCTTCAATCGAATAAGTCATCTGCATCTAGTTATAATTTTTCTAATTGCTCTTTTAATAATTGTATTTTAAATAAATAATTTTGAATAAAATTTTTTTAAAAATCTGCCCACGGCATCGGACTGTTTTCAGGTAACGTGCTTTCGAAATCTGCAATAAAATTATCCCGTAATTATCAATGCTCTTGGGATATTATAGTTGACAATTTAACTAATTTTTTTTTATTTCTCGGTATAATTTATTAAAATTTAAAAAGCAGCAATTGCCTCTCAGTGCCAAGTCAACAGACTACATTTGCCTTCTCTACAGACGCCCACGGTACGTTAGAACTTAGGGTTGAAGTGTACGTGGGATGGCTTAGATATAAAAAGTGACGTCAGGAGATAAGCAAAAATAAGTGGCAATCTATTTTATAGGAACTGTTAAAATAGTTATGCTTCACAAATTTAATTTGATTATCATAAATTAAAAATAAACTGTAAATTATGATGTATGTAATCATGAAGCAACCGCTAATAATACAAAAGAAAAATAAAAGTATTTCAGTTTACCCATTTCACAGCCAGCAAATCCTCCAATGATTTGACATTAGCATCATCAAAATAATACATTCCTTTTCTCAGGAAGGTTACTGGTAAATTTTGAGATGAAGCAGCTCCAAATTTAGGCCTTCTGAGACGCCCCCAGGAGACAAATTCGTCAGGAAAAAAATGTTCCTGTCTAGAGGGGGAGGAAGGGGACAGTTGTCTGGGTTGTCATGATGTCGTTTTGAAGTTTTGTTTGTAAAGAAGTCCCGCATAACAAATTAATTTTTTTCTTTTAAAAATATTGAAAATGTCCGCTTCCGAGACACTAAATGATATTGAAGACGCAGCTAAAAACGCAATCTCTCCTGTTTTACTCGAGAAGTCAAGAGAGAAATACGAAATATTGATATTTTTGTGTTTCGTTTTTTTCATAACTAGTTATGAAATTAATATTTCATCACCAGTTAGGAAATATTTTACTTTTCGTAACTGGTTACGAAAATAAGATGATTTAAAGCTAGTATCGGTTTTGAAAAGTGCCACTTTATATGTCAAAATTAGAAAAATATTATTTCATACTTCTCAGTGCTTTTCCTGTAGTGAAATTGGTTTATTTAAAAAAAATTATTAGTGAATTTGATCGAAAATTTTTTCATGACCATGAGCTAGTTGTAAATTTTGAATGGTGTCGGCCTTTACTTGATGGAAATCCATTATACACATAATAATAGACAATTTTAGTCAAATTGCCACTTTTATTAAATAGTTTACAAAATGACGCGTTTCGCTAACACTATAGCTTCATCGGATGTTTGTTACAGACTCAGTCTGTAACAAACATCTGATGCAACATCTGTTAGCGAAACGCGTCATTTTGTAAACTATTTAATAAAAGTGAAAATTTGACTAAAATTGTCTATTATTATGTGTCTAGTTGTAAATGTATTCATAATATTTCCAATCATGATACGCATTTTTACTTACATTTATTTCCATAATCTTTCAAATTATTATAATACTCCTCTTCCACCGCAAAATAAAAATCAGAATGGTCACGAACATCAAAAATCCCTGTCATTACACATTAGCGTTTATATTAATCAAACAAAGAGTCGTAAACACATAAAAAGGCTTTTTGCCAGAATGAACAAAATGACCGAGTGAGTGCCGGTAACGGGCGTATCAAGAAAATTAAAAAAATAATGGATTGAAGCGATGATTGTCGTCCAGATAAAAAATAACTAGTCTTTAATTTTTAGGTTTTTGTATTTTGCTTATTGTGTCTTTTTCGGGTTTGTTCGAAGTGTACTTTTAACATCGCTAACAAACCACCTTAGTTTTCTTCATTTTCTTTTTAATATAAGAATATGTAATGAGTGCATACGAAATTGTGTAATAATTTAATTTTTTGATTAAATTGAAAACCTATTAAGAGTCAAAGAGAAACTCGAAACCATACAAAACAGTGACTTCAAGAGTTTCCATATAGAATAGGCAGATAATTCAAATATTTTCTACATAAATTAAATACATATGGTGGTTGTGTTTATTCATTTATTTTTGTCCTTATTAACAAAAAAAAATTATTACAAATTTTCAGACAAAATTCGAAACTTGCAAAACGTGATACTATTGGTTGTGACGTCACATGTCATGTAAATAAAAGTGTTATAATGGCTAGTACATGGTGAATTCCAGTGTTAATAAAGGGTTTTCCAATAAGAGGTGTTATTTTGAATAGCCCGCTATTTCGGTAGATGTCACTTTTGGAGCTGTAATTTTTTGACATTTGACAAGTAGAAACTACGCCATTAATAAAAATGGAACGATACACGCTTCAACAACGCATTGAAATTATTAAAATTCACTATAAAAATGGTGAAAATTTGGCAGAGACGGTTCGTAAAACTCGAACATTTTTGGGTCGTCGTGAAGCACCTTGTCGGACCGCAATACAGAAGTTGGTGGGAAAATTCGAGCTGTTGGGACAAGTTAGTGATGTGAAGAATAAAACCCGTGCACGTCGCTCAAGAACAGCTGAGAATATTGCTGCTGTATCCGAACATGTTGAAGAAAACCCAGGTTTGTCCATTCCTCGTCGTTCTTTGGAATTAAACATTCCACAAACGTCATTACACCGTATTTTGCATAAAGATTTGGGTCTTAAGGCTTATAAAGTTCAGTTAACACAAGAACTCAAGCCGGCCGATCATCAACAACGTCTTTGCCGATTGGGTCCTTGAAATGCATGAAAATGATCCGGAATTCCATCGAAAAATCATCTTGACTGATGAGGCCCATTTCCACCTCGGTGGCTTCGTCAACAAACAAAATTGTCGCATCTGGGGCTCGGAAAACCCAAGAGTTATTGTTGAAAAGCCTCTCTATCCTCAACGTGTGACTGTTTGGTGCGGTTTATGGTCCGGCGGGGTCATTGGACCTTACTTTTTTGAAAATGAGGCTGGAGCACCAGTTACGGTGAATGGATTGCGCTATCGACAGATGATTAATGATTTTTTATGGCCGGAATTGGATGGTATTGATCTGGACAACGTTTACTTTCAACAAGACGGCGCTACGTGCCACACAAGCAACGAAACCATTGATCTTTTACGGGAAAAGTTTCCGGACCGTGTTATCTCTCGAAGAGGTGATCACAATTGGCCACCGAGATCTGGTGACTTAACACCTTGCGACTTCTTCCTTTGGGGCCACGTGAAAGAGAAGGTCTACGCGAACAGCCCAGCGTCGATTCAAGACCTCAAAGATGGAATTCGTGAGGCTATCGAGGACATAGGGCAGCCACTTTGCGATTTGGTTATGGAAAATTTCATGAAAAGGATATGGTCCTGTAGGCGTGGTCGTGGTGGTCATTTGGCAGATGTTATTTTCCATTATTAACGGCATACCTTCCTCTTTATAATGAAATAAACATCCGATCATTTATCTCAAAAAATGGCATTTTCCTTTGAATATCAAAATAACACCTCTTATTGGAAAACCCTTTATATTTTCTTGATTATTTTCCAGAGGTCAGGAGATTTCGTGGATAAAAATCATTACATTTGAATAAAAGGAATGTTTAACAATGACCGGAACGAAATTTGTGCAAGGACAATCGGATAATTTGTTGAAAGTTGATGCTTGTTTGATAGATGTTCGCTTATTTGTCTTTAAAATTTCGTTACAAATACTTATCATTACTTATTGAAACATAAAAATAAACACAGACAATTATGCTTACTTAAATTTGATGATATTGACCTTTAATAATACCTATTTATGGAAAATTATTGATGAACTTTGCACTAGGTATGTACAGGGTGTCCGGATTTCGTTGTATTTGCGGGTTATCTCAGTTATTAGTAGAGATAGAAGGTTGCGATTTGCGTGTCATGGCGCTACTTTTTTGTGAAACGAAAAATGCCACTACCAGAATTTTCATAGCTTTCTTTGTTTTCGAGCTACAGGGTGATTTTGAAAATTTTCCCTTTTTGAGCACCCCTTGTATCTCGATTATACCGCATCATATCAAAATAGTAAAAACTAGCTTTTATGCAGAATGTTACGTAGAATACGATGACGTAGTAAGTTTGTTTCTAAATATTATAATTTTCGAGCAATGGAGTAAAGTTATGGTTTTTTAAATGGGACACCCTGTATATTTATACGTCGTGACATTCCGGTTATCGAGGGCTTTTCAAAAATATATAACACTTCATATTTATTTTTTCATCGAGCCGTTAAATCAGAATTTTTAATAAAAAATATCAATATTTTATAGTAGGCCGTGAAGTAAAATGTATACCTACAGACACATTACAGGTATTGTTCGAATTGGTTTCCGTTATTCTGAATACAATATTGGCACATTTTTTTAATTCTTCGCAAATCATTTAAATGGATAACTGGCCGTGCTTGCAAATTTCTGAATTCCATTTCAGTAGCATTCCGCAATTCTTCTATCGTTTGATGCCGGGTACGATATATTTTATTTTCCAAATAACCCCACAAAAAAAGTCGAGAACTGACAAATCCGGTGACCTGGGAGGCCATCTTATGGGACCATGTGTGCCAATCCAGTGACCAGAAAAACGATTTTCCAGATAAGTTGATATAACGTGAGAATTATGAGCAGGAGCTCCGTCTTGCTGAAAAAATATATTATTTAACTGGGCCAAAGGAACATCTTCGCGAATTTCTGGTAATATATTTTCCAGGAAATGTAGATATCTGTTTGCAGTTAGGCTTCCTTCATAAATATGAAATTTTATATTAGACCCCAATATGAAGCAGGAAACACTGAAGCCAAATCTGCCCTGTCGCTCCCTTGGAAATATAACGTGTTCGTTTTTCTGCGACCAGTATCTACTGTTTTGTCGATTTAAAATTCCTATGCTGCTGTTATAGGCTTCATCCGACCATATAATTTTACGGTAAAAATGTCGGTTTGAGTTAATCTTTTGTAAATACCAGTGACAAAATTCTAGGCGTCGCTGAGGATCCCCGGGATGCAAATTATGTACCAGCTGAAACTTATACGCCTTGAAATGGCGTTTTTTCAGTATTTCCTGAACTCTAGATTTTGGCACTCCTACTTCGTCTTCAACTATTCTACATGAACTTGTAGCGTTTGTCTCCACTGTTGCCAAAACATTAATCTCATCATTTTCTCGCTGCGGTTTATTATAAGCTTTTTGACGAGGTTTCAAAAATGATCCAAAATTGACAAGATTAGCTTTAATTCTCTTAAATATGACTTTGTTGGGTTGTCGCCTTTCTGGATATCTAAAAATATTGAAAGTAAAATAGATGGTAATGTTACCTTATAAAATATTAATTTACCTCTCAAAATACAGTTGTGACGCCGCATCGCTATTTTCGTTGCACTGAATAAAACAGGTTAACATATCATATTTTTCAAAATTTTCAAAAGTCTCGTTTGCTGCCATATTAATATAAGTAGTGCCAACAAAAATAACAAACTATAACTAAATTAATAAATGATATAACAATAAAAAAACTGGCGATAATATAAAATTGTAAACATGGATGACATCGACAAGTTAATATACAAGATTTCTAAAATGCATGTCAATTGTTTTGTAAGCCAAAGCCTACTACATAAAAATTAAAATTTTTATTAAAAATTGTGATATAACGGCACGATGAAAAAATAAATATCAAGTGTTATATATTTTTGAAAAGCCCTCGATAAGCGGAATGTCACGACGTATAAATATACAGGGTGTACCATTTAAAAAACCACAACTTTACTCCTTTACTCGAAAATTATAATATTGACAAAAAAAACTAATTACGTCATCGTATTCTACGTAATATTCTGCATAAAAGTCAGATTTTACTATTTTGATATGATGCGGCATAGCGGAGATACACGGGGTGCTCAAAAAGTGAAAATTTTCAAAATCACCCTGTAGCTTGAAAACAAAGAAAGCTATAAAAATTCTGTTTGTGGCATTTTTCGTTTCACAAAAAAGTAGCGTCATGACGTGCAAACCGCAACCTTCTATCTCCACTAATAACTGAGATAACCCGCAAATACAACGAAATCCGGACACCCCGTACAGGTTGTCCAATTTTCGACCCTATTGCAAGTATTTTTTTTTAAATGGGATACCCTGTATATTCTGTTTTCATTTGATTGCTTTTTCATAGCTTTTCAAAAATATATATCTTTTGAACTAACTTCCGAATTTTACAATAATTAAAAAAAGGGATAATATTTCATAGTAGGTTGTGATATAATCATTTGAAAGAAATAAATGGAGACATTTAACTAACACTGAGGTTTATTTTTAAAATTTTAAATCCCAATAACATAACAATTAAACTTTGAATAAAAAAATCACTATTCCAAAAAAATTTAGATAAAACAGTAAACATATGTTTTTCTAGCAAAATTAAAATGGAAGTGTAAAAAATCTTTGTTTATATTTTATAAATCACAAAAGTTGCTCAAAATTGTTACCGTTCCCTCTACCACAAAACTCGCACATTTTACTTATTCGTCGTATGGCATTTAAAAGTATGATAGATTGTCCCTGCAAATTTTGAATTTCGAATGTAGTAGCTTCACGCAGTTCTTCTATTTAACTTTATTTTGTAAGTAACCCCACAAAAAAAAGTCAAGGACGGAAAGATCGGGTGATTGTGGTGGCCATCTTATAGGTCCGTTGATTCCTATCCATTTTTCAGGAAAATTATTTTCTAGAAAAGGGCGTATTCCCGCATTATGGACAGGCGTCCCATCCTGTTGGAAATATATATTGTTGAAGTAAGCCAAGGGAACACCATCTAGCAATTCAGGTACAATATCTTGCAATATACCCAGGTAACGATTTGCTGAAAGGCTTCCCTCATAAATTCTATAAGTTAGTTGCCTTCCCAAAATAAAACAAGCAACGCTGAGACCGAATCTTCCCTACTGCTCCTGCTCAAAGTAAAGATGATGGTTTTCTTGATACCAATTGTGTCTATTAAAAATACCAAAGCTTGTGAAATACCATATTTTCAACCTTTCAAAATTCACATTGGCTTGAGTTTGCTGCAAAAACCAATAATAGCAAAAGATGATACGACGTTCAGCATCCCCAGGATGTAAATGCTGAATGATTTTGACTTTATATGGTCTACATTTAAATTTGTGTAATATACTTTGTGCTCGAGCCTTGTTCACTCCAACTTCTTTCTGAGTAGCCCTACACGAAGTAGAAGGAGTTGCTTCTACATAGCCTAAAACGTTAATCTTGTCGATTTCTCGATTTTCCTTATTATAGGATTTTGGTCTTGGCTGTATAAACGAACCATAATTAATTTCTAATATCTAATATATCGGGAAAAGTTTGCCTTCTGTCTGGATATCTAAAATGAATATAGAAAAAAAGCCAAAGATAAATTTATAATGGATATAAAATCGTACTAAGTACCTATTAAAATATAGTTCGGCGGCATCATGCGAATTTTAAATCGATTCAATATAGCAAACTAACATATCATACTTTTCAAAGTTCTGATAAACTCTCATTTCAGCCATTTTTTTAAACGAAAAACACAGTAGGGGTTTTGAGAACAATAATTTTTTTAAATCATGTCTTACAAATTTTGACAAGCGGTTTGACTAGCAGCCATGAAAGGATGCTAATTAATATATTCATTTGTTTCAAATCATTATATCACGGCCTACTATGAAATATAATATACTCTTTTTTAAATTGTAAAATTAGAAAGTTATTCCAAAAGAGTATATATTTTTAAAAAACTTATGAAAAAGCAATCGAATGAAAATAAAATATACAGCGGGTCCCATTAAAAAAATGCTTTTGTTTTTATCTTCAAATTCGTTCCTTCTAGAAAAAAAATGACTACGCCACTAGATTCTATGCAAAAATCTATATAATAATCCGTGTTTACCTTACGGCTAAGTTAAAAGGCAACTGAGATAGGGGGTGCTTAACAATGATATTTTCAAAATCGCCCTGTATCTCCGAAACTTGTAGCAGCATATGTTTCACGAAAAAGTAGCAAATTTATTTATAAATAAGACACAACTTAGAAACGCATTGTATAAAATATCATGTCTAAACAAGTTGTTTCAAATAACACAGGAAAGAAATAAAGATAAAAATGCTCCAGCTCCATCTATGATACAATAGCGGCATTAAAATAAATTACCTTAAATTTCCGTAATTTCTCATAAATTCTCCGAGAATAAGAATTTTCCCGAGAACATTCTCTTTCTCGGAAATATTCTCGGTAATTTTCCAGTAATTTATATTTTTTTCTAAAATCATAAATTCTCGACAATTTATGCTGGGAAATATTCTCGGTAATTTACCGTTCTTCGGAAATATTCCCTTGAGAAGATTCTCATGGCACATCTCTAGTTGTAACCATAGAAAGCATATTCAATTTTGTCTACAAGAACCTTACCAGGCTAACTAGATATCAATACCCCCTCGTACATGCACGGGCCAGTGTATGTTGATTGATCATACGATTTCGCACTTTATATTATGTTATTTAACCTTCTATACTTAATATTATTTAAATTCCCTGTCACAGCATCGAAATAGCCTCCCTCCTACGCCTTAAAACAAATTAAGTGAAAAACAAGAAAAAGGGCATAGATCTCGCTAATCTCCCGCCCTTAAATTTCCCTCCCGTAAAAACGTCGGCGAGCATATTAATTGAATGGCCGTACATTTTTCTGTAAGACGACAGCCGAGAGCCGACGTGTTTTAATGTTAATCCACCTGCCCGCCCGCCCTCCGGACCCGATCCCCGGGGATTTATTCGCTTTTTTCCGCTGTTTTTCCTTTATTGATTTAATTCGTGACGAGTGTTCTTAAGTTCGGTACGCGGGGATTAGGAATTAAGATGTTTATTTACGACATTATTTGTTTGTCGGGTCAATAATTATACAGAAAAAATATTTATTTGAATGATACAAGCACAAGCATTGTAGAAAAGGTTGAGACGGCCCTTAGGTTTGTTGTGACAGGTTAATTTTTTTAGAGTATTTTCTTCGTTGTAAGTCCGACCAATCACAAGCGACAATTTTTGCTTAAAAAATAATTTTTAAATAGAAAAATTGTTTGATAGCTCCTGTCTATTTTATTTTTTAGGTTTTTAAATTTTACTCGCTAAGAGCTCAATTTTATATTAGTTACCTACACCGATGTTCGACTGTTTTCCTATAATTTTAAAAAATAATACGAAACTAAAGCAACCCTCCATACCCCTCGTATATGATTCATTGCAAGTCATATAGGGTTTCTATGTAAACATTGACAATCTTTAGTTAAGTGACAGGTGCTCTAACCAGGTGCTTCAGTCATTCAAAGAAAGACTGTTTATTATTAGTTTATTTATTATGGGCCAGAGTCAGCAAGAAAAGGTTGATATATTTACAACATATTATAAAATGCAATAAAAATAACAGGGAAGCAAGGATAGTATATGCAGGACTGTATAACAACCGGCAAGTTCCAAGCATAAACATCTTTGTAAGGACCTACCGGAAAATAATAAATTCTCAAGATTTCAATCATGGAACATAACTGTAAACGTAACGTAATCAGGAAACGTAACTGAAAAAACGATTGAACATCACATAAGCGAGTTTTAAACTAACCTTAAGATGGCTCGACATATTATTCTTTTGGTGGTTATTGTTTTGTGTTTTAAATTCGACTAGCTAAGAGCTTTATTATATATTAAGTTACCTACAACGATGTTCGACTGTTTTCCTATAATTTTAAAAAATAAAACAAAACTCAGTATATGAGTTAATGCAAGACGTACAGGGTTTCTATGGAAACCTCGGCAATATTTAGTTAAGTGACAGGTGCTCTACCCAGTCATTCAAAGCAAAACAGTTCATTATTAGTTTATTTATGGGCCACAGTCAGCAAAAAAAGGTTGATATATCTTAAAATATCCTTTCTATTAAACTAAAATACATGGACCAAAAAAAAAAGTAATATGAATATTTAATTAACCACATGTTCAAAGTGAGTTCAATGCAAGTGCGATAACATGTCTTTAAATGGTTGACGGAATCCATCAGCGACTCCTTCTGGTGTGTTTTAAAAATATATTTCTTCCACAATTATCCGTCTTAGTTCTTCTACTAATTTAAATGTGTTCCGGTTATGTACTCGATCTTTGAGCCATCCCCAGAAAGACCTGTCCATCAATGTGAGATCAAGGTTATTGGGACATCATCGACTTAAACCATTTTTATCATTCCAAGTCTGCTACTTTTGATTTAACAACTGAGTCACATTTGGCGTGTTGTGTGCAGGGGCACTATCGTGTTGCCAAATAGCTTGGTTGGGGATACTAAGCGGTAACTCATCTAAAAAGTTCTTTATTTCTCCAGTTGTTACCTTATTATTTGTGTAATATCATAAGCCCTAGCTAGCCTTCGGAATATTGGGATTACGTGATCTAGGCCTCTGCTGTTGCTTGTTGTGTCATAGATCGTTGATGTTGTATTTATAATTTGAGCGCCACGGACTTTCTTGAAGGGTTGTTTCTGTTAAAGTCAGAAACCGTTTGTAGAAGTTACCACTCATGTACCTGAATATCGTGAACAAAAAGATCTGGGTCCCAGTTCCAAACAAATAAACTTTTTATTTCAGTATGCAAAAATTGAGAATCATACGTTTTTTATTTCAGTATTACATGACCCACTTTTAACTTTTTTATAATATGTACATAATTTACATTTTTTACATATTATTCACATATCAAATAAAATGGTTCTAAAAATAATTCAGCATGAACCGGTTCGTTTCAATGATAAAAACCTATACTATACTAAACGTTTATCGAAATTCATGAATTTCTATAGGGCGCAAATCCAAAAAAAGAAAAATATCAGCGCAACCAATTTGCCATTACATAATGAATGAAAGAAACATTTTTAAAGTTATCAGATAAAATTGTGAAATTATATGTTTGAATAAATTAGAAATTAAAATGGAATAAACTGGCCTTAAGCTGCTGTTCTTTTCTAAGATTTCATGGTACTTGTAGTACATTATCCTGCATTTGGAACTTAATACTACTTAATACTGTCAGTAGACAATACCACAATGTAGTATACATGGTGAATCGGTAAGGTGGATCCAAAAGGTGAATCTCAAAGGTGGATCTCAAAGGTGGGCCCAAAAGGTGGTGCGTAAAATGGGATGCCAAAGGTGGTCCCTAAAATGAATTTATAAACCTATAATGTCACACGATAACCTCTATGGTACGGGAGGGTCGGATAAAGAAAACTTACCTCTAGTTACGAGGGAACCGAGGAGGGAACCATAAAGTTAAATTCATATTGGACTTCTAACATGTCATCCAAGCCCAAAAAACCAGATTAAAATCACCCATTATCCTTACTTAATTAATAACAGGGAACTGAAAGAGACGAGAAAACTTCTTCACATGAGGTCTCTACAAAATGGCCTAGATCTACTTAAGGCAAATAACAGAAACCATCATCGTCAAAACAATCCAGCAACAATTCCCTTTCCAGATAAAACTATTTTAAAAAAATAATATACAACTTAAATATTTCCAAATTTAAAGCTTTTAATAAAGGTGCCAAAGAAAGTCTCTTTGAAGCAGGTCTCGTCTACCTTTGTCTTCTACAGATCCGAAACGGAAAGAGACCCTTTTTATGTCGTTCCAGTTTTATTTATATGCTCTTGTAAAAAAACTTAACTCTTTTTTTACAAGACGTCAAAAATCCTCGAATGACAATTTAACTCGTTGATAAGCTATCATCAAACAAACGGATAACCAACAAACGTGATGTCTGAATAGTAGGGTTCGTTCATCTAAAAACTCTGTCAGCTGGATGGCGAATTGACGAAATAACGGAATAGCGAACTGTCAAAGATATTGATAATAAAACCAGAGATCGTGATATACCATGGTGCAATTCCTTAGAAAGTAGAAAATTATTTAATTTGTTATAAAAACAAAATAAAGAAGTTATAAAGGACTTAAATGAATAAGTGTATGTAAATAAAAACGGTACTAACACTTTCCCTTATAGGAAATATGCGTTAAATAAAAATGCTACACAGTGAGAAAGTGATGATATCTATATATCAGTAGTTAGGCAACCTTCGTAAAAAAGACCCTAATTATCCTGTCATGAAAAAAGTTTCATCCCTGTGGAATTTTTCTAGCATAACATTACAAAATTCTAGCAGTTTGCGTTTATTTTCTTCATGTTGAACTTTACGGAACTTATAAGGTCTATATTTCAACTATTTTAGAGTGCGCTGGACTCTGTAAAATGTAGTGTTTAATGCTTCACATGCCACCGGTATAGAGTTTGTCGGGTTTTCATTAAAATAAAGCAAACATCTAGCTGAATGTACTCGTCAGGCTGGCGTACTGTCCTTGTTTTCTTTTGAAATCTTGAGAATTTATTATTTTCCTGTAGGTCCTTACAAAGGCTTGGAACCTGCCGGTTCTCATTACAGTCTTGCCTATAATGTCCTTGCTTCCCTCTTATTTTTATTGCATTTTATATATTATGTTGTAAATATATCCACTTTATCTTGCTGACTGTATCCCATAATAAATAAACTAATAATAAAATGTATTTCTTTGAATAAGAAAAGCACCTGGTTGGAGCACCTGCCACTTCATTAAAGATTGTCGATGTTGCCGTAGAAACCCTATACGACTTGCATTAACTCACATACTAGGGGTATGAAGGGTTACTTGAGTTTCGTTTCATTTTCTAAAATTATAGGAAAATAGTTGAACATCGGTGTAGGTAACTTAACATAAAAAAGAGCTCTTAGCAAGTAGAATTAAAAAAAAATTATATGGCGAGCCCTCTGAAGAAGCTTAAGGTTAGTTCAAAACTCGCTTATCTGATGTTCAATTGTTTTCCAGTTACGTTTTATGATGGTTCTTGTGCAAATCTATAATTTTTTTAAATTAAACATTTTCTATCTCTTCAAATAAAAAAGTTATCTATTGGTCCAAATATAATCAATAATCCTGTACAGTAAAGTAATTTTAGACAAGTCGAAAATGTCCAAAATTGTTGATGTCGAAAGTTCGAGTGTTGCATATTTTAAATTGTCGACTCACCCATCCCTGATTACGAATGCTTATCAGTCAGCTGTTTATATACATATGTGGCAACGTTGACATCCTTAATTTAGTTTCTCAATAAGCAATAAAACAAAACACGCGTCTTACGTCAACGGAAACCCCTTCTCAAATTTACAACCCTCTAATAATATATTAATTCGGGCCCCCACTGGCCATAAATTTAGCGATTTTTGGCCAAGGTGGGATCCAAAACATAATATAGTATTTAATAAGGCTGGCGCGTAATTAACACTCCGCAGTCAAGTATTACAAAATACCAACACACGATAACATATAGTCTATATCGTCGACAAATTCTAATCGCACTCTACGTCAGGCACTCTCGTTTGTCTCTTTTTAGCTTGTAAGAGTGTGACGAGTCGGATAAAGAAGGGAATCGATGACGTGTAGAGAGAATCGTATGTTAAACTATCTTTACCGACCGCGGAGGGAAAGTGTCTTGTGACAAAATTTATGGCGATTGTTGCAAAGGGGAATTCAGGGTTGGATTCAGGATAAATTGAATTAAAACATTATTATTTTTCTCTTAACATAGTAGAAAATAGGGAATATACATATGATCGAAATAAACCTGAAATATATTTAACATAGAAGGAGAAATACAATAAGAATGTAAAAGAAAAATAATTAAAGAAAAAATTAGAAGCTACAGGCTAAAAGAAAAAAAAGTCAAAGAAAAATACCAAGAACGGTTGAATAAATATATGAGAACTAGAACAACGTATCAAGGTATCAAGGAATAGAAGAAATATCGGAAGAATTTAAGCAAAGCCTAATAAAAGCAGCAAAAGATAGTTGTGGCATAACAAGAATAAGGAATGATAGAAAAAGAGAACACCCAAAAAAAAAGCAGTAAAAAAGAAAAAGTAATTATGGAAAATACACTTCACGGATAAATCACAAGAAAACCATGATAGATACAAACAGAAACGAAGGGAAGCTAAGACGACGATAAAAGATAGTAAAGACAGATCATGGATAGAATTAGGCAATAAGCTAACAGAAACATTTAGTGAAAACCAAAAACTATTCTACAACACACTCAAACAAATGAGAAAACCAAGAACAAACGTGTTAAAGAATGTAAAAGATACAAATGGAATTATACTCACTAGCGAAGAAAAAATTATGGAATACTTTAAAGAACTCTTAGAAGAGGATGAAAAAGAAATTATAAATAATGAACAAAATAGTGAAGAACAACTTATACCACAAGACGACAATGAATATACAGAGGCAATAACAGAAAAAGAATTGAAAGAAGCAGTACAAAAATTGAAAATAGGCAATGCACCGGGACATGATAAAGTGACAACAGAAATGATAAGATTCATAAAAGATGAGAGACAATAAGAACTGCTGGATATTAGAAACGAGACAAAAAATGAAAAAAGGGTACCATTAAATTGCCCAAACTTTAGAGGGATAACGCCAGGTAGTGCCGCTGGAAAAATATATGCCAGAATATTGGAGCATAGACTAAGAACCAGACTAGAGAACACATTAGAAGAAAGCAAGGGGGCGGATTTAGAAGAGAAAGATGGACTAACGACCTGATATTTATACTTAGACAAGTGTCAGAAAAAGCAATCAAAACTGGAAGTCGGATACATGCTTGTTTCATAGATATGGGGAACGCTTTCGATAGAATAAAAAAAGAAGATATCTGGACTGTCAACTGCGTCTCGAGCGGCGAAATTGGTGCTCGCATTGCAAAGTACTACTTTCGAAACTGGGTATACAAATAACTATTTTTTTAAAAAAAATTTTGCATTGGAATGCAAAATAAGAAAATAGCGATAAGATACAGGTTATGATTGTATAATAGTAATAGTTTTATATAAGTTCGTTCTATTTTCATTGATTTTATAAATGCCAATATCCAAATACCCACTGTTCAAAAATATGTAAGCTTTGAGGAGCAGGGAAGAGTTTACTTGGAGTAATAACGAGTATTTATTTTGGTTCGATGGTACTGTTAGGTTAAGAAGCTGAAGCGAATAAACCCATCAAGGATTTAAAGAAAGTTCTAGAGGGTGCTTCAACTGCTCCCGGCGTGTGTATCACAATTCGAACAATAGTGAGTGAGATGAGAAAAGTGGAAAATGGTAAGTGAATTAACTCCTAGAATCAAAATTCAACTTTTTACACTTCACGTCTATAAATGGGGCCACCACACTCTATCTCTGTGCTGAATTTTAAATTTTAATGTCAAATATGTAGTTTCAGAGAAAATCGCCTGTCGCAGACACACGGACGGACACCGAAGTGATTCCATAAGTGTTCCGTTTCACGGAACACTAAAAAGAAGAAAATCGAGCGTTAAAACCGAATTGGTTGGTTGTGATACAGGAGTTCTTAGACGACATTTGGTCAACTTTAAAGTGGCTGAAAAAAGTGCCAACCTTGCGTAAAATTCACAACAAATTTAAAGACGACTACGATTACACCGGATCTCCTCAGAGTCTAAGGAAAATTATATTAAAAGAAAAGGGATTTAAGTGGCGGAAAACAAAAACTAACCGCAAACTGTTGATGGAAAAACCCGATATTCGCCAGAAGAGATTAAATTTCTTAAGAAGTATGAAAAAATTTCGTGTAAGAAAACCGTCCAATAATTTATATGGATGAGACATACATTAGTTCTTCTCACACGCATGAAAAATGTTGGAGTGATGACAGAAATGAAGGGCACCGAATGCCTGTATCAAAAGGGTGAATACTAATAATAGTTTATGCAGGCAGCGAAAATGGTTTTGTACCGAACAAAATCGGGTGATTATCACAGTGAAATGAATTACGCTAACAACGAAAACATTTTTCAGAGGCAAAGCTTTATCTGACAAGCTGTAAGTAAATACTTAGGCCAAATCAATATACTCGAAAAACGAGATAATAATTGGTAAGGTTAAGTTTTTCTTCTGCGTGTAATTCATATGTTTTAATGACAACTCAATTCTACATCTCATAACAGTACAATGGAGGGTTCTCTTTAGATACTGTAAGAAAAACTAAAATTCCTGCTACAGTCCTGCTGAGAAATCCACATACTCCACACGATGGAGCGAAAATAACGCCGAAAATGGGATAGTTTGAATACGCTGGGCATGTAACATTGTAAATTAACGGCCCAGTAAATTTCCGAATGTATCTCCCCATCAGTAATTAATGGGTTTCAGAGGGACAAAAATTCCGAATTTCACTTAGTTTGGGTATGGGCCGAGTTGGTGCGGGTTTCGCAACAAGAATTTGAATTTAATTTAAATGTGTTTAAGAATTTCGGCCAGCAAAGTATCGCAAAACTTTAAATTAAAGAGTATTTACTGGTCTATTTCCATAATCTAAGTTGGGAATAATATTCTATAAGTCATGAAAAAATTTAGTGTAATTTCATATGTTGAGCTTATTAAAAATATATATCCTAAACCATTTCTACAATAATATACAGGGTGTGCGGAAAATGCGTCAGGATACTTGGACATGGAAATGGGAAAGCAGACCAGGCAAGGTGGTTTTACTTGGAAATATACCCTATCAACAGGTGGATAGGACGAAGCGGACCATTACTTTGGGCATCGCGCTGGCCCGACATTATCCCATGGAATTTTTTTTCGGGACATTAAAAGACTTTGGTCCATAAAACGCCGGTAAATGGTATCGACCAGAGGTTCCCCACCTTTTCTGGACCACCACCCCCTTTACAAGAAAAAAATCCATCCATTAAAAATTTCTGTACAATTTTCCACAATCCAGGGTACGGTGCTGGTATTGATTTTTGAAGCCAGAACTCATGATATCCATTTCTGAATTTTACTTTTAGCTCTTCGTTAGTTGTGAGTTCTACGAGTTCCTATTCTAAAGTTGATGATTCCACTGTATCTGCATTTGCGAAAGGATCTAAATACCAACTATATTCATGTCTAAAATATCCTGGAATCGTTCCTTAAAATCAGCATGAAGAACGTCCAAGTGTTGGGAGTAAGTAAGTAAATCTTCCTGACTTGCAGAGACAGCTGATAACGGGGGAAAGTGACTGTATTCACCTCTACCTAAATTTCGTTTGAACAGAAGAAGTTTCCTCACAAAAGCAGCTGTGACTTTTTTTGTTTTTTAAATTCAACTCATCACATTGCAATTGTAAATTTACTTCGTTAAATATTTTAAACAGGTCTGTCAAATAATCGATGTCATTTTTTGATGTAATCAGGTTTGCGCCCAGTTTTTCGTGTCTGTTTTCAAGGAAATCTAGTCAAAAAGATTGTAAAAACGATTCAGACAAGTATCCTAAAGTTATTACAAGTATTGGCCAAATAGTCTGTCACTCAATGAATTGCTTCCAATCTTATTGACTGCTCTAATAACGTAATCAAGCGACGTATGCAGGCGTTCATTCAGATTTTTTGCAACCAAATGCTGACGATAACACAATGTACAGCGAGTACATTTGGTACTGCTTGTTTCAAATGAGCTATGAAACCCTTATCACGCCCCGTCATTGCAGTAGCAGCTGATAAAATATTACGAAAAGGGATTTCTTTATCTTGAAAAAACTTGTTCATGGTATTAAATATCGATTCTCCCTTTGTACCGGTTTCCAATTTTTTTAGCACATAATATCTCTCTCTTTTATAAATCTTACGTATGATAAAAGTAGTGCTTCGCTATTTGGTAGAGTTGATTCTACGAGTCGAATGGAAAATTTGCAAGTCTTTAAATAATCGCATAATATTTCAATGTCTTTAGCCATTTCATCTATTCTTCTTTGCACTAAATTATTACTCAGAGGTATTTTCCTGATGATTATGATGGTGTCTTATGATGAAGAAAAGTTTTTTTATTTCTTTGAGGCAAGATTAATTCCTCGCCAGCTGTGTGTGGTTTTCCCGCTTTTCCGATTAATAATAAAATACTATATGAAGCTCGTAGTCCATCATCTTGTTTAGAAGACGACGCAAAAAGGTTTGATATAGTTGGCTGCTTTAAATATTTCTTTTTCAGTCCTTGAAAATAGGATAATTCCTTGTCCTTTAGAAATAAATAAAAACAAATAAATTGTTATCGTTGATATTTTTTAATTTTACGATAACGTTCTAGATATCATATACTTTTTAATATCATTCCGATTAGGGCATTGTCAGATTTAACTAAATTGGAACCATGATGGTAACTTAATTTTTTGCTTCCATTTGAAAAATTGATTTATTGATACCATTTTAAATTATAATTTGGGATTAAACGGTGGGGTTTATCGATTCTGATGAAGAGTATCTTTTTTGTTTGGTATTTTATTACCTTAAAATGACATATTCATTTTTGCAATATCTGTTAAAATTTAAAATATATAGGAAAAATAAAATTTGGGTTTCAGGTAAAGTGCCCTCTAGTGGAACAGTAGAGAAACATTTTTGCAAAAAATTATATAAATCAATAATCTGAGTCTCTGTGCCAAATATTAATTTGATTATCGAAATACAACGGTTAAGCAAATTAAATTATTTACTGTCACTAATATCATAAGAATTGACTAAAAAAGTATGGGTTTCAAATTGACTAATAACGCGGTTTTATAATCTCAATTTGTATCATAATGAACATTACTATAAAACATATCGAAGACATTTAGTCTGAATATTAGAGAACGGGAGTAGAATTCAAAAATATGTTTAAAAATAAAATATAAAATGTTCAAGAAAGAAGTGTTTTTTTTTATTCTTGGAGTATTGTTTTTTATTTTCATTTAATTGTAAATGAATCTATTGACGTAAACATTCAACATTTCTAATGAAATTTGAAAAATCAAATAAACAACTGGCTAAGTGATTGAATAATCGGGGGCGGCGCTGGCTCTTTAGCGACGCCTCGCGAGGCGGGCATCGCAAAGCGTCGCGATGTTGGACAAACAGACTTTTAATTCCGTTTTCATTTTTACCGTTTATAGATAAATGGTAAGGACAGTAGTAGAAGGGGCAAGGCCGTTTCTCGACCAAAATCCCATGTTATTTCTTATGGAGGTTCAATCTGCAATTTTCGGCTCATTTTAAGGCGTGGTCACTTTTGCTCCAGGCAGAAGCAGTTTTGAACGGGGTTGTTTAGAACAGGTGCGGTTCTAAACAGGGTTGTTTAAAACCACCCCTTTTCTAAACAACCCTGTTTAGAACCGCACCTGTTCTAAACAACCCCGTTCAAAACTGCTTCTGCCTGGAGTAAAAGTGACCACGCCTTAAAATGAGCCGAAAATTGCAGATTGAACCTCCATAAGAAATAACATGGGATTTTGGTCGAGAAACGGCCTTGCCCCTTCTACTGACAGTTTATAATAGGGCCAGGAAGAATTTTGTATCGGCTTACACTATGTATATATTTTATGTAAGTCTATATAAGCTCGTACAATCCAAACGACTATTATATAAATTAGAACATGCCATGTGTGGCATAGTGTTCTTATGGATATTTTGTGAGAAAATTGGCTGTAAGAATTGTTTAAGAAATATGTTGAATACAACACAAGCGACGTTTAACTTCGCTGGTCGGACTATTCTCCACCCGATCACTGAGATTAAATGACGATTAGTACTCGGATGGGTGACCGATTGGGAACGCCGTGTCCACAGTACACGGAATTTATAATAAAGAAAGTTTGCGTTCCCGCGCAAAATTGTTAGCTTAGGAGTACTGGAATTAGGGGGCGCTGACCGTGAAACTCGCCTATCGCTACCTACAATGAAATTTTACTTTTCAATATTAATATTTTCAACATTAATCATTAAGATGGCACCGCAAGCATCAAGAAGGGTGGTTTTTGACATTTTGGTGAAGATTAAGACCAAATAATCGCCATGTTTGCTGTTCGATCTACGCTACGCGTCGTTGTTGTTTTCCATCGAGCTTAATAGTACCTATGTTAGAAAGGAGATTTAAAATACAATCAAGGATTTCAATTGACAAGTGTAAAAATAAGAAACCTAAGTTTTGTAGGTACTATGAGCTTTTTGTTAAATTTTTCTCGTGAGTTTATAAACAAAAGAGCAATTTAAGAACCTAGAGATGTATTTTCCACACTCGTATAATTAAATTTATTTTAGCAACAAATTCCATGATGAAAATCATTTGGAAATTAGCAAAAATAATAGAGTGATTCACAAATTTTAAATGACGACTACAAATAATGAAATAACTGATACACTGATCCACGTTTTTTATTTTAACCATTATTTTAATAATTAATTTAAATAAGTATTAAACCGTTTTAATAAATACCGGAGCTAATTTATTATCAAGGTATATATTTAAACTTTTATTTCGCCCAACTTTAATACTACAGAAAAAATTTTGTACAATCTACTAGATAGGTAGGTATTAAGATTGCGAAAAAATTGTAGGAGATAATAAGTGAAATCTAAAAGTATATTTACATAGTATATTTTTTATAATTGAACTAGTTTAATTAACTTATAAGCTTTAAAATATTGTGAAACTAACTGTTATTTTTGTCTTACCTTCTTTCTTAATAATACCTATTACTGCTCATTTGGTCTTAGCTTTCTACATTGGCCTTATAGGTTATTCAATTTATTGTATTATAGGTATAATTCATTAAAATATCATGTTACTAAATATTTTATGGATTTTTTTTTAAATTTTTACCTTTTAACCAATCATCAGTGGCGGCTGGTGAAATTTCAAAGTTGTATATCTCTGTTCCTAAGTACAGGACCCGAACCAAATTTACGGGTTTTAATAGTGAGCCCACTGGGAATGTTTTGGTAAAGAAAAAAAACATTTTGTAATTTGCGAAAAAAAGTTAAATTTTTGGTGTGCCCCTCCTAGGAAAAAAATGAAAGCGTCTAGGTATTTTATTTATTCTTTTTTCTAAACAAATGTTACATCATTCTGTCGACAGTTTTTAAATTTTGAGAGAATAAAAGGTGTTAGTAGAAAGTTATAGTTATTTGAATGTTTTCTTAAATTTTATTTTAGGCTTAAAAAAATTCAAATGACTATAACTTTCTACTAATACCTTTTTTTCTCTCAAAATTGTTTAGAAAAAAGAATAAATAAAATACCTAGACGTTTTCATTTTTTCCTAGGAGGGGCACACCAAAAATTTAACTATTTTTCGCAAATTACAAAATGATTTTTTTTTACCAAAACATTCCCAGTGGGCTCACTATTAAAACCCTTAAATTTGGTTCGGGTCCTGTAAGTAGGAACAGAGATATACAACTTCGAAATTTCACCAGCCGCCACTGCCAATCATGTGGCATAATTCTGCTGTATACCATATAGGTTGTATATGCAAGATTTACATTGCAAAAAGCCATACTTTGTCCATCGGAACTACCATAATATCATACACTTACGTGCATAGAAATCGACCCACTTCACAATTCTGAAATCGAATGCATTTTCTTAGAAACCAGTCATAAAAGTCACTAAATAAAAAAAGGGCATCTCGACTAATCTAGACCCACTGTAATGGGTATTAGATAATCGTCTTGGAGTTAGAAGAAGCAGTAAAGGAAGCTTCATTGAAAATATTGCCAAGCAAATCTACACAAATGTGTGAAAATGCGTATTCTAAGTTTATAAAATGGCAAGCAGATAAAAGGTGCAGTTCCCTCTCAGAGACCGTGTTGTTAGCATATTTATATTCTTTTTTCCACAAGGGAAATGGTAACAAATGATACATTTTTGCACCTGTCAAGAGGGGAAAGTACATTTTTTTCCTGTCACAGAAAAAATACCTATTCACACTCGTTCGACTTGTGCCAAACGCGAGAAAAGAGTAATTTTCATAACTTGTACGATATACTATTATGTACGATTTTATTATAAAGTACCTACTGTTTATGGTACAGTTTTGCGGCCATAAAGTGGCTTATTATTGTTATTAGTATAATAAAATTACTTTATTGCTTTTGAAGCTGGCCAGTAAACTGTTTTCATAAATTGTCTTGATTGTCTTACCACACCATTCTTCAAATTTTATGTTGGTAATACTACCAAATTACTTATCATGGTAGCCTTGATAAAATAACAAATCATCGACTACACACAGCATTACCAACTTTTAAAAAATAAAGAAATGGTTTCATTAAAAGCTTATTACGATACTGAAAACGATATCGAAAAAGCTTTGATATGACACCAAAATAGAAAAATGTTTTTAACTTTCTGCCAGTCACTGCATTACATATGAAAGAAACTAATATAAAGTTATCATTTCAAAATCAAACATTCAATAAAAACAAATTTAAAGTTACCAAATCCCTAGTACTTCGCCCGAATGTACTAGGAATGCAGTAATCGTGATCCATAATAAATTAATAATATCTGAAAATGTTAGTAAAAAGTAAACACACCACTCCACAACATAATGATTTTTTTCTGGAATTATGTAATTTGAGGCGAATATTACAAATCTGAATGTGCTGAATACAGTCAAAAATAATAGAAGACGCGTCATTTTTGAGTGCGCCGGGGGTGCTTTACATGGGCGAGATTGTCTATAATTATATTCTTTTCGGGATTGACATAACCTCCAAAAATTTTGGTAATTAAAACAAAATTAAAACTATAAGCTTTTCCACAAAACTACTCGTTTAAAATCGTAATTTAGGCCGGAAAACATATAATTACCATAACATTAATTAATTTTGGGTAATGTTTGTCTAGATAATTGTTAAATAAATAAAATATGTTTGCCTACTTACTTTTCCATAAAAAGAAACGCTTTACAGATACACAAAGTCCAACAATATACTACCAAAATGTCTAATAAGCACAAAATAATTAAAATAATGGCAAAATGCTTTCTGAAAACACCGAAAACCAACAACCATATTCCTTAAAACAAACTTTGGTTTCACACGTCATAAATTAAAATCGAAAAATAAATAGCGAAGGAACGCGGAATAGATAAGACGGGTTGAAGACTGCCGGAAAAGGATATGCCGGTGCAAAGGCGTAAGAAAAGGATGCCCATCTACTCGGGCTACACGGCATTTGATGTGAGGTGCTGCACATATTCCACCTGTTGCCGCTTTTTCGGCTGTAAGGATTAGATGTGGAATATGAATCTTCGTCGCGTATACTTTAACTAAAGTTAAGTGAAACCGCAAAAAAAAGGTAACGAAGCCGACACCTTTGACGCAGCCGTGCCGATATCACACAAATCATGTTTCAAACGAGCATCTGTCTACGTAACGTCTTAATTATAATAAAAGGACTCCCTCCTCTGCATGCGCCAATATAATATTACCCTTAGTGGAAAAGAGACAAAACGAATCGTCGCTGCAGGTGTTCCTTCACGAGACACGGCCGGCTATGAGCGGCAGGCCTTTGTCTGGCTTTTTATACCACTTAAATCTTAATAATTTAGATTTATGAGATTCACTTAGGACTGGTTATACTATACATGTAAGTGTATGTATGTTACGTAAACGGCGTTTTCTGAATTAGGGAACGTTGGCAAATATTTTGACAGGTGTCAACGGTCGCCATTAAAATCTTACGTGATATTGAGTATAGCAAGGCACTCTTTGCAGTATTTACAATAATTGTAACGTCTTCAGGCATTTCTTCATCATCCATTTTCTGTCTTGACCTTTATGTTTGACAATAAACAAAAAACGCTTCAGAAATTAAGGGCAACGAAATTCAAAGCAATGTCTACTATATTGAATACCGATATTTTCATTGTTGGTACTTTATTTTTTTAGCCAAACATTAGTGAAAAATCGCAAAAAACAGTATGACATCGTACATGGAATCTTGTATATGACACACGTACACAATGAGGGATTATTGGACTCGCTCTTTTAATGGCATCGCTCGCAAGCTTGCTCAACCATAAACAGAATCATTCAATATAGCCGTATATTATGTACTAGTGACATATAATATTATTTCAGTTGCACATAAGGGAGCACACTTGAGAATCTAAATTTAACTCAGTACAACTTTATCTCCATTGTTTATAAACGCCTCTTATTAGAGAAACATTTCAAACTTCCCCCGTACGCGTCCCAAACAAGAAGAAATACCCCGGGGAAAACGAAATAATTACGGCTCAAGTTAAGAGTGGAGAAAAATTGCGGACCATTTTTATAATCATTCACCTTTGGAGAATGTATTTTTGCCCTCTTTTAATCCCCCCAAGTGGAAACTGTTTTCGGGGGTGGTGGTCGGGGGGCGGCTATTATTTAAAGTAGCAACGTAAAGGCAGGTGGAAGGTATTGCTTGTATCGAGCGTTTTAAGTTGGGAAAACTTTTACACTTAACATTTTTAAATACACTGACAAAAAAATGACGAGGCCAAAATGTTCAACAATTTTAAAACTTATTAACTTTTGAATGGGTTGTTAAGTTTTGCTCAGATTTTTACTGACTTATAATAATTTTATGCTATGAATAATACGAATACGATTTATTGTCGATTAATATACAAGGACAAATCAAGATGTATGATTTTTTTTTCATTTTGTCAGACATCCTATAGAATGAACTATCGTCCTCATAGAATGAAGTACGTCCCCTCCCATAGAATGAAGTACGTCCTCGGATTGGGATTTAGAAGAGAATAAATGGACCAAATTTTGCGAGATACGTAAAAATGTCACCAACAATAAAAGTTTTTGCTTATAAAAATAAGATTCACATTATGAAAAATTTCATAGGGAGCATAAAAATACGAAAAAGCGATTTTGCGAAAGAGTAAACATACCTTGTTTATCATTTTCTACCAAAAGAACAAATAATATGTTTTAAATTAAAAAATTTAAATATTAAAAGTAACATCATATTTTTTTTAAAGTCCCAAATATTCTCTCTCACACCTTTAACCAAAGTACTAGTTTCTACTAGTGATGCAACGAATAATCGTATTCGCATTCGCGAATATTCGCATATTTCTTGACATTCGCATTCGCAAACGCATTCGGGAAATTTATGCGAACGTCAGAAAAAATATATAAGGTATCAATAATATTAAGTAAATGAAACAAAAAAATATTAATTTCTTATCATTTTTATTAGAAAAGCTTTTTCCATGTATCTTAAGCTAGCCTTGCAATTATATCTGTAATCAGCCTTCACTTTAATATTTGGTATTATAAATAATCAACTTCTCTACAACTCAAACTACACATTTCACTTTTTCTTTAGGTATTTCCCATGACGACAAGATGCCTTCAAGTTTATGAGCAATATTTTCTCCGGTATGGCGGCTGTCATTGAACACATCTGCCTTTAACACTATCATTTTTCTTTCGAAATCTTCTGTAATTCCATGGCAAGTAAAACTCAGTAGCGATACAACAGAACAAGAATCGGACCAGATGTCACTAGTAAATGACATTTTTTCAAAGGACTTCAGCAATTCAAGGATTTTCTGGCTCACTTTGCCATATAAAAGATTTCCAGATAAAAGAAGTAAAATACTGACGAGATTTTCAATTATAGGATGGACATAAGTGCTTCACAAGTCTTACGAATCAAACACATTCCACGAAACTAAATGGTAAGTCTTCCATGGCAATCATTTCACTTATTGATTTATCACCTGCCAAGGACCTCACAGATTATCCCACTGTTTCGTTATTTCGACACATTGTTCAAGGGACATCTACTTTTGTGGGAAGATGATGCAAGTGCAAGTCTACTAATTGCATCCTGTTTTCCTTTTTCGCATTTTTCCAATTCAGAAAACTCTGTTTTATGCATTGACCTCAAATGATTTCTCATAGCCGTTGTAGTTCTTCCTGTTTGGGAATATTCATTGTTACAAAGCTTGCATCTAGTTTGTGCAGCATCGCAAAGCGTAAAATAAGTCCATATTTCAATCGAAACTGATTTACTCATGTTAACAAATCACTAATCACACTCTCAACATTAGAAGAGGGACATTCTAATGTTTGGTTAAAGTGGGGTTTGAACGAAAATACTCGTATTTTATTTTTTTTAAGATCATCTGAATATGAGTTTTTTTCACAACTTCTAGAAAATGTTTAGTACGATGTCTAAGGGACATCACAGGAGTCTCTCTAACAGATGCAGAGTGAAGAACTTGAATTGTGGCAGCATCGTTTTGGTCAATTTCTTCTTCTTCTTGAGATTGAAAACCGAACCAGTTCTTTGTAATTTTTTTATTGTGTTGCAGATTGTCATTTCAGTTATTGGAATTGCTACAAATTTCTCGTTAAACTGTTCCAGGATGTAGCGGTATGATACTTGGCCATCCCAATAACACTGGACTATACAAATCTTTTGTACAGTAGATAGCACTTTGATGAGAAATATTTTAAATTAAATAACTGCTTCATATAATAAAGACATTGACACACATATCAATAGGTGTAATTATTGTTTAATATGTAGAAACTAGTACTTTGGTTAAAGGTAGGTATGAGAGAGCATAGTTGGGCCTGGGAAATAATGTGATATATCTCGTTACTTTTAATATTTCAATTTTTTAATGAAATCTTGTCCTTCGACTGAGGGTTTAATTTAAAATATATTTGTTTTTTTGGTAAAAAATGATAAACTAGGCCTGTTTACTCTTACGCAAAATACCGTTTTCGTATTTTTTATGCTCCCTGTATAAAAAATTAAATTTTTCATAACGTGAATCTTATTTGAAAAATTTAATTCATTTGTCCTCTTCTAAACTCCGTCCGCGGACATAGTGTATAATACTTTTATACAAACATAATTTTGTAGCCAGATCGCTGTGGACCTTTTTTGTTTTTTGATTCACTATTATAGAAGGGGAAGAAAAAACCTCTGCAGGCAATTTGTTTCACAATCTAGAAACTGTAAGTATACGAATAAGTGAGAAAAGTGGGATGTTCTAAGCTTTCTGTTATATGAGGGAGGGAAGGGAGTTTTCTTGTGAGAACTGGGTCATTGATGAGTCAAATGGCTCTCTTTTGGGGGGCATCAAGGATGTTAAGTGTCAAAGGTGACGCCGCTCCCCAGGTGTGGGAACAGTGCTCTAGGTTAGGTCTTATTTGGGAAACATAGGGCGTGTGTAAGTTGGAAGGGGAGAAGTATTTTCTGGCCCGGAAGAGAAAACCAAGCTTTCTAGTAGTTGATGTGGCTGTTGTAATGTGTTTGTGGTTGTGCCAGCTGAGATCATGTTCGAAGCGATGCCAACAAGATCGAACGTTTCTTTGTTCTTTAGGGTTTGGTCATTCATGTGGATGGGGTCAGTGGAGTAGGATTTTTTGCGTGATACGGAACGAGACTAGGTTTTGGAGGTGTTGAACTGAACAAGGTTATATTGGCACCCCAGTCCAAGATTAATTGGAGATCTTGCGGAAGGGATAAGTGCATAGATCTGCGTCTATTATCCAGTTCTAGATTCGAGACCTATTTGACAAAATGAACATTGTAGTGGTGTTTCCAGTATAAATAATACTAAACTCGATTAAGTGAAACTGGCCCATTCCCGTCAAAATTAATAAATGATAAAGAGGACCATATCTGCTTACCTTCAAACACCACACGATTATAAACCTAAAGACACATGTTAAGTATAACGAGGACCTTTCGGTAATAACAATAAAGCCCGCCGCCCGCCGTCGTCTTCGTAGGCGATGGGCGGTATTTTGAGGTTATGTTTAAAATTAAGGGTGGCCTTCGAGGGTCGCCGATTAATTTTCGAAACGTCTTGTAAGACGGTCGTGTTTGGGGTAACGTCGCGGTAATGAGAATTTGAAGAAAATTATGTTGTTGAGACATTTCGGTGATTTATAGCTAATAGACGTATACAAGGACAGATATAGTTGTATAGTACGAAAAAAAAATCGGAATACGCAAATATTACGACAATGTATTTAGTACGTAAATATTATTTAAAAAATATTCGATGTAAAGAGTGAAATGCCCTTTATATAGGATGTTCCTAAACGTCTACTAAATATTTCAGGGTGTGGCTATTATTATTTTTTTAACTGTATGGATAAAAAAAATTATACAGTTTAAATTAACAAAAACTTTTATTTTGTTATCGTTTTCATTCACTTCGCTAGAGGACGCAATGTATTCGTGAAAAAATCACTTTTCGAGATTTGTTTAGATTTTAGATCTTCACGTTTTTTGGACTTTAGATTACGAAAAACATGGTTTCCTATTTTATATTACCCAAATACGTTAATTTCCGTAATCGGAATATATACATTGATTATATTTACCATTTAAAATGGCGTAATAGAATATTTAATTTTACTACCCAATTTTGTTGCACATTTAGAAAATTTACAGCTGCTGTAAGAATCATATTTCTTTCTAATTTCTTAATATTATGTAACGAGTTATTCGTACACAATTGTGGATCTTAAATACAAACAGCTGGAAATGAAAAAACATTTCTACTTTTTTTGGTAACTAAAAATGTTTGTTCAATTTAGGATCGACAATAATTGCGGATAAAGTAGAACCCGTTACAAAATAATAAATTAGAAAACAAAAAGAAATAGAAAGTAAATTTATGTAGATAGTTCCACTGCTGCATTTTATAACTTTTACACAATTAACACTAACAATAAACATATTATAGGATATACTTAACAAAAACATTGCTTAATTGTTTTAGACTAATATTACAAAGTGAGCACATAAACATAGTTAAATAATACTGTAACGTGCGTTACTGCGAAATCGCGTGGATCCGCGAGACTATCAACTCAACTTAATGATTCCGAGATTAATCTATGCTGCAATAATATTTTCGAGTGATCTGGTTCGGTCGCATGGGTTCGCGATAGCATGAACTCCGGGTAGAAATATCAATCGCACTGACTTAGTTGCTCGTTGGTGTCTTTTGACTTGTCACTTGTCCACTGTCGTACAGATGGTATTTTAACTTTGACAATACTGGGCAACAAACGTGCTTCCTAGAGGAAATTTAAATAATCCGATTTCATCCCTTTTAATATCACGGATGATCTATTGTCAGGGATTCTCAAGGGTAAGTTGTGATGATTTTCTGTTTATTTTTATATATTTTGTACGGGCGTGTTTTCCAACTTAAAATTTCTTGTGTTGAAGTTTGACGATGTCGTTTTTTTAGGGAGACCCAGTCTAATTACACAGGACCACAAATGGGAACTGAAAAAAGTCCTTTGGCGAGATTGATATCCTGTATGTATTTTGGTGCGCTGATTACGAATCCGAGGTCCATATAACCCCAACACGTCACGTTCAAGGTCATTTGAAGGTCAAATGCATATATTACGGAAAAACAGAAAATATGACTACGGATTCGGAAAGAGCGGGAAATTTTACGTCCAAATATGTAGTTTTTAGTTTTTCCAACATGACCCTCCAAGGTCATCTGGGGGTGAAATGACTCACCGATAGACCAAATTCTTATTTCCCATATACATCATCACCTTGAAAGTGACGTGCTGGGATTATATGGACCTCGGATTCGTAATCAGCGCGTCAAAAAACCTAAAGATACCTGACTAAGTTGTACGTAAAAGTCTGTAGTTGTGATGATGTACCTATATGGGAATTGGGAAATAAGAATTTGGTCTGTCGGTGAGTCCTTTCACCCCCAGATGACCTTGGAGGGTCATGTTAGAAAAAATAAAAACTACATATTTGGACGTAAAATTTCCCGCTCTTTCCGAATCCGTGGTCAGATTTTCTGTCTTTCCGTAATATATGCATTTGACCTTCACATGACCTTGAACGTGACGTGCTGGGGTTATATGGACCTCGGATTCGTAATCAGCGCACCAAAATACATATAGGATATCAATCTCGCCAAAGAACCTTTTTCGGTTCCCATTTGTGGTCCTGTGTTATTAATGGTCTAATTTCAGGACACTTAATTTAATTTCGTAACGTTACATTACCTTATGGATTTGCCAAAAGGTTTAATTATTTAGACAATTTATTTATGATTTATTGAATCACGGTGTCACGAGGTTGTTTGGGGACATTTTGGTGATCGGATTTTGAGGGTAGTTCTGGGAATGTGTCCCCCTCGAAGTTTTTGAAGTAATGAAACGACTCCTGGAGTTCCAGAGCCAGAGATACGAACATCGTAAACATCAAGCTAAATACCTAATTTCATGATTGATAAAAAAGCCAAATGTTTTTTAATAGCCATATTTTTTTTATAGAGAAAACTGTTTTAAGTTACCTTCTAGCCTGCGAAGGCGTTGCAACCCCTAAAGCTAGTAAAGTCACCATTTCCCCCTTTTTTTCCTACAACTAATGTCTACTACCATGCCTTCTTTTCAAATTAAATATCCAGTTTACTTTTTAATGTGGTTTCATTTTGTGCACCTTTTTAGTTTACATGCAGGATCTTTAATTTATGGGTGGTTTGTTGTTTGACACATTTATATTACAGCGAGTGGCGCCAAATTAGATATTTGTTTGGGTACACACCGATAATGTTAAGGGGTGTACATTTGTTTTAGGTAAGTACATTGATTTGCTCATTATCAGATGCCAATAATGAGCTTTAATTATTATTAAACCCCGACTCTTGTATCACTGCCACGCAATATTGAGCTAGCTGATGGCTTGTTTGTCATATATCCTAGCCCTTGAATATAATAATAAATTATTAATGCCAGCAATGTAAATTGTTATAATACACTCACTTTATTTTTATTCTGCGTCTATTATTCAGGTCTTGATTCGATACTTGTCTGGAAAAATGAATATTGGAGTGAAGAGTACTATCGTCAGCATAACTGTGGATGGGGTTGGTAGTTGAAGAGAGAGCAAGTCTTTAATGTGAAGAGGAAATAGGGTTGGTGCCAGAACGGAACCTTGGGGACACTATTTTTTTTTTTAATATGGGTTTTAAATGTGGGTTCTCTGTCAATTTATTAATCTCTTTAAAATGTGTCATTAGAATATATTGTTTGTTTATTTGGATAAATAAATGATTTGAATTTCAATTAATGAAACAAAACAACGTTCCACTAACTAATTAAATACAATGTCTAAAAGAATCCACGGTATTTTTACTATCAGCACTATTGAAAAAATAAAAAATAAAAATGTATTTATATATTTAAACGGATAACGCCTAGTTTTAATAAACATGACATTCACAAGAAAGCATATGCCTTAGACAAGCCAAAATACTTCATAGCGTGATTTTGCAACTAGAAATTGCAGATACGCTAACCCGAAACGTGGTGTTTATATTCACATGATTTATAAAAAAAAAACTAAAAATTAAACAAAAATTCAAAATCTTATAAGGCTTATAAATTCATCTAGCAAAGAAGTTGAAAACTCTGATTAAAGTACCACTTCTTCTTTTTCAAAATCTCCCTAATATTACGGTAGTTAGGAGATCAGTCGATCAGCTGATTTGAATATAGAATTCAAGCAATAAAAAAAGACGGAGAACAGGGACAGGGAAGCAAGGGCGAGATGAGAAGATGTAATCTGTAGCTGTTAAAAACAATGTGCGGAAGAAGTTCTTTGATGTCGGTAATTTTTCACAATTTAGTGTTATAATAACTTATTTATAATATCTTATAATAGTGGCGAAACCCGTTTCTTATGCGAAAAATAATACCCAAGGCAGAAACCTACCAAAAATGGATGCTTTTACTGTGGCGCAGGCCAAATTTTGAAGCGTCGCTGAAAGAACATTTTTAAATATGTAGGAAACTAATATCATATTTCACGAAAGTAAGTTTTTTTTTTAAGTATAATGGCAATAACTGGCAATTATAAACTAGGCTACTGTTGGACAGTTCTAGCGTAATTTATTTATTTTTTAGTAGAACAAATTTAAAATATAATATTCTCCTCAAAAATAATATTCTGGAAACGTCGCATGTGCGGGAGCTCGTACGGTCAGGTTTTTGGGTGTTCGATTAAACCAAGTTGTTCGATTAAACCAAGAAAAGTATTGAGTGTGTCTCTAGACTACCCCAGAAGTCACCCATTTCAATACATGCAGTGAATTTCATAACACCCTGTATACCTATCAAACTGTTTCAAGTTCAAGGGAGCATGTTTAAACATATCAAGTTCTTGTTAGAAGGTAATCATCAAATATCTTCCTGCTACATCTGACGTACGACAACGAAATTTATCTAGAAATAGTCCATACCGGTTAACGGTTACGTTAGCCATTACTTCAATGGTTATTGCAGGACAAAGGACTTAACAGGAGTTGATAATACCTTCAGGAATTCCTGCATTCCTTTAAGCGATTCTATGACATCAGGACGCCATATAAGAAACTGTATCAGGATACTAACTGCGTGGGATGAAAAGCAAATTACTATTATAGTGCCACATATAATTTTGCAGGAAAATACAGTGGTTTCTGAAATATATTTGATCAGGAGAAAATTTACCTTTAAAAAGCAATTCATAAATAAATGGAATTAAATGATCCATTAATTTAAGCCAACATTATTTTTTTATTGTTTACATTTCTAAGAAATGTATACTATTTCATAAAAGACGAAATATCTAAACCTGTTCTTGCGAAAACAAAACGGTTTTTCACCTTAACTTGCCAAAATGCTGGCATTTTTTTCTTCATACCTTTTGTCCATTTGAACTGATTCATGAAAATTTCTCGAAAACATATTTTTTGAAAGCACTTTTTTCGAAAATATCTTTTCGAACATAATTATTCGAAAACTAGGGATGTTTTCAAACTTTTTTTTTCGGAAACTGACTTTTAGAATTTTTTTTAACCACTTTTCGAAATTAAATTTTTTTTAAGAAAACATGTTTTTATAAAGTACATAAAGATTGTTTCGAAAACGACTTCGAATATTTTTATATAAAAAAACTTTTTTAAAGTAATTTACTACAGAGTTACATAGCAGACATAAGGGAACGTAAATCTGACCCACGATACACTTACAACGGTATGCTACGCTATGACGTCACTTCGAGGGAAAATCCTAAATTGACTAGACGCTTGCACCCCTTGTACATAAGTACAGGTCAGTTTATTGTTAATAATAATAATAATAATAAAGATGTTTATTTATGCCAATAAAACAATTAAAAATATAAATATAAAAATGATAAACTAAAAAAGAAAACCAAAAAATGACAGTAGTATACTAGTTGGCATAAATAGGTAGGGTTTTGATTTATAAAAAATCATTCTTCCAATCCTACCCTTACTAAATATTTTTTTATATTTTTTTTGAAAGTTATATAGCTTAAGCCCCTCACACTAGAATTAGAAGGAATATTATTATAAATTACAGAAGAGGTATATTTAAACGAAGACTTATATTTTTCAGTATGATGTTTAGGTATTTCTATTGCGTTCTGATTTCTAGTATTAACATTATGAATATTATTCCTGAATTCAATTTTTTCAAATAAATATCTTGGTTTCTGAGTTAAAATTATTTTATAAATAAAACAGGATATGTGAATTTCGCGTCTTTTTTCTAATTTAATTAAATTATGTTGGTCAAAACTAGGTGATACGTGATCATACTTTTTTAGCCCTATTGAAAAACGAACACAGTTATTTTGAAGAATTTGTAATTTCTGTTTATCTTCGTTACTGATATTTTTGTGATAAATGATATCACAGTAATCTAATCCACTTAGAATAATTGAATCAACCAGTCTAAGTTTAGTATCGGTATTTAAGTAGTCCTTAAAGTTATATAAAATTCTTAGTTTGTAGTATGCTTTTTTAATTATATTTTTTATATGTTCATGAAAATTAAGATGCTGATCAAAAATTACTCCAAGATTTTTGCCAAATTCGATTGACGGAATCTTAAAACTATTGTTAAGAACAATTTTGAAATCAGAATTATTTTTTATTTTAGTGATTAGTGTTTTAGGACCAGTTAAAATTAAGTTAGTTTTATTTTCATTTATTTTTAATCCGTGATCAGTTATAGTTTTTGAAATATTTAAAATATCCTTATTGATTAAGGAAATACTATTTTTTAAATCTGTGTACTTGATTGAGTGGTATATTTGAGTATCATCTGCAAAAGCTAAAAGATTACCGTGTTTAATAGATAAATGAAAATCAAAAGTGTATATAATAAACAATAAAGGGCCTAATACTGATCCTTGTGGAACACCTCTAGAAATAGGCAGTGAATTTGAAATGTCACAAATGTATTCGTTTGCAATTTTTGTCACTTGTTTTCTGTCAGATAAATAATGTTTGAACCACTGGCAAGTTTTTAGACTAAAACCTATATATTTAAGCTTTGCTAATAACATTTCATGATTTAGAGAATCAAGGGCTTTAGCCAAATCGAGAAAGACTATATTAGTAACAAAACCTGAATCCCAATTTTCTAAAATATCATCTTTAAGTTTACAGAGTAAAGTAGTAGTACTAAAATTTTCTCTAAAACCTGATTGATTTTCTGGTAAAATATCATATTTTTTAAAATACTCTATTATTTGGTCAAAAACTATACGTTCTAAAATTTTAGATATTACAGAAAGTAGAGAAATTGGTCTAAAATCATCTACATTTTCTGCGTTGTGAATTTTAGGAATCGGTATAACTAAACTAGTTTTCCAGATATTAGAAAAATTATTATTTAGAATAGAACAATTTATTATATGTTTAATAGTATTTAAAAAATTATTATTCATACACAGATTTAACATGCGTAAAGTAATACCATCTGTTCCACATGATTCAGTTTTAATTTTTGATAAAATTTTAACAATATCATAATTTGTAATTGGTTTTAAATTTAGAAACACATCTTTACCAATTTTAGAAAACTTATTACCTATTCAAATAAAAAGATAGTAAATTTTGGTTTGGAGATCCATTTTTTACAGAATTTATAAAATGATTATTTAGTACTTGTGCACAAGGATATTCATTTACTGATTTAGATTCTTTTAAATTAATAGTAAATTTTTTCAAGTTTTTCCAAAAAAGTGTTGGATTATTTGGATTTATATTATTCTTTATAAATGTTTGCTTTTCTTTCTTTATAAATTTAGATAGAAAGTTTCTTATTTCTACATAATCTTTCCAATTTGATTCAGATTTATTTTTACAATATTTTTTGAAAGCTTTTTTTTTTAATTTTGCAAAATTTTTTATATTCGAATTAATCCACGAATTTGTTTTTTTATTTTTATTTATTTGAACTGGTGCATGTTATTGTTGGGTAGTGTGTTGAGTTGACGTCTATTAAAATATTATTACAGGTCAATTTATTGTCGTGTAGGTGTTGAGTTGACGTTTATTAAAATATTATTGTCATATTTCATTTGCTCAGGTAAGCGCCTAGTCAATTTAAGATTTTCCCTCGAAGTGACGTCATTACGTAGCATACCGTTGTAAGTCTATCGTGATCTGACCAAACACAAAAACGGTTCGTTTAGGTTAGTTGTTAGTTTAGGATTTTTGTCATTTTTTCATTGACATTTCCTAAGCCAGAAGAGTTCATAATTTAAATTTAGAAAAACTATGTTATCTAAGAAATTAATATATTTTCGGAAAATGTATTTTTGAAAGATTTAAAAAACATATTTTCGAGAAACTTATGTATTTGTTTTTTAAAAAAAATTTAATTGATTTAGCATCAAAAGATGTTTGTTGAAAAAAAAAACAGAACAATTGGTCATCCTAGCTCACAAGCGACGGGAAAAATTGTTTGATTAATATGAAAGTGCAAATATTGTAGCATTTTTTTATTTAAACCTTCTGCTCATTTGGGGGATATAATGATATAATACGAGTACTTACGGAAGTACCATTTTTAGAAAACAGTTTGTATCAACCACAACAATAAATGTACCAGATTCCACGCTATTGGTGTACCAACTTTTTTAACGGCGGCAAATTTAAAAATTAGTTTCATAGCATACAAAATCCTCAATTTTCCTCACAATCCCACGCTCCTCAAAAATCCTCAGCTCACCTGTAAATTCCTCACATTTTGAGGAATTCCTCACACATTGGCAACACTGCAAGCGACCGACAAATTTAATCTAATGCCACTTAAACAATTTGAATTTCTCGAACTTCCTAGGGTCGATTTAGTACGACCAGGTACCTAAGCTCTTAACATCTAGAAGTTTTGGTAAATTTTACATCTGGGTTCGGAGGGTTTTGACCAACTAATTTGAAAAATTCACTTGTGTGCCACGGGTAGAAAGTAACAGTCAAAAAAGTGACAACTTTCAAACTTTTAAAAAGTCAGAAAGTATTGCCTATACTTATGGTTGAAAATAAAAGAAATTATTATAGAAAATAACTGAGTATGGTAATATCGGCGCTGAATATTGCTCTCTTAAATAATGCATGATATCGGTTAGAAAAATTCATCCCGCACGTCACTGTCTTCCATTCAATAACACATTAAATGGAGATCCATATGGAAATAATGAATAAACATGCGGCCGCGGCGGAGGGAAATTTGTCACAAAGGTATGTAGCACTAATCGAGGGAGTGTCCCGGCCATTAATAGGAATTACTAATCTGTTGCCATATTTAATTTTTAGTGATGGAGCGCCGGACGGGCGCACGGCATGCATAAACATGGATAATTACTTACGACGACATCAACCCAAAAGAAAAACTCATTCGGTTTGATTTAGGGGTGGGGCGCTCGTTATTTACAAAAATTACGGCATCATGAGACCGAACAAAAAATAATTTAACATACCATCAAAGTTCGTAACATTAACACCCAGATTTCCTATTGCTACGACAAGCTTAGTGTCTATTACAGGACAGCTAAGTTTTGTGGTATGCATTTATTTTTGAGCCCTTTTCGCAATAGGGAGTATGCATATAATCCAAATAAACCTGAAATAATTTTTTTGTATTTGCTATATAAATTCAATATTTATGGTGGTTGTTTGTACTCATTGATTTTGGTCTTTATTAACAAAGAAAAAGATTTTCTACTAGAATTTTTATTCAAAATTCGAGACTTGCAAAATGTGATACTATTGGTTGTGACTTCATATGTCATGTAAATAAAAGTGTTATAATGGCTAGTATATGGTAAGTTACAGTGTTAATTTATCGTCTTCATTATTTCCCAGAGGATAATAGATTTCTTCGATAAGAAACATTACATTTGAATATAAGGAATGTTCATCAAGATCGGAACGAAATTTTTGCAAGGACAATCGGATAATTTTCTAAAAGTTGATGCTTGTCTGATGGATGGCCGTTTATTTGTCATTAAAATTTCGTTACAAATACTTATTATTTATTCTAACATAAAAATAAACGTACAGCCAAATATGCTTACTTAAGTTTGACGATATTGACCTTTAATGATACCTATTTATGTAAAGTTTTCGATTGGCCTAGCTATGTACTTTCTTAAAACATCGGTTGTTTAGGGCATGTGAAAAATGAGGATTTTCAGGGTAGTGTTGTAAATATCCGTATTCTTTAGATATCCGGATAATACGGAATCGGAATCAGCTAATATCCGTATCCATTATCCGAATACGAATCCATTTCTTGACCCGCGCGACAGATCATGTATACGTATGAATGCAATACTAAAACCACGGTAAAAAACATTTTCTATCCGGATACACGGCTAGGTAGGTCGATGCGGTATCGGTATCATTCGAAGTCGAAGAGATGGCTCCATTGGGCCTAAAACCCATCGGGCCTAAAGTTCAACTGGCCTAAACCCGAGTGTAATCGGCTGGCGTTCGGTTAAGCTCATATGGCATAATCCGTTTTACACCCATTTGGCCTAAATCTTGACGTGCAGCAAACTATTTTGCAACGAATACCAATTAAATTAATACAGGCTATTTTGGATTTTGGTTAGAATGGCTGAACAGCTGATCGTAGACGAAATTTCAAATTATCGTCGTCCCATAAAAGAGTGTGTACTAATTTATTTGCACCTTTCTCAGTATTTTATGGATAATTAGTTGTTTTCCTAATTTTGTTTAATTAGCTTACGTTTTAAGAATAGTTTTTAGTGGTTTAATTAATGGTGAATAATATTAACTGTTTTATTGATTTTTTTGGGATAAAACGAAGAGGTCTCAGGTCTATTTGTAGTGCGTTTTTACTTCATTTTCATCAGTTTCCGAGTACCTAATATTTTGTTACTTTAAAATTGCATTTAAGTACTTGACTATAAGTGTTTTTAGAGGCCGAACTTATTAAATAGGTAATCAAAAACTAAACTTTAGCAGTTAATACTTATGTCATACAGGACACATCTGTGGAAGAACTAAAAGAAACTGCTATTATTAGTTATTTCACTTATTTCCAGGAGAAAATCGCCGAACAATTCTAATATTTTCTAGCATCTTATGCAACTGGATACTTTGGAAAATTGTTGCCACAGTACTAACTCCGAAGAACTTTTACTGTCAGCGTACCTCATATCGTACGGTTTTATAATGGGTAGTTCTTTGCTTTTTAAGTGTGAAATGATCTAGAATTGTAATTATAATTTGTGTGATAATCTAAAAAATACAAGACACTTCTTTTTGCTTTCCTGCTCTTTCATACATCATGTAAAAATCATGTTTGTCAAGAAATCCTAACCTAACAAAATTTTAAAATAGGCGGGAGATTTAAAATGCTTACATTACCATTTTGAAAAATGCTCGTAATTCTTAATTTTTAACTGCTACAGCAGCTATTTTGCTGCCTTAGCGGTTGCTAGACATCCATTTTACCTTTGTATAACTTTATATCAATTTTGAAATACCCGGCTTTATCCGCATGACAATTTTACCCGCATAACAGTTAAAAAAACGATTTTCGGGTACCTAACTACCCGCAAATCGGCAACACTGAATCATTGACTTCTTTTACTAAACAGTTTTTACTACTGTTCTTTTTTATATAACTTATAATCCTCTCCTTGCTCCTAGCAACTTTTTAGTAGGCCTTCAAACATGGATTTATTAAGAATCCATGCCTTCAAAGGTGTCCTACTACCCATAGGCAGCCACCTACATAAAGACATGTAACAACGGTTGCCTGTGCGTAGTACTAAAATAACACTAAACATTTAAAATAAAAAATTTCAAATAAAACAATGTGTATTATTTATTATTTGCATTTAGCACTGCTTTTCAGGCGTGACCCGTAAAACTTTAAAGTTGTATATCTCTGTTCTACTTATGAGACCCATGGTAAGGTCAGGTTTGTTAACAGTCCTATTAGGAATATAACTATGCTATCTTTTTTTAGGAAAGGTCATTAGAAAGAGAAAGCATAAGACCAAATATGCCACATCGCAGATCGTGTTGTTCGCTTACACTCGATTCCGATTCCGTTTTCTCTTTGCACTTTGCATTAGTATACAGCCGATGCGAATTTATTTTGATTCCGAATCCGTATTCAAGTTCTCGGCCGGTTCCGGATAATCCGGATTCTTTTAATATCTGTATCCAACGGATTTTTGGATACGTATCCTTACATCACTATTTTAGGGTACTTGCAGTGGTATTTTAGCACATTGGCGCAATACAATATTTATAGGGTCGTTTTTTACAAAATTTTATTGTTTAACAAAAATCATTATACACAAATAAAAAAAAACAAACGTTACATAAACAATTACTGTGCGGGTAAATAATGCCGTTCTTATTTACATGCTATGTGTCTAAACGCACACCTTAGATTCCGAAATTAAATTCGTCGTCTGACTGGTTGACGCGTTGCGGAGAGTAAAAAATTAATCGGATATACGAGTAGTATGTGACACTAGGAATTGTGGAGGTTTCTGTGTTACATATCAAACCTGTTCAACTTTAGGTCTTACAGACACACACTTTGCCACTCTTAAGCATACAATATTTTTTTTATCTAAGATGGTCCACGTAGTCTTGAAGCCAAAATACGGAAAGGAAATGTAATCTACTGGAACACGATTTAAATGACTGAAGGTTAGGGGGGGAAGGACAAACATCTGCAGGCAGTCCGTTCCCCTCCCTGGAGACCCTAGGTATGAATAAGCGAGTGAAGTGGGATGTTCTAGGCTTTTGCCTAGCATACGTAACGCGCCTCTTGTTGTTCTATTAGGAACAGTCAAGGACGGAATTATAGCAGCTAGTTTTTTAGAGCAAAATCCGTGGACGTATCGGTAGAAGGATAAATCCCAAACAGCGCGGCGACGAGCGGGAGAAGGGAGTTTTCATGTGAGGACTGGGTCATTGATGAGTCGAATGGCTCTCTTTTAGATATAATCAAGAATGCTGTGTCCAAGGTGATATCCCTCGATATGAGAATAATACTCTAGGTTAGGTCTTACTTGGGAAACATAGAGAGTGTGTAGAAGTATTTTCTGACTCGAAAGAGAAAACCAAGCTTTTTAGCTGCTGATGTGGTTATTGAAGTGACGTGTTTGTGCCAGCTAAGATCACGTTAGAAAGCGGTGCCAACAAGATCGAACGTTTCATTGTTCTGTAGGGCTTAGTTATTTATGTGGATGGGGTGTTTCTGGATTTTCTGCGTGACAGGGAGCAAGACTGAGTTTTAGAGACGTTGAATTGAACAAGGTTCTTGGCACCCCCGTCTAGGATTAATGTAATATCTTGGGAAACGGAGAGGTGCATAGATCTGGGTCTATTATCTAGATCTTGATTCGAGACCTCTCTGGAAAATGAATGTTGGAGTGAAGAGTACTATCGTCAGCGTAACTGTGGATGGGATTGGTTGGTGAAGAGAGCAGGTCATTAATGTGAAGAAGAAATAGGATTGGTGCCAGGACTGAACCTTGGGGTACGCCAGCATTGTAGGATGGACGTTAGATGAGTGACCGTCCACGACAGATATGCGCCGATTAGAGAGAAAGCTACCGATCCAGGTAAATAGTTTGGAAGGAAGACCATATGAAAGTAGTTTGTTGAAGAGTGCGGCATTCCATACTTCATTAAAGGCCTTGGAAATATCAAGAGCAACAATCTGGGACTCGTCATGAAATTCAAGAGATTTGATCCAGTTATGTGCGACGAAAGTAAGGAGATCAGCTGTGGATCTTAGGTTACGAAATCCGTACTGTCTGTCATGAATGATTTTGTATTTTTCCATATATTTTAGAATTTACAAGTTGATGACTTTCTCCATAACTCTGATGACAACAGAGCGAAGAGAGATAGGTCTATAATTGGATGGAAGGGACTCGAAACCTTTCTTCGGGATAGGCTGCACACGATCAGTCTTCCAGCTGTCTGGAAAGATACCCTTGTCATAGAACAATTGCCGGTACGCCATCGAGACCGGAGGACTTTTTGGTGTCAAGGGATAAAAGAATTTTTTGAACTTGTTTGACCTGAAGTATTATGTCGGTAATTTTGTGAGGTACAGTCGAGTCGTAGCGGTTGAAAGAGCGAGATTGGCGGGAGGAATGAGGGTGGAATTGGCAGCGAATTGTTTGGCAAATAGTTCAGCTTTCCTTTTAGATGTCGAGATAATTTCATTGTCAGAGGTCAGGGGAGGAAAAGTGTCCATACAGAAGTTTTGAGTAATGTTTTTGGCAAGTGACCAGAAAGCATTTTATTTTTTATCCGGTTGTTAAAAGCATTTTTGGAATCTAAGATCGTTTGATTGTATTGATTTCTGAATTGGACGACTTTCGGGTGTCGGGTTTTGAAGAAACCCTTGGTGAGCTTTGACTTTTTTGACCCTGGCTTTATCATAAATCTTGGAGACTAGGACGTTTGATGGCGGAGTTTAGGTCTCTTGCGGGTATGTGGAATGAATCTTTCATTACCTACTTGAATGGCATCTGTGCTATGAGAGCAAATAAGAATCGGGAGTGGAAAAACAGACAGGGTTCCAAGGGAAAGAAGAAAAGAAGTTTCGAAGAACATCCCAGTCGGCAGAATTGTAGTGCCAGATCGTGAGTTCCGGCATGATTTCAACGAACTCGGGATGTGTGGGACAAGAGACGGTAATGAGGCCGTGAAATGAACGACCAAGGGGAGCGCATACAGATGTTGAGTGTGGTTCAGGATGGGTGGTAAGGAATAGATGGAATAGTGGGTTTAGATTGTGGGTAGGAACGCGGGGAAAATATATCGGCTACTTGCTTAAATTGGCGAGCGAGTTGCTAATTGCGAAGGTTTCTGCCGCTCTGCCTTCTGGGTCGGTTTTTGCGAAACCTAGACATTCTTTGCTGTGGACGTTAAAGTCGCCAAGGACGATAACTTCAGCCGAGGAAAATTCGGAGATAAGATAGTCAATTTTTGCACAAAGTCAAAGAACTCATAGTAGGAGTTGTCTGATGGGGAGCGGTAGATGCAACAGATAAATTTAGAGGACGATTTAAGGGTAAGTTTTAACAGAGAACATCGGGTTTGCCTGATTCCCGGTTCGGAAGTCTGGTGCTAGATAGACTGCTGCGTACGTAGGCGCATACTCCACGATGAAGATGAAAAGATGAGAGAAGTTTGTAGCCTGGAAACAAGAGACGATTAATTGAGGATTTGGGACTGATTTGGGTTTCGGTCAGACAAAGAATGTGGGGTTTGCATGATTGGAGGTAGTAATGGACCGAGTCCAAATTGCAATTAAGTCCGCAGATGTTGACAAAGGTTATACTTTTTGAATTCTTCGATGATGGGCCCCCCTGAGCACCCCTCGCACGGAGATCCGAATCGAGGGGTAATTTACCCCCGAAATTTGTATATCCAGCAAATGAGAGCGCCATCATCATTTTCAAATTTGTTTTCTGTTTTGAAGATGTGGATAATTAGAAGAGAATATGATTAGAAGTCACAGAGAAAGAAGAGAAAGAATGACAGTGGGAGAGAAAAGGGAAATGAAAACCGACTCCGCTAAGATTTCACCAGCACTTTCAGAGGGTGCGTGTGGGGGTACTTCCTCGGTCCAGGAAAAGCTCCTACCCATCTATTACAAATAATAGTAATCAGTTTGGTAAATCAATTGATATAGGTACAATCGAACGAGAAAATGCTCACTGGCTTTCGGACTATCACTGAAGTTGTCGATTCATATACGTTTGTATGTAGCATCCCTGGATTAAGCTTTATGTTAACATGTAGACTGATACCCTACTTTTCTTATCTCTTGACGTCACTTGGCACTGAGGGCAAATGGCTGCTCTTTAAATTTTAATAAATTATTTCGAGAAGTAATACATTTTTTAGTTAAATTACCGTAGCGATTTTCTATAAAAAAATATTTTTGGGTTAATGTTACATCAATTTATGGCGAATAAGTAGGTACGTATAATTAAGTAATAAAATAAATGAATGCCCCTAAATCTTAAGACCTTTAACACAATCCCATGCAGCGCAATAAGCAATTCGCCCCCAATAAAAATACTCGTAAAAATCTCCGCCAAACGTTAACAATACTCCTAACTTACCATCCCCTTCCAGCCCGTCGAAAACTGCTCTCTCTCCACCACGAAATGAGTTTACGATCAGCCCAATGTCCCGAAACGAATAGTCTTAAACAACGTTTAAGTGGACACGAGATTTGCCCTACGTGTCTTGTTGGGAGGCCGTAAGTTTAGTTGGGAGTGTAAATTGGGGGCAAGGTCTTGTTGTTGACAAGTAATACTCAGGATTATTCTTGATTCACGAAAGAGGTTTAAGATTTAGTTTTGGTTTAAATTTAAATCGTCTAGTTGATCAGTTAACCAGTTTCCTAGTAAATCATTACAGACCGCCTACCTATAGGAAGGAAGTAATCGGTGATTAAATTTCCATGTTTTACCTTTTCTTGCCCACGACATCGGTACAGTTAAATCACTCAGTATTTTTTTCTAATTTCTTTTAACTCTTTCAACGTTATCTGATTGAGGGATAATTAAGCCTTAAAATGAGCACCGAATGGATCATCCAGGGCCGTATGTAGGGGATAAAAATTATTATATATTATTTTTGTTATGTACCAATTCTTCCTGGATTTATTTTTTTATTTCCTAACCATCTAAGAATACATATGTGTATGTATGTGTTTGTAGGTGTTTGTATGTATGTATCATAGATTAGGGTTTGTTGTATGTATGTATGAGTTCTTGTATGAATGTACATATGTAGTAATACGTAAAAATGAAGTAAAAGGTATCCGGCTACGCCTGGGGGGTGCTGCAGCCCCATAGCACTCCCTCCCCTGGGTGGGCCATTGGTCCCGTTTATTCCTTTCTGGTTGTCGGCATATATAAACTGTCTCTATGAATATATTTACTTCTAAACTCCCTAAAATCCTTTTAATTTAATCCTTAACCATCCTCATTAATTTCCGAGATAATAATCGGACCGAGTGTGTGTGATTCGTCATTCTTACACTTAACACGACTTTTAATTAGTCGAATGGTCAACTGCCACTAATATCGCTAATGCGACGAATTTTCACGATTCTTTTTTCGGTAATGGCTTGTCTAATTTGAAGAAAGATTTATTAGAATATGTCGGGGTGTGTATTTTTTTATTAGACGGAATGGTAAAAATCTGCCATGCCTTTTTTGTATAGTACCCTTGGGAATGAAGGCATTTATTTATTTTTTTTTATAAACCTAACATGCTTTTAAAAAATATATTATTTTTAAAAAAACTTTTGTATAGCGAGTCTAATAAAATTACATGTATATAAAGGGTGTACCAAAATGAACGCACATTTTAAATTTCGCGGCATTTTCATTTCGGTCATAGTATGCTTCTGAAAATTTGGCAGCTGTCGTGTAGATATATTGCGATTATTAATCATGTTGTGAAAACTTATTAGAAATCTGGAAAAGTTAGGTAAAAACAGCTTGTAGAGTGCCATTTTCGGTCGAAATAATGCATCAACACATACGACACACATTGGGTAACATATTAATTCTAGTGACTAATAAGTCCGTAAGTCGAATAACTTGCAAAAATTCTTTTAATAAATAAATCCCAATAACCAGTGTAACTATCGGTATTTAAGAAACATTGTTTGGTTCTTTGATTCTTTAGCAGTGAGTCATGAAACATCGTAGATGCAGGTGAATTAGTTGACAACAGCGTTCAGTCGTTAGTCTGCTGCTGACTGTGATCCTTACACAGAAAAAACTGCTATGCTATTGTCAATAATAGTACTGTTTTTGACCTCTGTCACATTAGTTACATTAAAGATTGTCTCAACAAAACATCATTGAAATAATCAAAAAAATATTGCTTTAAAAATAGACTTATTATTGGAAGTATACCTACTTCTTTAAAAACTATATTACCATTATTTCAATGACCAAAATACTATTGGAATCCAATCAATTTCTAATATTCCTTGGAGTATAGAATTGTTAGAGCCAAAATATTAAACTATTTGATTCGAATGCTTAAATATAATTGGGCGAAAAATAGCTATTTATAGGCGGTGTGATTCAAATTACAAGAACTACGGTTTAAATAAAAAATGTAAAAATTAAGTCAATAATCCATATACAGGGTGTTTTCTAATTGAATGTCAATATTTAAGGAGGCGATTTTTGGGGCTCTTTTAAAAAGAAAACTTCATATGGACGTATGTCCTAAACGTCTTAACTTTGGAGATACAGGGTGGTAAAGTTTTCAAAAATAAATGGTTTTTTATTAATATCTGTAATACCACTTTAGATATTTTAATTAAATTTGGCATACATGTACTATGTATCAAGAGGCATTATTTAGTGTGCCACAATTATTTCTATTTCCACCAGTGGCGTTCGTACGGAATTTCACGTGCTTATTTCGGCAGACATTGATGGTACGCCACTGATTTCTCGAAAAACTAAAATTATTTCTGAAATCCCCAATCATTTCTAAGCAAATTTGATCTCTTGAATTTTTTCAATCCGATGCACGGTTTTTGCTTAAAAAAATAAAAACCTTTTCTCTGCATGATCATAAAAATATCGTTAATATGACAATATCACCATGCAGAGAAATAGATTTTATTTTTTAGATCAAATTTGCTTAGAAATGAATAAGGAAGTTAATTTTTGAGATCCTTATTCATTTATAAGCAAATTTGATCTAAAAAGTAAAATCTATTTCTCTGCATGGTGATATTGTCATATTAACGATATTGTTATGATCATGCAGAGAAAAGGTTTTTATTTTTTTAAGCGAAAACCGTGCATCGGATTGAAAAAATTCAAGAGATCACATTTGCTTAGAAATGATTGGGGATTTCAGGAATAATTTTAATTTTACGAGAAATCAGTGGCGTACCATCAATGTCTGCCAAAATAGGCAGGTGAAATTCCGTACGAACGCCACTGGTGGAACTAAAAAAAATTCTGGTACACTAAATAATGCCTCTTGATACATAGTATATGTATGCCAAATTTAATTAAAATATCTAAAGTGGTATTACAGATATTAATAAAAAACTATTTATTTTTGAAAACGTTACCACCCTGTATCTCACAAGTTAAGACGTTTAGGACATACGTTCATATGAAGTTTTCTTTATAAAATGGACCCAAAAATCGCCCCCTTAAATATTGACATTCAATTAGAAAACACCCTGTATAATTTCAATTAAAATAAACACTCCTTTAAAACGTATAATATATTGGAGAAACAATAAAAAATATTAAGTCAATGGGCCCTATTGTTGGCTGAAATATTATTTCTATTGCTCGCGGACACCCTTGGAGAGGTTAGAATAATATTTCTTTGTTCGTTGACTACTCGTATGCCAAAAATAATAGGATCTTTTGCAAGACTGGAAACTGGAGCAACTTATTTCAGTGTTTTATGGTGAGTAAAACAAATCTAAAAAGCTTTTCAGTAATAAGTGTGTTTTTTTTTTATTTTTAATTCTCTCTTGGTTAGTCTATTTTAGTTGAATTGTAAATGGTAATTCAAACAATAATAGCAATTCTTCATCAAATGAGGTGCATATTCTTACAAATAAACTTCTGGTGAAACCAATGATAGTTTGCATTGAATTTAGAACATGTCATCAAATAATTGTTATATTTGAACGATCCATTAAAAACCAATGAAACCTTATATTTGAAGCAATCTTATAACCTGTTGGTTAACAATGATAAACTAATCATTGAAATAAACCGAACTTGTATTGTGCAATACGGAATAGAGTGTGTCATTGAGTGAATGGGTATCCAATTCAATATACGATAGTGTTTTTTCTGTGTACTAACAGAACTATAGGCTGAGTTCTGTAAATTCGATGAGTGAGTCTTTACCTTTAAGGTATGTAGTTATTTATTTATTATAATATAATTTTATCTTTTAAATTCTTCTATGTAAAATTAGTTAATAAATAGCACTTGTCGGCGTTCGATAAATTTTTATATTTGCCAAGTTTTCTTAGACTTTTAACACATTCATTCAGGAACTACCACTCACTTTCTTTACTTGTAGTACCAAGAGTACCTTAGTAGGTTTGTATTGCATATAAAAAGAATTGCCAAGATGTGCCAAATAATTTTATTTAATTTTTTTAGGTACAACGTCGTTTTCAAAACGAGAACTCTTTGAAGTTTGGCGCAATGAAAGTGTCCATTCAAAACGCACTCATGCCGTTTTAGTATGTTCTCGCTCAAACTGGACTAAACAATAGTGAACGCGAAAAACTGTGGACACAAATAAATCAGATTGTGCAAAATCTACCAGTAGATTACGTGATCAGTGGATGCAATCTAAAAGAACTATAAGTATGTTTAAATCCTGAAACAAGCAATGGCTAGACGCAGATATTCATTTACCAATGTTAGAATCTATTTATAACATATATACTCAATCAGAGGTGGTGTAGTTTTGAGTTTCATAGATACCTACATAATAAGTATTTTTTTAACTGCTTCGGAAGTGTAACAGTTTAGGCTGGGATAGAGACAGTTAGTAGTTGTTAGTTTTGACAATATGTATATGTAATAATAGACTGTACATTACATACATACCATGTACGTTTTATGTTTCCGTTTTTACAAATTGAAATCTCTAGAAGGTTAGGAATACATGATATTTATATATGTTGCCTGTTTTAGGTGTTAAAAGGTTGTCTTACATATTACCTAGATGCGCAAATTTTTCATAGATTTATAACCCGCTTGTTGCAGTTTTCTTTGGAAACATTTTAATTTAATTTCTACGGTTTTTATTTTAATTTATGTTTAAAGGCAATCCTAAACATAAGTTTAGGCTCGATATATTTTACATTTACTTAAAAAAAATGGTTAAATCAAGAATGACTTTTTTAGTTGCTAGATTCGTCCTCTGGACCACTGTGCGACATTGCAAAGACTGATGCAATTTGATTTGAGCCAAGTGGTTCAGTTGGAAACGTGAAACCATGATGGCGTAGCGACCGGTCTATTGACAACAGTCTATTGACCGCAGTGTTGATTCTAGAGTTGATACAAACTGGGATTTTCCGGTAACAGGTACGTTACGTTCCTGTTCCAAGATCATACCTGTTATTTGTTACCTAGTACAGTAAAAAGTACGATTCCAAATGCATTTTAAAAAAACATTAATTTAATTACATTATCAAATATATATCATGCAACTAAAATAATTATTAGGTAACAAAATAAACCATTATTGCTCTTAAATAATCAAATTAATTTCTTGCATGCTCTTTTCCGGCTATATACAGGGTGAGTGGGGAGGAACGCCCAAGTGATTCTACACGTATCTAAATATAAGTCAAAAAACCCAAAAGTTGTAATCCGATTTTCATTTGTTTTCAAATTACACCGTTTTGAAAAAAACACCTAACATAATTTCTTTATTTACAATTTCTTTAATAAAAAATGTTCAAACACCCCCTTAACAACGGCATGATTACACCGGCACACAAAAAAAAAGTGGTCTGTACATTTGACCAGACCCATCTATCTATATGTATTTTGATGCGCTGAATCCAAATCCGAAGTCCGTTTGGCCCGTACACCCTCAAATTTTGAGTAAATTGCAAAAAACGCTGAAAATGGCTAAAAATTGCGAAAAAGTGCAGTTATGAAAAAGAAGAAAATTTTATTGAACTAGATCAAAATGGCTAAAAATTGCGAAAAAGTGCAGTTATGAAAAAGAAGAAAATTTTATTGAACTAGATCAAGTATGTTTCTTATGTATTTTGATGCGCTAAATCCAAATCCGACGTCCGTTTGGCCCGTACACCCTCACAATTTTGAGTAAATTGCGAAAAAACGCTGAATATGGCTACAAATTGCGAAAAATGGCAGTTATGAAAATGAAGAAAATTTTATTGAACTAGGTCAAGTATGTATGTATGTGAAGTTCGTTTGGCCCGTACACCCTCAAAATTTTGAGTAAATTGCGAAAAAACGCTGAAAATGGCTAAAACTTGCAGTTATGAAAATGAAGAAAATTTTATTGAACTAGATCAGCGTTTTTTCGCAATTTACTCAAAATTTTGAGGGTGTACGGGCCAAACGAACTTCACATACATACATACTTGACCTAGTTCAATAAAATTTTCTTCATTTTCATAACTGCAATTTTTCGCAATTTGTAGCCATATTCAGCGTTTTTTCGCAATTTACTCAACATTTTGAGGGTGAGTAGTGATAGATAGGGAATTCAACGCCCACACTGTGTGTAAATCGCATACGCAAACCCAACCCAATCAAAACCGAGTAAACGAGAGCAAACCCAATCAAACCCGAGCAAACGAGAGCAAACCCAACCCGATACCGAACGCACCTAATCAAACCCAACTGTCAACTGTCATATGTCAACTGTCATCTGTCAACTGTCATCTGTCATATGTCATACGTCATCTGTCACACTTTTGGGCGTTAGTTATTTTGGTCTTAACTACTTGGGCACTATCTATTTTGGGGGCACTATCTATTCTTCTCCTTCTTCTTCTTCTTTCTGCCGTTTTTGTTCACGATGACGTCACAAACTTTTTAATCCTACCTAATTAAATGTATTTATTTCGTAAGTCGCATATGCACTGAAAAAAGTTTTCTGTCCAAGGCGCGGATCGAACCCGCACACACCATGTGTATAATTTCGTATTATATACGTTTCCCAGCTATAGAACCAAGTACGCCACGGCACCTAGTTGAATAAATAAACCGGGAAAATGATATCTTCCGGGAGTTTGGACGTGACGTAGTAGGTATGTTTTATGTGTTTTTTGCGATATACAAATTAAAAAATACGTAACGTGTTCGGGGGCGTTGTCAGAAGGCGTTTAAAAAAAGAATGGCGATGATCGGCCCTTTGGCTCCGGAGAAAATAATAGTATTATGCTACTACATACATATAACGCGTACTGCGCATGGCACGTTTTTGCGATATAAAAAATTAAAAAATACGTCACGTGTTTGAGGGCGTTGACAGAAGGCGTTTAAAAAAAGAATGGCGTTGATCGGCCCTTTGGCTCCGGAGAAAATAATAGTATTATGCTACTACATACATATAAAGCGTCGTGCGCATGGTACGTTGTTGCGATATAAAAAATTAAAAAATACGTCACGTGTTCGGGAGCGTTGACAGAAGGCGTTTAAAAAAAGAATGGCGATGATCGGCCCTTTGGTTCCGGAGAAAATAATAGTATTATGCTACTACATACATATAACGCGTACTGCGCATGGTCAGAATGCTGGCAGTACTGGCAGTGCTGGCAGCAATTTTACACTCTAACTGGGGACGCGGAGAAAAAATCGCAAAATAGATTTTTTTCGCCTCGACTTTGGTGAGAGTACAAAATAGCTGCCAGCAGTGCCAGTATTGCCAGCACGCTCGCAGCGCCCCCTCACTAACGATCGCTGGCCAATCTTTGAACTACGCCAGCATACTCACAGCGCCCTCTCACTAACGCTCGCTGGTCAAGTTTCGAACTAACCGGGCCGAAAGCCACCGAGGAATACCGAGTAGCAGCAGCGATAAGCAGTCTAATTAGGACATTGATACGAGCGCATTAGATCTGACAAAATTGCGCTATATATTTAGAAATTTAAATTAAAAATTACCAAAAAATCCCGATCATGATTGTAGACTCCTACGGAAGCTCTCAGTGGCGTAGAAATGAAATATGTCAGTTACATGTATTAAAACATAAAGCTCTGCTGAGCCTATCCTAGGTTGTCACTCAATGAGTGTAGGGTGAAAAAGTGGGCAAGAGTCTCTAGAATGCCCACGTAATGCCAAAGTTGATTGTAGACCCGTACGGAAGCTCTCAGTGGCGTAGAAAATAAACATTTCAATTACATGTATTAACATATAAAGTTCTGCTGAGTCTATCCGAGGTTGTCACTCAATGAGTGTAGGTGAGAAGCATGGGCTGGAGTCTAGGGAATGATTCTGTGATGTCAAAGTTGATTGTAGACCCGTACGGAAGCTCTCAGTGGCGTAGAAATGAAATATGTCAGTTACATGTATTAAAACATAAAGTTCTGCTGAGTCTATCCGAGGTTGTCACTCAATGAGTGTAGGGTGAAAAAGTGGGCAAGAGTCTGTAGGATGCCCACGTAATGCCAAAGTTGATTGTAGACCCGTACGGAAGCTCCCAGTGGCGTAGAAATTAAATATTACTGTAACATGTATTGAAAAATGACGTCTGCTGAGTCTATCCGAGGTTGTCACTCAATGAGTGTAGGGTGAAAAAGTAGGCAAGAGTCTGTAGGATGCCCACGTAATGCCAAAGTTGATTGTAGATCCGTACGGAAGCTCTCAGTGGCGTAGAAATTAAATATTAGTGTAACATGTATTAACATATAAAGTTCTGCTGAGTCTATCCGAGGTTGTCACTCAATGAGTGTAGGGTGAAAAAGTGGGCTAGAGCCTGCAGAATGCCTCTGTGATGAGACGCGACGTAGTAGGTATGTTGTATGTATTTTAGGTAAATTGTAATAAAACCTTATAAAATAAAATGAATATAAATATATTATTTAAACAATATCTGGCTTATCTATCCAAGCATTAAACTGGATTGGAAAACCTAACCATTTTACATATAATTGTTCTTTATTATACTTGTTGCGCTGACGAAGAACCTTTTCTACCAAATAAACACATGGGCTTTGCGTCTTTTGTAATTCAGCATCTCAAAGACGATGGCGACTTCGGCTGACGGCGCTAGCGGTGTTGGGTTGCGCAGCAGTCGTTTTAATATTTTAGACACGTTTTTCGAGGTATGAGTATGTAATGAAAGTAGTAAGTATAGAAAATTATTTATTTAACCACAATTTATATCGATATTTAGCAATTGTATATACAAAATTAGTTAATACTATTAAACAGGTTACAGCTATGAATACAAGTAAACTAGAAATACTATTTATAGTTTCAGATAAAGATGGGGTTAGTGTAGAATTAGTAGTAGGAGTAATAGTAGGAGATGCGGTCTCATTCTTGCACTTGCTAAGGAATGACATCCATCCTGTTTCACCAATCGTCGAATCTTGAAAGAGAAACTGAACCTTGTAGCGAAAAGAGTTGCTGCTGCTGCTGCTGCTGTTTGATTGAGGTATCGTAGTGGAGAATACGGGTATGTGACCAGTAATCTGAGGGTTGAAAGCCATCAGAATCCATGGACTGCTAGCGTTATAATCTCCAAAATCGAACAAAACAGAGGCGTTTTTAACATTAAAAGGCCGATATACGTAAAAGACGTTGTGTACTACTGCAACTAGCAGAATGACGGACGAACTTAACAGAGCCATGACTGGCGTTAAAATGATCATCGAAGCGTCGAAGAATAGAGATTTATAATATCATAAAGGTGTATAATTCCACAGCAACCAGACAGCAACCGGACAGTAACCGGGCAGCAACCGGACAGCAACCGGACAGCAACCGTGCTAACCAGACAGCAATAGGGTATCAACAGGAGGCGTTAACTGAAGATCAGCGCGTTAAAATGATTTAAAGCGTCGAAGAATAGAGATTTATAATATCATAAATGTGTATAATTCCACTGGTTAATAACACCAACAGCGGTATTAAGAACAGAGAGCTAACATGGAGGGTTCGGAGCGGTTCGGGTTTTATCTTTTTCAAGCTTCGGGGTGTGACTACCTTTTTTTTCATTTGTCGACACTTCCACAATACTTTAGCTAACCGGCAATGTTTAGAGTACTTATAGTGGTCGCCTAACGGATCATCTCCTTCCTTCCAATCAGCAAACTCGCAATGACAAAATGCACATTTAACTATATCTAATCGTTGGGTGTAATAAAAACCAGCCTGTGCTAAGTCTTTAGGACTAACTTTATTGGTCCAATTTTCAAACGTAATCAGTCGTTCTTCAAAAGTATGAATGACGCCAAGACCGTCGTCTAAGCAATCAGTACAATCTACACTGCGGCTACTCATTTTACGTCTTTCTACTTGGACTAATCGAACTATACTAATAAATAAAACCAAAAAAAAAAATGTTATATATTGTAGTCCATGTCATTTAAAAACAATATCGGAAATTATGCAATAACTTGCCATTATTACATGCACAATGCCAAACATTAAAGTCCTTATGATGAAACACTCGCAGCCGACGATAGCGGGAACGGCTCATCGTCGGTTTCAGGTGGCCCTACACACGAAACGGTGTTGCTGGGCTGCGACAACGCCCCGCTCACTTTTTTGTGTAGACGCGCTGGGGGGCGCTTTCAATTGCGAGATCACCGGTCTATTCAACAGTTGTTAGCAAGGTTTCGTTCAGAACAGTCGATTATGCAGTCTGGTATCCTCTGTCTGATATCCGTATTTTCATGTTTGATAAACAGCTTTCATAAAACGTCTTAAAAAAGTAGTCACGTTTGACTTTGAAAAACAAGGCTTGGTTTTTAAAGAGCAATATAATTTGTCTAGTACTAAGTCATTCACGTTGGGTTTTTAAAATACATACAAGGCGTTCATTCTAGATGTGAAAATGAACAAGGCGGAAAAATCTTCGGACATAAGAAAAATTCGAAGACTAGTGTGGGGCATACGTGGTGAAATATGCAGTAGACGGTTGGAAGTAAGCAGGGAGATAATATATGGTCAACCTTTTCGTGTGGATTTTCCCAGTGAATATGAAAAATTTTACAAGAAAGACATTGATGGATTTAGAAAAATTACAAAGTGTTCTGTCAAAGTGTTAAAAAATAAATGCAAACCTGAAGATTTGTTAGTTTTAATGAATAATGTGAAAATAAGAACATCCTCATATTTTAATTTGTTAGCGCTATTGGCAATGTTAAAAAAATGTAATAAAACAGTTTTACATTAATTATTATTTTTATTTATTTATTTAGTCACAATTTATATCGATATTTAACAACTTTATATATAAAATTAGTTAATACTATTAAACAGGTTACAGCTATGAATACAAGTAAACTAGAAATACTGTCAATATTTTCGGTTCCGCCACGGATCTATAATTGTTTTAGAAGTTTGTCTGGCGGATAAGGCAAAGACTATGTTTGTGATATAGGAGAAATAAAAATATACATATGAGGATTACTAATAAAGTTGTTTTATTTATTCACGTTTTTATCTCTGTTAACATAATAACATTGATCTTAAACTATTTGCACCAAATATGTTAGTAATTAAGCATTGATTACAGTATTTTACTAATTTAACACTAGGTTCAGTAGGAAATAGTGTGCCGTCTTTTTTTTTTCAACTCAACATTTACAAATAGTAAATAAAAAATATTTTGTTTTCCCCATGAATATTATCTTGCTCCATTTTGGTATTCACATACGTGGCAAATTTTTTTTCTAATCAGTCTTTTCTGTTTTCCTAACTTAAGTGGTGGTAGTGCTACTGGAAGCGATGATGACGAACTCTCGTTCTGTTCAGTGCTTTTTTCCTTTTTCTTGTCTTCTTCCCATTGCTTTCGAAACCAAACTAACCAATGCAGGCAGGACATGTTAAAACAATCCCCAACATGGTCTAAACAATTTTCACACAAAAATTTTCGATCCTTTAATGGTTTGGAACATCGACTACATACCATTTTATCACTACTTTCTTTGATGATGGTTTAACAGTTAAACGAGTAAATCGACCGTCTACTACTAGTACTTGTTCTAGACAAAAGTGTAGAAAGCATCTTTACACCTTATATAGTAAAATCCACAGACGAATGAGTACAGGCGCAGCTCCCACGGAGAGCTTCCGTACGGTTCTACAATCAACTTTGGCATTCTGCGTATTATTGTAATCATAGAGAGAGAGAGAGAGAGACAGAGAGAGAGCGCGCAATACCCCCACTCCGCATTTATTGATGTTAAGTCGAGAAACAGGAGTTATAACGCCCATCCGCTTCCCATCTCGGTAAAGATTATTTTTTCCGGCTGGGAGAAATTTTTCAGGTGGTTAGGTACGTATAAAAGGGTTAAAAGGGAAAAAAATCCTTTAGTCTGACTTAGAAACACAAGAAGAAAACATGCCTGTTCCAGCAAGATATAAATGTCCTAAATGTAAGGGTGAATCGGATGTACCACGTGGTGAACCATGTCTAGCCTGTGTAACGCATCAACATTTTATACGGCGTGATGGTTCGAAGCATGTACCTTCACATTATTTTGATGGTCAAGAGAAGAAGGGAAATAGGAGAAATAATCCAAGAAATTAATAATATCAATTATTCTGGTATATTTATGTTTAAAAAATGAAGAAGTCTGTGAAATTTAGCGAAGACAAAGACATAGTGCATTTATTAGTAGTCTGAAATTATGCATACAAACAAGCTCGAAAAGCCGCTTTTTACAACACTCAGCAGACAGACTTCGATTTGAAAGAAGAATCAAACAAAGTGAAGATATAATTTGTAAAATATTAGATGGACATCATCGAAATTTAATTTACAAGGAAAGATTTATGTGTATATAATTTTTCGTTGTTGCATGTTAGATATAGTAGATTGTAGTATTATTTAAGTGTGGGTAATTTTGGGGAAAATAAAAAGAAGAAATACATTTGAAGTAGTTTTATTTATATACCAAGATCTTAATTAAAATACGTTTTTTCTAGCACAAAGTAAATCGTTACAGATATGATTTTTACAATGAAAATTTCCTATGTGTAATAATGTAAGTTTAGCTACATTAACACAACCTATTTCTAGTAAATCAATAATTGTATTAGGAATTAGTTCACCTAACCATATTTTTTCTGTAAGCCTTTAACAAATACCTTTCTCATGAGGTTTAATTATACAAGTTACTTGTATTGCTTGCAGATGCTTGAAAAACCTACCCACGTGCAGCACGGAAAAATTCGAAAGCGGATAATTATATTGTATATTAGTTTTTAATTTGCCATTTAACAACTGGATCTTGGTTTCATGGGTAAAGTTTAATAAAAAATAAAACAAAGAATTAATTACAGAATTTATTTAAAGTAGGATTGTGAAATTCCACATCTTGAACAAAACCAGATATCACCTTGTCTTTCAAACTCACACAGCAACCACTCAACCGCTCAACCACTCAACCGCTCAACCGCTCAACCACTCAACCGCTCAACCGCTCAACCGCTCAACCACTCAACCGCTCAACCACTCAACCGCTCAACCGCTCAACCACTCAACCGCTCAACCGCTCAACCACTCAACCGCTCAACCACTCAACCGCTCAACTGCTCAACCACTCAACCACCCAACCGCTCAACCGCTCAACCACTCAACCGCTCAACCACTCAACCACCCAACCGCTCAACCACTCAACCACTCAACCGCTCAACCGCTCAACCACTCAACCGCTCAACCACTCAACCACTCAACCACTCAACCGCTCAACCGCTCAACCACTCAACCGCTCAACCACTCAACCGCTCAACCACTCAACCGTTCAACCGCTCAACCGCTAAACAGCTAAAAACAGATCTTGTTTTAATAGGCGTTTGACTGGTGGTTGATTGGGGGTTGATTGATAGTTGACTAACTGTTCACTGGGGGTTGATTGACAGTTGATTGACAACTTCTCTTTCTGAAAATCAGCTAATAAACAGCTAAAAACAGCTAATAAACAGACGCTATTCTGGAAAAACAGCTAAAAACAGACCCTGTTCTGGAAAAAAACAGCTAAAAAACAGACCCTGTTCTGGGAAGACAGCTAATAAACAGACCCTGTTCTGGAAAAAACAGCTAAAAAACAGACCCTGTTCTGGAAAAACAGCTAATAAACAGACCCTGTTTGTAGATATCGGACGCAGCAGGTTCAAATCGTGCATTCAACGCCGAAGGGGGCAGCATGCAACACATGAAACGGATGGCAAACATAAATTATACAGGATGCGATCAAAACTAATACAGTTTATTAGCACTAATAAAATTCTATAACACCGAGTCTTTCAAGTTCTTTAAGAATAGATATTATTTTTCCAAGGTTATTATTGTTTTCGGTATTTTCTTCTTCTTCTAAATATTTCAGACGCTCGACCAGCTCATTAACATCATCGTATTCTTCTACTGCCTCCATTTCTACATCTTTTTTCTTTTCTTCCGCGTATTCTTCCTTACTTCGATAGTCGCATTCTTCAGCGGCGAGTGTCTTTTGGCTGTTAAGTTTACATAATTTTTTCATTTGGACTTTTTGGTTCTCCATTTCGGGTTGTTTCTTTTCTTCCTTGCCCTCCATTTTTGAGATATAACTTCTTTTAGGAGGAAACAGTTTGGAAATGATGTGGATATATTTCCAACCTTTGGAGGCTAAAATGTTTCCGTTTCCATTGAAACCCTTTCGGTGTGCATGTGTAATCAATAAAAGTTTCTTATAATCATCCAAATCATTCGAATTAAAGTTTATGGGTTGATTTGTAGTTAATAAATTAAAGAGTCCCTCCGTCAGCAAAAATTTTTCTTTCCCTATTATGAGAACGTTATCTTTTATTACAACCGAGATATTTCCAAGAAAGAACTTAGACCCCTCTATCCTTATGCCATATTTAACGGTTGATGTTTCAAGAAGCTGATATTTTATCTTGGTGGCATACATCTTATCACTATAACATTCAATTCTCAACTAAAACCTTTAATCTACACATGTCCTTTTATCCTTCAAAGCCTCGTTAGGAGACCAACAGAGGATCAACAGGGCGTTAACCGGACAGCAACCGGACAGTAACAGGACAGCAACCGGACAGCAACCGGACATCAACCGGACAGCAACCGGACACTATCCGGACACTATCCGGACACTATCCGGACACTATCCGGACACTATACGGACACTATTCGGACCCCAATAAGACAGTAACCGGACGTCAAGTTGCATTTAAATTCTGAAGTTTACCCCTATGAATCGTTAAACCTAAACTTTGCCAATAGACAGTTTACAGAAGCCTATCAGATGTATACGGACTTTCAAAAAACCTATTTGGGAAAACAACGGTGTGAACCGCTTTTGGATTTTGTCGCTTTCGCTAGTAGAACCCTCTTTGTTATTGACTGTTCCAAACAAAGTGAAGCCCTCAAGAGGAACACCATCGACGTGAAGTTGGAGTTTCAAAGTTCCGAAAACTTCTCAAATGAGTCACGTGCTTTCTGTATAATTATTCACGATCGAGTGCTTGAGTATCAGGCTTTAACAGGTCAAGTACGTGATGTGTTGTAGTCAGTTACTCTCCAGCCCTGTCACGATGAGGTTTGTTGCGGTTGACGTTCAAGGACTCCGCGTGTAAACGAAGTGTTTCACTATTTATTAAACCTAACGCCACCCTAACACTACCCTAACACTACCCTAACACTACCCTAACACAACCCTATCAGACCCCTATTAGCAACCTAACACCACCCTAAACAACTCCCCAACACTAGCTGACGTCCCTTATTCATGATCGACTGCTTGAGTATCAGGCTTTAACAGGTCAAGTACGTGATGTGTTGTAGACAGTTACTCTCCAGCCCTGTCACGATGAGGTTTGTTGTGGTTGACGTTCAAGGATTCCGCGTTCCAGAATTCCAAGCTAAAGAATTGTCTATTTACGATGGAAAGCAAATAAAGAACTATCTTTTTAAACCAGTTAAGCCCTTTTATGAGCTGTCCTATGATTGTCAGAAGCGAGCAATGTTTCTATATGGGGACCGACATGGCTTAAACTACAATTCCGGCGAAACCGACTACAATGAACTTTACCGCATTATCTACAACGATCTACAAGATGTTGATATCACCTATGTGAAGGGACATGTAAAGAAGGCCTTTTTACTTGAAACTTTTTCCACGATGAAATATTTTAAGAATATACCCGATATTGTTAATTTAGAATTTGCTAGGGATAGTGCTAATGTACCGAAATTATCTCTAAGTGAAACCACTTGCTCTTATCATGGTTTAGAATATTGTGCTTGTAGTGCTGAGAATTCAAAAATCTTGTATGCATATATTTATGATTTTTTGCCTAAATAAAGAAGTTAAATTGCATTACATGTTTAATTTTACCCTATATTACTAGACCCCCTTGAGAAATTTAGACAGTTAGACTCGACCACATGACGAAGACAGTCGACTTGTCAGTTAAATTAGAAGAGCATTTGAAAAAAATACGCAAGCTGAAAAGTGACATTACGTTTTACAAAGAAAAGACATCTTTGGTTAGGATATTTTTAAAACTTACCATTTAAACTTACCAATGGCTTCCTCCTCCTCTTCCAGCTGGGATAAGGTGTTTGAAGTTCCTTCTAGATGTCCCGATGCCCCAGTTCTTAAGACTAAGCCTAACCGAGTTTACGAGATTGATGACTTTATAACAGTCATTTTTGACACATCAGAAGTGGGACGCAAACAAGTAATTTTGGATACTATTGGTTATGGTAAACTTTATTTCTCCAGTGGCGAATTTGAAGAATTTCTAAGCACTTTTGATTGTTTCAATACCCATTGGGTGGATATAGTTATGATAATTGGACAGTGTACTTTAGTGTTTCATCGCAATCGCGATAAGAGAAGTCTCAAGTTTGAAGATGCCACAACAGACAAGTATCTATTTAGATGGACCGAGAAGTTAATACACCTATTTGCAAAGCATATTTATGAATTGTATAAGCTTAATATACAAACAGTATTCTGTTACTAACTAGTACTCTGTTTATTTATTTTATTCCAACTAAGGAAATAAGACAACAATTTAAACACAAAATATTTTTAATAAAGTGTAAAACATATAAAATAAATAGAAACATACAGTAAATGGAGTAAATTGGGGTAAAATAAATAAAATAATTAAATAAAGTGTAAAACATATAGTAAATAGAGTAAATTGGGGTAAAACAAATACAATAATTAAATAAAGTGTAAAACATATAAAGTACATATAAACATACAGTAAATGGAGTAAATGGAGTAAATTGGGGTAAAATAAATACAATAATTAAATAAAGTGTAAAACATATAGTAAATAGAGTAAATTGGGGTAAAATAAATACAATAATTAAATAAAGTGTAAAACATATAGTAAATAGAGTAGATTGGGGTAAAATAAATACAATAAATAAATAAAATAAATTACTAGCCTAATATCACAGCCTCTAAAGTCACACATTTAGCCACCGAAAGGGATTGATGGAAAGATAGCTGTCTGTGATCAGTCTTAGCTTATGGAATTTCCAATGATTCCTTATACTTTTCATAATCTCTATGACCCCAAGCAAGCGTGTTCTCCGAGTCACCGGGAATAAGATAACGCTTATCGTCCGCGTGTGATAGCGCTACTTTATTTTTCAGTTCGACATACATATCATGTAAATGCGAACGGAAAGTATTCATCTGCCGATGAATGAGAGTTCCTTCTACGTCAACCGCCTCCCTATAATCATCCAGAGTTAGTTCTTTCTGCGTAACGTAGTCAGGAACTCCCTTGGCTTTTTTCGTCAACTCTCCCTCAACATTTACACAATATGCTTTCGCCCCGGTGCCGTAGAAATCCCAAATGATTTTTCCTGCATACTCGTCTTTCATTTTACCCAAAATTGACCGGTTTACAGGAACATCATGTGGGTTATCTTGGGAGTAATTGGACGTATCGAACCTATCTAAATTTTCTCGCATGTCATGATAGAAATTTTCAGTTGTAATTTTCAACACAAGGGAATCGGTGTCAGTGTAGAGTAATACCGCGTTGTTACCATATTTTGGCTTGATATACCCGTACAGAAAGTCATATATAATTGTCTTGGATATTTCCAAGATACTAAAACCTACGTAAATAGGTTTATTATATACGACTTTCTGTTTTTTCATCTGGATAGCTACCAGGTTCTCGCTGAAAATAGTGCGGTCTTTAAAATAAGGTTTTGAAATTAACGCTTCGGCCCCCAACCTTCTACCAATATTTTCCCAATGAGAAACCAGCTTAACATCTACCCTTTTCTCTACATTTTCCATTGTTTTACCAAACACAGCATTGTTCATAAGTTTAAAGAAATCCTTCTCAAACTTATTTGTCGCTTTATTGCGCATTGCTGTGTTTAGATCTATATATTTCTTAAGCCATGGTGATTGGTCGAAACTTAATACGCGATGAATTTTTGTGAGCTTAAGCCCATGCTCTAAAGCCTGACGCAAATTTTGGCAATGAATTATATATTTACTTTTAGACTGGAAATTCGGAATTAATTTTTTGATATCTTTAAATTTGGATTCTGGAGAAGCAATGGATTGTGGGCAAAAGGGTAGTTCGTTGTGTAAATAATGCAACTGTTCCGGATATTCTAAATCTACCTCTAATACGTAGCCAGTTTTAGAATCACTCGCGACATTCATGTACTCTAAGTTTTGAATTTCGGTCTCATCTAACCACTTGAAATTCCCCGTTGGTAAATATTGTGACATGGCTGCGCCATACAGGTTGGTAGCATCCAAATACATGATGTAGGAAGTAGGTTTGGAAGCGTCATAATGAGGTAGAAATTTATTGTTCGCGAAAGCTTTTCTAACGCTACACTGACTGACCCCGCCGCGAATACCGTGTTTAAAGAAGTGTACCATGTCTAGATCTGTCAGTAATTCAAGATTTACGCCCGTTGACTTAAGGGCAGAATCTAGCGAAAGTCCTGGTGCGCTAAAATACTGAGCAGGATCGAGGTGGTAAGTATCTAGGCACACGTCTCTAAAACTTTCAAAAACATCTGTTAATAATAAAACGTCGGATTTTAAATAAAGTTCTGAATATTCGCCTAAAGTTTTGCACTCAAATAAATTCCACACAGTCCAAGCACGCTTGTAATCCTCTTTGCTAATGTTTTCTTTCTTTAGCTGATTGTAGAAGTCTTTATGCGATGGAAGCTCTGTATCATTTAATTTTTCGAAACTGTCTACGTAATTATATGGGAAGACACCCTTCTGCCGAATAAGCTGAAACTTATTTTCCTCCGCGAAATATTTTCTAACTTCTCGACATTGCTCTGGTTTTAAATTTTGACTGAGCTTATCTAGACCGCTGGCCATGAAACGAAAACTGTCGAGAAAGCGTAATTTTAAAAATACCCGTCGTTGTTTGCCATCTTTGTTCTCGATGTTATCCACCAAAACATGCTTAGTAAATGATATATACTTTTCCTTGTTTTGAGGGATAACATCCAGCTTTTCTTCGTTGGCAGCCAATTCCTTGATAAACAGGTGGGAATCAAAATTGGACATGTTATGGAAAAAGATAGGTATAAATTGAGGGATTTTGTAATGTAGGTTGCATACAGAGTGCGCAGGCCCCCGATATGCGCCATTTGCGTGATTGTGGTCGTGCACGCGATCGTTTAATGCTACATCAAATGGCTTTTCGCAGATATGACACACCACAGCATTTTGATGCTCAATCTCTTGTGCCGCAGAAATAGGAATCATGGGTACTACTTCCTTCATAAAGCGATTATAGATTGATTTACAATCAGTCTCTAAGCGTTTTACGAATTCTTTGTGGGCATCCGGACCCCTATAACTTTGGTAAATCGAATGAGCATCATCAAAGTCACATTTGATGTAGTAACCGAAAGAGTACGGGACATGCTTATGCGTTTTCACAGTGTATGACGTATCGGGATCCTGCACATTTTCCTCTGTATCGATAGGTTCAAGGATAGTCTCGAAATCAGCATAAACAACGAAAGGCACCTTTAATTTCTTTTCAAAGTTTGTAAATTTCAAAATATTCTCGGGAATCTCTTCGCCATATTTATTTTTTTTTAAATCTGTTGTTGGGACTTTAGCTAAAACGTGCCCGCAATCATGTTCTTGATGTTCTTTTAATTTTTGCTCTGAATAAAAATAAGATAAACAACCATCACATAAATACTTTTCACCATGGTGGTTGGATAACTGTCTTGAGATCAGGCGAGATAAACTTCTTATTAAGCAGTAATGACTATTGCCATAGTCATTACTGATTACTAACAAATTTACATGTCGCTCCCTATTACGAGAATTTGTAAAGTATAAGGGCCCCACGACTTCAATAATATTTTTGCCATTGTCAAAAACCCTTTCAAGTCCATAGACATTAATAGAAATATTATTGAGCCGCTCAAACTTTAATATATCGATAAGTTTAATCGGAAATTCCATACCTGTAAAGTCCAGCTCGTTTTCAAAAGGCAAATAGTTCGCGACTCTATTTGCATTTTGAGCTCGATCCAAAGGATGTAGGGCGGCTAGGACTGACCACATGAAACATTTTTCATCCGCGTTCTGGATGTTCAGAACAGCTTTCTTTGCTTCAATCTCCTTAGGCAGTGGAATGTAGGAGGATGGCTTTAGAGGCTTGATCTTGTTAATCCCTAATTCCAAGTGGAGGAGTTGTTGAAGCACCCACCCTGTAACAATAGAAACAGCAATTTAGTATTAAGTTTTTACAGTGTTAGAAAGTATGTTATTTTTGTTGCGAAAAAAATACTTACCGCTGTCTTTTTCCTTGAATTCAGAATACTTCTTGTCAAGGATCACAGCAAACTGGTTGAACAACTCCTCCAAATCGGTTGCCTCGCTAACCATCACGTATTTGCTGTTAAACGACTTGACTTCATCTGTTTCTTTGGTCTGCAGAAGGAAGCGGCCAAAAAGCTCCAAACCGACTTTCAGGAGTTCGTACTGTTGTAAAATGCCCCCCACCAACTTGACAAATTTATCTCTTAGATTGTCGAGGTATCTCCTGATGTCGGTGGGGTCTTGGTTTGAAGAAAGTCGGTAGGTAGCAATTCGGCTTCTAAAGGACGTTTTCACGAGATCTACACCTTCCTCCTGCACCACGCAGCATTGTTCTCGGTGACGTTGGGTTCTTAGATGTCCCAGCCAGCGGTTGCTAGTGACATCTATCTGACATAGTGAACAGTGCTGCGTGACCGACGTCGATGGTTCTTGCACTAGGAAAAAATATTTAGTATAACTAAAAGACTAAAAACGAATTTACAACAGTCAAATATACAGTAAAATATATATAAACTTACCATCAGACGAGACAAGTCTTGCTTTTTTCGTTATGGGTGTTTGCGAGGGTTCAGCTGTCCGTTTTGGAGCTCTATGTTTTTCCCGTTGATGTTTCTGGAGGGCCATTTCCGAGGGGAGGATTATTCTACACGTCTCACATGCTTTTATCGCACGACTACAGTCTCCATGACGCTTAAGACTGTCCTTCCTGGAGAACGACCGGTTGCAGCGCTGACAGACAAACATTTTCTGTAAGAAACAATATAGTTGCGGATGAGGGTTGAGGTTAGCAGCGATTGATACTTTTTTTTAGATATTTCATAATATTACGCAATTATATTTTTCAGCCTTCTAGAACTATCGATTTGTGTGGCAGACGCATGAACAAATTATTATTCTTAGTATGGGGACTATTTCACTCCTTTTTAATTTTTTCTACAAGTAGAAGGCAAAACGGTCTAACTAAGTATCAGTTTTTACTAATAGACCTATAATATACAGATAGGCATATCTGTAATATTTTTAACACTGCTATACACATAAATAATAATTATTTGCTAAGCTACGACACGACAGATTTTTACTAGAGAATTGAAGTACTTTTTATTTGTTTCTTGATATAATACATATAAATGTACTTACCAAATAATATTACACAAATACACACACTTTATAACACAAGAAAAAACAAAACCAACGTATATTTTTTCCAGAATCGACTGCTCTGCACGAAACCTTGCTAACGACTGGTGAATAGACCAGCGTTTCTCACACTTGAAAGCGTCCCCAAGCGCGTCTACACAAAAAAAGTGAGCGGTGCATCGCCAACGCCCAGCAACAGCACAGTGCACAGGTGCACCTGCACAGCACAGGTGCCTCGTGTCGATCACTTTTAGCGCGCTTTACCTGGAAATTTTTCCGCTGATGATGCAATTTTTTTTAGCATGTAATATCGTGGTATACGTGCCGAGGCTCACGACAGCAACGCCGTTTTGTGTGTAGGGCCACCTGGAACCGATGACGACGACGCGCCGTTCCCGATATCGCCGGCTGCGAATGCACAGGTTGACCGTGCCTCGTGTCGATCAATTTTAGCGCGCTTTGTCTGGTATTTTTCCGCTGATGACGCAATTTTTAAAGCATGTAATATTGTGGTATACGCGGTAAGACCCTCGACGGCAACACCGTCTCGTGTGTAGGACCACCTGGAGCCGTCGACGAGCCGTTCCCGATATCGTCGGCTGCTAGTGCACAGGCTGGCACACGTGATGCATGTTAAATATAAAGAAACTATTTTATTATTATTATTATAGTATTCACCTAAAATACATACAACATACCTACTACGTCACGTCTCATCACAGAGGCATTCTGCAGGCTCTAGCCCACTTTTTCACCCTACACTCATTGAGTGACAACCTCGGATAGACTCAGCAGAACTTTATATGTTAATACATGTTACAGTAATATTTAATTTCTACGCCACTGAGAGCTTCCGTACGGGTCTACAATCAACTTTGGCATTACGTGGGCATCCTACAGACTCTTGCCTACTTTTTTACCCTACACTCAATGAGAGACAACCTCGGATAGACTCAGCAGAACTTTAGTTTTAAATACATGTTACAGTAATATTTCATTTCTACGCCACTGAGAGCTTTCGTACGGGTCTACAATCAACTTTGACATCACAGAATCATTCCCTAGACTCCAGCCCATGCTTCTCACCTACACTCATTGAGTGACAACCTCGGATAGACTCAGCAGAACTTTATATGTTAATACATGTAATTGAAATGTTTATTTTCTACGCCACTGAGAGCTTCCGTACGGGTCTACAATCAACTTTGGCATTACGTGGGCATTCTAGAGACTCTTGCCCACTTTTTCACCCTACACTCATTGAGTGACAACCTCGGATAGACTCAGCAGAACTTTATGTTTTAATACATGTAACTGACATATTTCATTTCTACGCCACTGAGAGCTTTCGTACGGGTCTACAATCAACTTTGACATCACAGAATCATTCCCTAGACTCCAGCCCATGCTTCTCACCTACACTCATTGAGTGACAACCTCGGATAGACTCAGCAGAACTTTATATGTTAATACATGTTACAGTAATATTTATTTTCTACGCCACTGAGAGCTTCCGTACGGGTCTACAATCAACTTTGACATCACAGAATCATTCCCTAGACTCTTGCCCACTTTTTCACCCTACACTCATTGAGAGACAACCTCGGATAGACTCAGCAGAACTTTATATGTTAATACATGTTACAGTAATATTTAATTTCTACGCCACTGAGAGCTTCCGTACGGGTCTACAATCAACTTTGGAATCACAGAGGCATTCTGCAGGCTATTACACACTTTTTTACCTTACACTCATTGAGTGACAACCTCGGATAGACTCGGCAGAACTTTATGTTTTAATACATGTAACTGACATATTTATTTTCTACGCCACTGAGAGCTTTCGTACGGGTCTACAATCAACTTTGACATCACAGAATCATTCCCTAGACTCCAGCCCATGTTTCTCACCTACACTCAATGAGAGACAACCTCGGATAGACTCAGCAGCCTTCATTTTCCATTTTAATGTTACAGTCATATTTATTTTCTACGCCACTGAGAGCTTCCGTAGGAGTCTGCAATCATGATCGGGATTTTTTGATAATTTTTAATTTAAATTTCTAAATATATAGCACAATTTTGTCAGATCTAATGCGCTCGTATCAATGTCCTAATTAGACTGCTTATCGCTGCTGCTACTCGGTATTCCTCGGTGGCTTTCGGCCCGGTTAGTTCGAAACTTGACCAGCGAGCGTTAGTGAGAGGGCGCTGTGAGTATGCTGGCGTAGTTCAAAGATTGGCCAGCGATCGTTAGTGAGGGGGCGCTGCGAGCGTGCTGGCAATACTGGCACTGCTGGCAGCTATTTTGTACTCTCACCAAAGTCGAGGCGAAAAAAATCTATTTTGCGATTTTTTCTCCGCGTCCCCAGTTAGAGTGTAAAATTGCTGCCAGCACTGCCAGTACTGCCAGCATTCTGACCATGCGCAGTACGCGTTATATGTATGTAGTAGCATAATACTATTATTTCCTCCGGGACCAAAGGGCCGATCATCGCCATTCTTTTTTTAAACGCCTTCTGACAACGTCCCCGAACACGTGACGTATTTTTTAATTTTTTATATCGCAACAACGTACCATGCGCACGACGCTTTATATGTATGTAGTAGCATAATACTATTATTTTCTCCGGAACCAAAGGGCCGATCAACGCCATTCTTTTTTTAAACGTCTTCTGACAACGCCCCCGAACACGTTACGTATTTTTTAATTTGTATATCGCAAAAAACACATAAAACATACCTACTACGTCACGTCCAAACTCCCGGAAGATATCATTTTCCATGTTAATTTATTCAACTAGGTGCCGTGGCGTACTTGGTTCTATAGCTGGGAAACGTATATAATACGAAATTACACACGTGGTGTGTGCGGGTTCGATCCGCGCCTTGGACAGAAAACTTTTTTCAGTGCATATGCGACTTACGAAATAAATACATTTAATTAGGTAGGATTAAAACGTTTGTGACGTCATCGTGAACAAGAATCGGCAGAAAGACAAAGAAGAAGAAGAAGACTAGATAGTGCCCCCAAATAGATAGATCGTGCTCAAGAGTGTGACAGGTGACAGATGGCAGTTGACAGGTGACAGGTGACAGGTGACAGATGGCAGTTGACAGGTGACAGATGACGTATGACATATGACAGATGGCAGTTGACAGATGACAGATGACATATGACAGTTGACAGTTGGGTTTGATTAGGTGCGTTCGGTATCGGGTTGGGTTTGAGTGAGTGCGTTCGATATCGGGGTTGGGTTTGCTCTGGTTCGCTCGGTACCGGTTGGGTTTGCTCTCGTTTACTCGGTATCGACGACTTGGGTTTGCGTATTCGATTTACACACAGTGTGGATGCAGAACTCCCCATCTATCACTACTAGGGTGTACAGGCCAAACGGACGTCGGATTTGGATTTAGCGCATCAAAATACATAAGAAACATACTTGATCTAGTTCAATAAAATTTTCTTCTTTTTCATAACTGCACTTTTTCGCAATTTTTAGCCATTTTCAGCGTTTTTTGCAATTTACTCAAAATTTGAGGGTGTACGGGCCAAACGGACTTCGGATTTGGATTCAGCGCATCAAAATACATATAGATAGATGTGTCTGGTCAAATGTACAGACCACTTTTTTTTTGTGTGCCGGTGTTATCATCTATATGCTATCGGTAGAGTCCGATTCATCGTCATACTTAAGTTTGCCTAGGTAAACCGTACATTGCCGGGACGTTTCGGGCAAAGTCCGAAATTGGTCTCTATTTCGGAGTTTGCCTAGGATGTAACCCGGCAAACTTAGGTTTGCCAAACACATTTTAGGAAAAGTTCGAAATATGTTCTTACCTTTGTGTTGTATCACGATAATTGCTATACTAGTGATGTTAAGCCTGTAAATAATATGATTTCATCGTATTTCAGTAAGTTAAATATATGTATATAATATACTTATAAACTTTTTTTATTAAATGATAATATCAAACCTGAGCAAACCCGGTCTAGTTAGACGAATAGGCACACTTAAAGCAGGGCGCGCATTGAATTGACTCGGCTCGGTAAGTCTCGTTCGGAATGCCGACAGTCAAAGCGCATTGATTCGGCTATCGGTTCTTCAAAACCGCTGCAACTATTGTGATGTATAGACGTAGTATGGTATCAGAAGTTTTTTCGCTATTTCCTCCTAAGCATTCTCCTTCCGCACACTGTCGTGATTCTTCGGGTCGTACAAAAAACATAAAAACGAACGTTTTCTATTAAAACGTCGTCCGCCATTGCACGCCTATCTCTTCCGCTTGCGTCTCAATACGAGAAGTAGTCGCAGGCAGTCGGACCTTTCGGAAATTTTTGTTCTGATTTCGATTTGGTCGTTCCGAGTGCGCGAAACCGATTTAATGCGCTCCTCTTCATATAATTGCATGTATACCAAACCTTTCGACTGTGCCGTGCCGAGCCGAGTCGAGTCGATTCAATGCGCGCCCTGCTTAAGGCTGCATTTGCCGACCACACCCATTTTTTGCCACCTTAATTTTATTTTAGTACAATGTTTTGGTTTATTTTTCTTTTGTATGAATATTGTCACAATATTAACCGTAGATTCATATTGTATTTTTTAACGTATTAATAAAAGTTTCAAGATATTTTATGATTTATTTTAGGAAAATAATATTTAAAAAGAATATTGAGATCTTAGTGTCAGACAAAACTACTGCCCATAAAATCGATAATGTACTCTCGATATACCTGCCCCTCATCACAGCAGTAGAAAACGCAACAACATATTGTCTATGCTAATATACTAATTATCGCATATATACCATACATCAACAAACGTAATTTTCAATTTTCTATATTAATAAAATAAGCCACCGAGCTCCCTCGGGAGCACACGACCCTCAACGATCTACAGATAATAAAACTAATTTATGATCAAATATAAATGCACAACTAATTACCTCCCGTACAGTTTCACGCCCTTTTTTCAACATTTTCGATTTTATATGTATTTCGCTACTTGAGTTAATTCCATTGATGGTCCCCCGGGGGGGAATAGTTAATACGTATATCGAGTAAAAAACAACATGGACGGTGTAATTTGCTGATATTTACGGTTTTCTATTAATGGAAGTGGGTTTAAGGCGAATATTGTTGGGCATAATTTGTTTAAATACTTCACTGGCGCGAAGTTAACATTTTTTTTGTGATCTGAAAAAGGGGATGAATAAGAACTTTGGCGGATATTGCGATATATTTAGCTCCTCTAATTGCATCTACCTACTATCTAGTAATTTGATCATTCCATAGCGCACACAAAAAAGTTAGGGTAAATTTATGTGATTTGCTGATGTAAAAATATATTTTTTTTAAATTACATGGGCATTGTTTATTTTCAAATTCTGGCAAAAGCTCTGAGCTTTTCTAAATCATTGGCGTGCGGTGACAATTATAAAAGGGGGAAGAGATCCGATAAATAAAAAATATCGTGTCAACCAGAAATTATCTCTTTTTTTGATAAACTACACACGACACAAACAGTCGAAATTGTTGTCCACACTCACAGAAGATCCCCATTGCAAATCCCTCCATTGCAAAAAATAAAAAATCGGTCAAGTGCAAGCTATACTTGCACAATTAGTATTCCGTGCCATCAACCTCCCACTTAACCGGCGTTAGTGCCGCGCTACCTGCCGCCGACGACCACTAACGCCGTATCACATCGCGTATGCGCGGAGCTGAGTGGGCTAAATTAAACATTTTGAAAAACGTGTAAGGACAAAAGCTGTTCCTTACATCTTGAGAAACATTTTTTGTCAAAAAACTTTTTCTACCAAATAAAAGCGCCACCTGTTTTAATATGCTCCCTTTATGGATAAGGGCAGCGACTGCAGATATACGCAAAAACAGGAAAACCATTTGAGCACTTCTCGAAAAAGAAAACAACAGAATTTCTTAGACATTTTCCGATTTATTAAAATATTAAAATGTACCTAATATCACGGCCCAGGATGGACATAAACAATAACTCTAAAAGGGGTGACGTTTCTATGTGCTTACTCAGCTTTATAAAATGAAATAAATATTCTTTTCCATCAATTAGCACATTCTTACTGGGAGAAAGGGGAAACGCGGCTAACGCCTAAAACATCTCTATTCGGTTTGATAATAATCACCTGCTCTTGAAAGATGTTAGACAATAGAAGTGCAGGTTAGGTTAGAAAAGTTTCAAAAGTATGAATTCACTATAAAAATTTAATAATTTGAGTGGCATCACAACACAACTTTTACAATTTATGTTACTATTCTATGGTCGGTTTTTGTAAATGTCGCCATTTTATTATTCTTCTAAAAGGTAACTATTAGTTCTTAACAAACGTTTAGTGAGCATGGGTGCTCTGCATGCGATTGTGCTTTGGTGGAAAGTTGATCCGCACAAATGTAACTTAAACTTAGGATGTTATTGATTTTCTTGTTTTATTTTATGGTTTTGTTTAATGTGAAAAGTATGATAGTTTCATGATAAGAATAAAGTAATTTTCAAAAGTAAAATGGTGTTATTGTAGTGGGTAGTTTTCCATACATTCCTACCCATAATCCAAACCCACTAGATATTTTCCTTACCACCAATCCTGAGCTATACTGAACACCTGTATGCGCTCCCCTTAATCGATCAGATCGCGGCCTTATTTCCGTCTCTTGTTCCATACATCCCAAGTTCGTTCAAAACATGCCAGAACGCAAGATCAGGCACTACAATTCTGCCAACTGGGAGTGTCTTCGAAACTTCTTCTCTGCCTTCCCTTGGAACTCCGCCTGTTTTTCCATTTCCGATCCCTCCAAAATTTGCTCTCATATCACAGATATCATTCAAATAGGTATTAAAACTTTCATTCCACATACCCGCAAGAAACCTAAACTCCACATTCAAAAGCCCTAGATCCCTACGGTCTGTGATAAAGCCAGGCTCAAAAAAGTTCAAGTTCACAAAAGGTTTCTTCAAGAAATCAATACAATCAAACTATGTATCTTGGAGAGCAAAAATGATTTTAACAACTGCATAAAAGATAGAGTGCTTTCTTGTTCCAGCGGCAGCAAATCTTGTTGGTCACTTGCCAAAAACATTAGTCAAAACTTCTGTACAAGCACTCTTCCTCGCCTGACCTCTGACAACTAAACTATCTCCAACTCTAAAGAAAAAGCTGAACTATTTGTCAAACAATTCGCTGCCAATTAGAACCTTATTCTCCCTACAAATTTCGTTCTTCCAACCGCTACGCCTGTACCCCACAAAATTACCGATAATACTTAAGGTCAAACAAGTTCAAAAAATTCTTCTATCCTTTGACCCCAAAAAGTATACCGGATGGCATACCAGCAATTGTCCTAAAAAAATGCGCTCAGAACTTGCACCTATCTTAACTGGTCTATTTCATATCTCCTATGATAAGGGTATCTTCCCAGACAGTTTAAAGACTGATCGTGTGCAGCCTGCCCCGAAGACAGGTTAAAAGTCCCTTCCGTCGAATTAAATACCTATCTCTCTTCTCTCAGTTTTCAGCAAAGTTATGGAGAAAGTCATCACCTTGCAAATTTTAAAATATCTAAAAAACACAAAATCATCCTTGACAGGCAGTACGGATATCGTCATCAAAGATCCACAGCTGATCTCCTTACTTTCGTCACACATAACTGGAACAAGTATATCGAATTTCATGACGAATCCCAGATTGTTGCTCTTGATATTTCCAAGACCTTTGATCAAGTATGGTATGCCGCACTCCTCAACAAACTACCATCATACGGTCTTCCTCCCAAAAATATATACCTGGATTGGAAGCTTTCTCTCTAATCGGCCTATAGCTGCCGTGGACATTCACTCATCTAATTTCCATCCTCTCAATGCTGGCGTACTCCAAGGTTCAGTCCTGGCACCAACCCTATTTCTTCTTCACGTTAATGACCTGCTCTTTTCAACTACCAATCTCATTCACAGTTGCGCTGACGATAGTAATCTTCACTCCAACATTCATTTTTTAAGACAACTCTCAATCAAACTCTCGAATTAAGAGCTGGATAATAGACGCATATCCATGCACCTATCCCTTTCCAAAGATCTTTAATTAATCCTATACTGAGGTGCCAAGATTGTTCAGTTCAACGCCTCCAAAACTCAGCTGGCACAAACACGTCACTTTAATAGCCACATCAGCAGCTAAAAAGCTTGGTTTTATCTTTCGAGCCAGAAAATACTTCTCCCCTTCCAAATTACCCACTCTCTATGCTTCCTAAATAAGTCCTAACCTAGAGTACTGTTTCCATATCTGGGGAGGGGCATCATCTTCCACACTTAACATCCTTGAGTCTGTCTAAAAGAGAGCCATTTGACTCATTAATGACTCAGTCGTCACAAGAAAACTCCCTTCTCTCGTTCATCGTCGTGCTGTTGGAAATATATTCCTTTTCTACCGAAGCTTCCATGGATTTTGCTCTGAAGAACTAGCCGCTTGACGGTTCCTAACAGAACAACAAGAGGCGCGTCACGTATGCATCCCTTTACTGTCCAGCTACAAAAGCCTAGAACATTCCATTACTCTCGCTCATTTATACCTAGGGTCTCCAGAATATAAAACAAACTGCCTACAGTGCAGTGATTTACCTTCTCCTCCCAACCCCAATGCTTTAAATCCCGTGTCAATAGATTACATTTCTCTTCTCTTCAGACGCCCACGGTACGTTAGCACTTAGGCTTAGGTCTACGTGGGCAGTCTCAGATTTAAAAAAAATCTTCCGATAAATTAATTCGGTCCCATCTCAACTCTTTACATAATAATTATACTTTTATATAAATAAAAAAGCACAGAAAACCGGTACGAGATCCTACCCTACTGTATCAAAAGCACTTATTTAATACTATTAAAACTCAAGTCTGATTAGAAAATTTTTAATTTAGTATATAAAAGAAAACTCGATGGCAAATAACATTTTTCCATAAGGCGGCGGCGGCGGGGCCCGCCGTTAAAAAAGAAAAACAAATAATAATTTCGAAAATAATTTCATCCGTTGAAGAAAAAGTTCGTCGTTCCCCGTTAACGAAGTTAGACCGGAACGGGCCTAGGGCTACAATTTGCTTCCACGGGATCATACCTCCATGTCAATAACGAAATTACTCAACTTTTCTTATTATTATCTTCTGATATTACAGTTTTTTTTCTCTTCGAGAAAATTGCCTTGGAAAAATTACGGTGCGCGTATACCTCGATCTTTCTCTCCCACCGACGACGATCCTCATCCGAATCAATTAAAACTTTATAAAAAGAAAATAGCTTGGAAATTTGGGAGTTTTCGCAAGGTAGGTATCAGTTGTAGCTGAGGTTGATTGGGTTGATTGGCCTTCGATGATGGGCTTATCCAAGCAATTTTATTTTATTTCGTAATACAAAAGTACTCCATTCGAGAAGCATATCCCCAAAAACCATAATTTTTTCTTATCAAATTTACCCTCAAAATAGCGGTCAAGCATCACTCATTTTAGAACTGGGAGATGGCTTCTGGTGAAGTAGTCCCACGATGGGTGACCCAAATTTAGGAAATAAGTTAAGAGTTGGCACCGCTGCAAAAATCTTCCGTGTTGGTCATCGAGGGTTATCAAACTAAATTATAAAAAACCTAATATTAGAAATTCATACTGAACTGTTAGACATAAATATTAAGGAATTAAAAAACAGTCAACGCATAATATTTTATAACCTAAAAAGAATATTTACGCATGAGTATCAAATAACTTATTCACCGAATGACAGGCGCAAAACACTATTACACATGGTGGTAAAAAGAAGCGACTGACAATTTCATCAAAAACGTTAACTACTTAATGTGTCATTTTCGGGGTTATTGAATCTAATTTTGTCTAACAGATTAACAAATTTCTCCAAAAATGCTGTCATTTTCGGGGTGATTAACGTAAAAAAATATAATTTTGTGTAAAAGATTGATGATTAACTAATATGACATTTTCGGGGTTATTGAGACCAGAAAAGCTAATTTTGTGTAACCGATGTTATAAAAATTAACGGCGCCGGGTGGGTTGGGATTTTTTCAAAACTGTTAACTATTGTCATTTTTGGGGTATTGAGGTCAAAAAATCTAATATAACATGGCCATAACAAATTGAAAGAGGGGGAGATAAGATGAAGGAAGGGGGATACGAATAGGCCCACTAATAATATTTTCGAGAATATTTTTTTTATTACGTTACCAATACCCAAGCGAACCTCAACAAAATTAAGTTGACCATTAACCGCAGTAATAAATACGTAACAATATTTATTTTATACTTTTCAATGCTTTTCCTTCTGTGAAGTTGGTTCAAAAGAAATATTTTTAGGAGCAATAATTCATAAATAAAACCTGACAAAATCTAATATTAAGTCCGACTCCGATTTTTGCGTCATGCGTCATGTAATATTAAATGTTGAAATAACCAACCTAACCTAACATATCTCATGTTTCATATATTCATAATCATGATATCAAAACTATACTATTACCTATACCACGCGGACGAAGTCGCGGGCGAAAGCTAGTACTTAAATATGTACACTTAAGCACTCCGAAAAAACTTTCAAGCTAAAACTAAATTCAAAGATTAAAAAATGCTGCAAGTAAGGCAAAATATATAAACATTGTCTGCTAGTATTAAAACCGAGACTAAAACAGCCGAAAGGGCGCATGGCGGTGATGCTGTATCCTTAATTTGAGTCGCCACATAACCCACTACGTTCAGTTGTTTTTCGCAGGATGGCGTCAGATGGGAAACAGAATATTTTGAATATGGTCAAATTTCAAACCTTAATATTTTTGTTATTATCAGTCCAACCGACCGACGTAATTTTTTTATACACAAATTATTTTACCCCTATGTAGGTATGATGGTGAGACGGTATTTTAAGGGTATTTGCCATAAATCACCAAAATATTTTAATAACTTTAGATTTTGGAGAATTTTTTTAAAAAGGGCAAGGGCTGGCTGCTATTGCTATTTTTCATACACAAATTAGTTTACCCATTATAAGTAACTGTCTGTAGGACGTCATTTTAAGTGTGTTTGTCGAAAATCACGAAATTGTTTTAATAAATGAAGATTTCAGAGTAATTTTTTCCAAAAAGTTAAGGGCTAGCCGCTAGGGCTGTTTTTCATACACAAATTATTTGGCCTCGATTAGGTGTTTGCAGGGCGTCATTTTAAGTGGGTTTGCAAAAAATAAAATTATTTCAACAAATAATATAGATTTTAGAGCAATTTTTTCCAAAAAGAATAAGGGCTTGCCAGTGGGATTCTCTTTCATACACAAATTATTTTATCCCAACAGGTGCTTGTCATTTTAAGCTTATTTACCAAGAATCACAAAATTATTTTATTAAACATAGATTTAATAAACCAAGAAAATAATATAATAATTTCAAATTTGTGAGTAACTACGCTAATTTGTGAGTAACTTACTGATCTGTGAGGAGTTTTGTGAGGAAGAAGCAAACTGAATTTTAAAATATACTGATGAAACCTAAAACTGAGCAAACCCTGTCCAAGAACGCATTTCACACAAGAAGGAATTATATTATTTCTAACAACAGCTTTAATGCCAATATTTCACAAAAAAGAATTAAAACAAAAAAAAATCAATGTGGCTCACTGTGTTCCCGTAATCCAAAACGTCATCCAAATTTGATGACTACCTAGGCTACAGCGGAATATGGAAACAAATCAAATTTTTTACATTTTTCAGCTTATACAAGAATTTTAGTGAAATAAGTTTGTTTATTTGTAATTAGTATCCGCATTTATTTAAGTGAAAAAAAGGTAAAACTTTATCTTAAAAGTAGATTGACGGAGAATTCGACAAATGTACTGTCCCCAATGTCGACCTGAACGACGCGTCTTCCCATGAGAAATTTGGACTATAATTTATAGGTGCATTACAGGTAAGTAGCGTGTTTATTTTTACGTAAAATTGAGAATAAGTTCTCTAAACCACCTAAAAATTCCTTATACAATAAGGATTTGAACAAATCATGGTAAAACAGCTATTCTCCGGGCTATATGCCCCTCCGAACGCTGGATTACATACCAAAATTTGCCGTATTTTGACCTACACTGTTAGACAACAAAATAGGTACTTGGTTTGACAAGAAACTACCAGGAAGAAGGAAGCTTTTTCTTTAGTTAGGGTTCTTTAGTTCTCGTCAGTACAGGATAAACGAATATACCTACCGTCCGAAACAGCATATCCTTAAAGCTAACCATGTCGAACTGCATAAGCAGTATAACACAGGCAGCGCCATCCATTAGCAGTTTGGAGCAGTCGGTTTAGAGAACTTATTCTCAATTTTACGTACCTATTTATATGTACCCCTGACAAGTAGACTTCATTCATTGTTGAAATATTTTACCTCACGGTAAATTCTACTACGACTGCTCGAAACTGCTAATGGATGGCGCTGCCTGTGTTATACTGCTTATGCAGTTCGACTTGGTTAGCTTTAAGGATATGCTGTTTCGGAAGGTAGGTATGTATCCTGTACTGACGAGAACTAAAGAGTTCGAAACCGGTATGCAGGTAACTGCATCCTAACTAAAGAAAAAGCTTCCTTCTTCCTGGTAGTTTCTTGCAGTCAAACCAAGTATTTTGTTGTCTAATAGTGTTAGTCAAAATACGGCAAATTCTGGTATCTAATCCAGCGCTCGGAGGGGCATATAGCCCGGAGAATAGCTGTTTTACACCATGATTTGTTCAAATCCTTATTGTATAAGGAATTTTCAGGTGGTTTAGAGAACTTATTCTCAATTTTACGTATTTATATGTACCTACCCCTGACAAGTAGATTTCATTCATTGTGTTTATTTTTATTTAGTTTTTCAATGTTTCTTTGTTTTTTTCGAGGTTTTCTTATATTACCTACTTAAATTTGCTTAAATATGTTTTAGAATAGTAGTGTGTTATGACTTGTATAGATTTGTTTAAGTGAAACTGTTGAAATTTAAAGAAATCCACAGAAAAACCTAACCTCAAAGCCATTTTTTTAACCTATGCAGGAGCCGAAAACTGATTTCAGATTCGTGTTCGAAGACCCAAAATTAGGGTCTATGCAAAATTTCATGGTAATTATTCGGATTAACGGAAACAGCGAATTTTTTCATGAAATTTTGCACAGACCCTAATTTCGGGTCGTAGAACACGAATCCGAAGTCAGTTTTTGGCGGTCTCGAATGGTTTTTCCAAAAAAAAAAAAATAACTTTTAGGTTAGCTTTTTCAATGAATTTCTTTAAATTTCGGCACTTTTACTTAAACACATCTATACAAGTCATTACACATTATTTTTCTGAACCATATTTAGGCAAATTTATGTAAAAACACATTAAAACAACAGAGAAAATATCAAAAAACTGAAAGAAAATAAACACGCAAACCGTGGTATACATTCTCGAAATTTCTGATCGACTGAATTTACAAATCGCTTTTCCCACAAATTTTAATAATTGGACAAAATTTGTGCAAAAAGTTGTATACACCCAAGCAAACCTGAGCAAAAAGGTGGTCAGGTTTGCTCAGTTTTGATTGATGTAGATACATATATATATATATATATATATATATATATATATATATATATATATATATATATATATATATATATATATATATATATACATATATATAACTTTTTCATGAAAAATAAGTGAACCTGGCAACGCCGGACACTTGACAGCTGGGAAAATAATGGCGGCTACTAGCGAGTAAAATGGAATTTTCTATGGAAAAAAGCAATTTTCTTAGCTATTTTTGCCTAAATGTGGTGTTTTGTGTGACGAAATAAAATAAAAATTATAAGTTTACAGATATGTTTAAGTGAAAGTGTCGAAACTTAAAGGAATCCATAAAAAAAAGGTAACGTAAAAGTTAACCTAAAAGTTTTCTAAAAAAAATTTTTTTTGGAAAAACCATACAAGACCGCAAAAAAAACTGGTAATTATTCGGATTAATGGATGCACCGAATTTTTCCATGAAATTTTGCACAGACCCTATTTTTGGGTCGTAGAACACGAATCCGAAGTTAGTTTTTGGGGGTCTCGTACGGTTTTTCCAAAAAAAAAAATTTTAACTTTTAGGTTACCTTTTTTTATAGATTCCTTTAAGTTTCGACACTTTCACTTAAACATATCTGTAAACTTATAATTTTTATTTCATTTCGTCACACAAAACACCACATTTAGGCAAAAATAGCTAAGAAAATTGCTTTTTCCTATAGAAAATTCCATTTTAATCGCTACTACCGCCTTTATTTTCCCAGCTGTCAACAATATTCCTGTGTCCGGGCGTTGCCAGGTTGACTTATTTTTCATGCAAAAGTTGTAAATTAGGTATAATAAAAAAGGTAACCATAACAAACTGAAGTTACTATTCTGTCCAACTTATTCAACAACATTTTTTAATTTTAACCTACATCAGACCTAACCAAAATTCTATTGATCAGTAATCCAACACCTGCATGCTGATGCATGCAACCATAGGTATCTGAACAAAAAGGTGTATACCCAACCCAAGCAAACCTGAGCAAAAAGGTGGTCAGGTTTGCTCGTTTTCATTGATATAGATACATACATATCTAGATCAATGAAAACTGAGCAAACCTGACCACCTTTTTGCTCAGGTTGGGTGAGCAAAAAGGTGGTCAGGTTTGCTCAGTTTTCATTGATATAGATATATATGTATCTATATCAATGAAAACTGAGCAAACCTGACCACCTTTTTGCTCAGGTTTGCGTGGGTTAAAATTGTTAACATTTGCGGGAAAAACCATTTGTAAATTTGGCAACATTGGCGACATTTCGAGAATGTGTAACCTCGGGCTGCCTGTTTATTTTCTTTCAGTTTTTTGATATTTTCTCTGTTTTTTTAATGTGTTTTTACATAAATTTGCCTAAATATGGTTCAGAAAAATAGTGTGTCATGACTTGTTTCGATGTGTTTAAGTAAAAGTGCCAAAATGTAATGAAATTCATTGAAAAACCTAACCTAAAAGTTAAAAAAAATTTTTTTGGAAAAACCATACGAGACCCCCAAAAACTGACTTCAGATTCGTGTTCTACGACCCAAAATTAGGGTGTGTGCAAAATTTCATGAAAAAATTCGGTGCATCCATTAATCCGAATAATTACCAAAAAACTGACTTCGGATTCGTGTTCTACGACCCAAAATTAGGGTCTGTGCAAAATTTCATGAAAAAATTCGCTGTTTCCGTTAATCCGAATAATTACCAATTTCATCTACAAATTCGGTGTTTCCACTATTCCGAATAATGACCCAATGCACCTTTACTTTTAAACCCTGTATAACAAATAAACAATATTTTTAAAATTTACTTCGTGAGACGATACGCTACTGATTAGATCCGTAAACCACGCGGAAAAGTGAGGTTAGGTCCTAAACAACCACCCAGATCAATATGTAAGCAAAAATGGTTAAAAATTTCCTTTAAAATCACTATTAGAGCTTACAAAACTAAGTACTTACCTGGTGAATAACATTATCACCTTCTTTGCTCCTTGCAGCCTTAATATTCAAGGAAAGAACACAATTATTCGCAAAGTCCCATGTAAACAACACGGAATCGCGCACTGTTATTAAATTTAATGGTTTTTTCACGTTATTCGGTAGACTTTCGCAAGCTTCTTTGAAAATCTTTTGTTCGGAAAGTCTTAAATAATCGGTTAAACTCATTTTTAAACACAAAACATCCAATTATAACAGAAAAAACTAATTTTGGAATGACGTACCGATATGCTGTTAGAAAACAAGAGCCCGAACAGCTGATGCGTAGAGCGGAGCGAAACTATCGATACGGGTGTATTGTGATAAAATTGCTAAAGATTTTGATATTTCGAATTTAGAACTATTTAAACAGGTAAGGAGTAATTTTAAATTAAACCCAATTTTGATCTAACTTTAAGGTAAAGTCAAAAATATCATAGGAATGTATGTTATAACAGTAAAATATTTCACTCCCCTAAGCACTACCGACCAAATGATTCAGTGAGCGCAAGCATGATTTCTAAAATAAATAAATTGCGGCCCATGGCTACCTTTCGGAGATAAAATTAGTTATTTACATTACTAGACGCGAAAGTTTACTTTTTGGGGCGAGGTGGGATTTGAATTAATTCAAAAGTTCAAAACTTCCGAACACCTGAAAGGGTTTTCGCATCGTGTGAGGTATTAAATTTTTTCTACTACTGTTTTATATTATTTTAATTTAATAATTATTATATTTAGTTAACTAAAAATAATGTTAAGAAGGCTATGTTTTACCTTTTAAACATAATCCGTAGCAACGATCTGTCATCAGGGCCTGTAAAGCGGCTGTTTAAAAAACCTTTTGCATTTATTAATAGGAAAAACGAAGGTTATGTATGAGGCTAAGATCAAAAATTTTTCAAAAATAAATTACAAAGTGTTTACTTGATGCTCCTGATCAAAGTTACTTGACTATGAAAGTAATAACATAAAACATGAAATTTCTACCAATATTGCCTCTAATGATGCAATGGTGACAAATATGAAAAATACCGTGTTCCAACATGTTAACGATACTTCAATGCAAAGTAGAGATGCTAATAATTCAAATAATGCTCCACAAATTTCCTTTTCTAATTTTTACAATTGCCCAGTTACTATTATTATCAACAAATAGTTGTTTAAATTGTATTATTGTTATAGACTACTTGTTTTTTTGAATAAGTTAAAATATCCTATATGTGTTTGTGTTTTTTTTTTAATTTTTACTTCTTTGTCTTGGCCCCGAAAGTATTACTTCCGTAGATAGCAACCAGGTATCACGAAGGTTTACTTTCATGGTCATTCGTGTTGCTAGGGACACAAAGTTATCATATTTATACAGTAGTAGAAAAAATGTTTTTATATATTACTGAATATAGATACCCCTAATTTTTAACATTACACTATAATTTTATAAAAATATGGATTTAACGTCTCATAATTTATCTGAAATCTTCCGCAAACGAAAAAATGTTCACTTTGCTGCTTTAAGTTTATCTTTATCTCTTATTAACCACTTTTCCATTTTAATTCACGAAAAACTTCATATTTAGAAAAAGAAAACACCCTCAATCCCTCGTAATTAATATGAATACGATACAGTATAACCAATCAAACCCACACAACAAAAACAGTGAGCCTAGAGAGGATAGCCTGCGGTTTCCCGTATCGTTTTATTTCAAGTATAAGCTATATATCCAATCCTTGTCATGCAGCTACCTTAGAAATGGGGGAACCCCTAACAGACGACAACCAAGATTCTGTCATTTAGTGTTACCAATACGATAATATAAAACTCCGGGTGCCCGGTTATAGTTATTGTTTTTTCAAATATAAAAATAGTGTTTTGAATTCATTGATCAGGACTACCAAAGGTACTTCCTTAAAGTACGCTTTTCTGGTGCAAATATTTAAAAATCCTCGCATTTTCCCCGCATCAATGCTCTCCCCAGAAATTACCCAATCAGCTTAAAATTCCCCGCAATTTGGGGAATTCCCTATAGTTTGGCAACACTGTTGGCGGTATGAATAGTACCAAAAAATTTTGAACCAACATCGATAACTTCACACAATATCGATTTTGCGTCGTATCTCTAGTACAACCTAAACTCGGTCGAAGAGCAGGCCTGTTTTATCGATACTTCATGAGCGTACCGTTAAGATTTCTCAGGCATTTTAAGTAACAAAAAATTGAGCTAGTTAAAATTTCGTATTTTGGTCCCCTTAAGTCTTAAGTCTTCTGTTTATTTTTCTTCACAGAAACTGGTCCCGTTTGATGAGAGGTAGAAATAAAAAGCAAATAAACTTATAAAACGTGTATATTTTGAAATGATGGCCGATTTTTAAAAGGAAACCATTGAAAATAAGATGGTTTTAATGAGAAATACGGGCCGAGAGGCTGTATTTACTGTTTTTAATGGTTTATTAATTATACATACGGAGATATTGCGCTAGTTTTCTGCAATGAGAATTGGTAAACAGTTTCTTTTAGATTGCAAGGATCTTTTACAAGGAATTTCTCCTGAGATTATCTCTTTGTAGAGTAGATAAATGTTCGGTAAATTGAAAGTGGGATTTTTTCCGATTCTTCGGCGAGTGGCGCCATCACGTTTCGGAAGTTTCAAGTTATCATTAGTGGTGCTATCCCCACTGAATAGTGAACAGTGTCGTCTACAATATGGTCGCAGATGGGGTTTAGAAGAGGACAAATGGACCAGATTTTGCAAGATACGTAAAAATGTCACTCCTAATAAAAGTTTTTGCTTGTAAAATAAATAAGATTCACGTTATGAAGAATTTGATTTTTTATACAGGGAGCATTATTTTGCGTAAGAGTAAACATGGTTATCATTTTCTACCAAAAGAATTAATATGAAATATGTTTTAAATTAAACCCTAAGCCAAAGTACCTACAAGTTTTCATAGAAAAATTGAAATATTAAAAGTAGCGAGTTTTATCACATTTTTCTTTAAGTCCCAACTATTCTCTCTCACACCTTTAACCAGATTACTAGTTTCTACATGCTAAGCAATAATAACACCTATGGACATGTTTGTCAATGTCTTTATTAAATGAAGCAATTATTTAATTTAAAATACTTGTCATCAAAATGATGAGCAAAGGATTTTTATAATCCAGTTTTACGAGGATAGCCAAGTATCATACCCCTACATCATGAAACAATTTAATGAGAAATTTGTAGGAATCCCCATAACTGAAATGACAATCTACAACACAATAAAAAAAGTTCCAAAGAACTAGCTCGGTTTTGAATATCAAGAAGAAGAAATATGACCAAAACGATGCTGCCACAGTTTTAGTTCTTCGGTCTGTTAGAGAAACTCCTGTGATGTCCCTTATAAATCGTGCCAAACATCTAGAAGTTGTAAAAAAAACTCATATTCAGATGATCTTCAAAGAAAATAAATTATTTCCGTTTAAACTCCACTTTAAACAAACATTGGAAGAGGGAGATGGAGCGAAAAGACTAGATTTTTGGTTATGGGTGGTAGACCAAATTTTAAGTGGAAATATCCAATTTTATAAATTTTCATGATTTTCCACTAATGGAACTGTAGCGTCCCAGCATGTCAGGTACTCTAGAAAATCCAGAATTTAGAGTAATGAGGCGAAGACAATATTCTATAAAATGTAGTGTGTGTTGCGCGATATCTGTCTATGCCATTATAGGCCCATATATTTTTAAAAACACCTGCAATAGAATATCTTACTTAGAAATGCTAGATACATGTTTTAGCGATGAACTCGAAAATTTGCCATTAAATTTCGCCAAAAAATGTATTTTCAAGAAGATGGTTGACCAGCACATTGCGCTCGCGAGGTAATAGAATGGCTTCATCGCAGATTTGGTACAAGGTGGATTGGTAGAAATGGCCCAATTTTGTGGCCCCCAAGGAGCCCGGCCTAACATTGGCCGATATGTTTCTATGGGGCCGTTTAAAACAAATTGTTTATGCCACTCCAATACCAAATAATATTGACGTGCTAAAAGGCAGAATAACTCAGGCTGTCCGTTCAATATTCCAGGAAGAAATCAGAAATTCCTTTAGATATCTAAAGATGCAATTAGAAAAATGTCTTGAATATGGGGGTGCAGTTTTTGAATTGATATCTATATTGTATTGCTTAGTTAATATCATATTCTTCTGAGTTTAATTAAATGTTCGTATAATAATTAAATTCGTAATATAAATTAAATAATTGATTCATTTAATAAATATATTGACAAACATGTTCATAGGTGTCATTATTGTTTAAAATGTAGAAACTATATTCTATCCAATTTAATTTGAGAATGATGACAGAAAAAATCAATTCAACAAGCATTCACCCTATTGGTTAGTTCCATGGACACTTTACACCAGACCATATTTTAGCGATCACAATATTCATCTTTTCTTCCTGATAATCTCGGAGGAATCAGATTTCTTTCTATCCGTGTTGGCCTAAGTGCATTAGAAAAAGACAAATAAAAAAGAATATGTTCAAATTTTCTTGTGCCTTGTTTGCTTGTGGAAGTATTGCTGGTTAGGTATATACTTCGAAAGGTTAGTCATCGCAAAATTCTTTCCTTTCCTGATAAACTTCCCGACGGAATCCGATTTCTTTCTATCCTTGTTAGCAAAGGGACATTAGTAAAAGACAAATAAAAACGATGTTGTTGCCAATGAAAAATAATAAACATTTTATCATAGCCGCCTGTGTTTGTACAAATAATTCTGGTTGTCTACTGTAAAAGTTTAATCGGAATTGTCATAAAAAATAAATTTCTAATCTGGCAAATACTTATGTAAGTTTTCTCATTTTATAGAAAATACCTTTATATTTACTGAACACAAACACCATTTGTAAGAATCTCGTTTTTCTTGAGCAAAAACAGTGTCAGCATAGCCACATTAACCTTCTTATTTTATACTATTTAAAATTATTGTTCCCTACCCCTCTAGGTAACATTACTCCCTCTAAACAATAATTTGCAATAAAAGGATCGGCTAAAAAGTTTGTAAGTAAATAAAGAAAAATAGTAAAAATGAGTAAATATTTTTATTAAGATAAACAATTTACAATACCTAATGTTAAAAGAATATTCCCTATTCTCCGATATATAATGAAAATGAATCTATAATTCAGTCTACCTGTGAACAGTGACGTTTGTGTGAGTTAAAGACGCGATAAAAATAACTGTTTAATCGAATATACCAAGTAGCAAAGTCAAATAGTTTCACAATTTTTAACTGTAAACTTTGAGTCTTATTTCCAGAACGATAGATCCCACCAAAAACATACATGTAAAGGACGGTGTGTTTTGTTATCTGAAAAAAAAATAACTCAAATGTAAAAATTATGCCAAGTTATGCCTTTACCTTATTAGCAGTGCTTTGATAAGCACACAAAAATATTGTGTGAATTGATAAATTTACAGACTAAACTTGGCAAGTTTTCATTAAAGAACTGAGCAATATTGAGATTGAGACCCTTGAAAACGTAAAGTATAATGGGAATCCTTAATACATTAGTAAATTGTTAATACAGAGTAATATTTTTAGTTCTTCATTACTGAGCCTAATAGTAACCCTAATTGTGTTCAACTTTAAATAATTTGTACAGCAATATTATAAACTTTGAAGTAAGCACAACTCCTTATTAACTGCTTGTCATTACGGATTGCGCCGACTTCAGAGAATAGAATTTTTTTGAACAAGTTACCTAAATTTGAACAATATTAAGCTTACCATTAACTTTAGTAATAAATAAGTAAAAATATTACTTCATACTTTTCAGTGCTTTTCTTTTTGTGAAGTCGGTAAATTTTAAAATTATTTATTTATTTTTAGTGTACCTATCCCCTCCTTCGTCTTATCTTCCATTCATTTTATTTTTACTGTGCATTATATTGACTTCTTTGACCCCACAGTGTCACTAAAAAATAATATATCTCACAAAGTTTTAGAAAAAGTAAATCGTTTCCCGATATATTTCATTGCACTCATTCCTCTTGCTTTATCTTTTTATCCATCTTTATCTCGCCCCACTCCTTCAGAATTTTTAAACATTTGTTAGATAATGTTAGGTTTTCGGGCCTCAATATAATCCCGAAAATGATCAATAATTGGTTAACATTTTTGGATAAATTCTCAACTTTTATCCCTTCTAACTCTCTCCTCCCCCATCGTTAACTGTTTTTATATCTCTTAAAGAAAATTAGATTTTCTGAATTAATAGTGAATTAGTTATCATTCTTGGAGAAATTCCCAGCCGTTCCTTTTCATCCCCCCTCCCCGTTAACTTTTTAAACATCTGTTTAACAAAATTAGATTTTTTGACCATGATATCCCGGAAAATGCCACATTAGACATTAATTAATGCGGAGAAATTCTCAGGCGCTGCTTTTATTACCTCATCTCCCCCCTTCCGTTATTTTTTTTAACATCTCTTAAACAAAATTAGATTTTCTGACCTTAATAACCCATGACATGTTAGTCAACATATCCGGAAAAATCCTCAGTCGCTCTGGTTTTACCCCTCTCACCACCTCCCCTTCATTATTTTTTTTAAGTTCAAATACCAACAGAACACAATGGAAAAAAATATTGAAATCGGTGCCGCCATTCCGAAGTACACACGGAAAAATTGTCGATTTCATGAGTTTTTCGTAATCTTTTAGGTTTCCACTGACTTTAGCAAAAAACCGTTAAGTCCATTCAATCGACTCGGCTCGGTCGGCTCGATACGTTTCGTTCGGAATGCCGACAGTCAACGCGTATTGATTCGGCTATCGGTTCTTCGAGACCGCTGTAACTATTATTGTGGTGAATACACGCAGTATCGTATCAGGACGTATCAGACGTTTTTTTTTTCTCTATTTTCTCCCAAGCGTTGTCCTTTCACACATTGTCGTGATAAAACCTATTCCTCGGGTCGTACAAAAAAACATAAGAACGAACGTTTTCTATCAAAACTTAGTCTGCCATTGCACACCTATCTCTTTCGCTTGCGTCTCAATACGAGAAATACTAAGCAGAGTAGGCAGTCGAACCTATCGGCAATGTTTGCCTTCCAAAGAATATTCCGATTTGGCTAAGACGTGCTGGTCGGTCCGAGCGGACGCGTACGGCACCGATTCAATGATTCAATGCGCTCCTCTTCATACTAATATAACCCAACCAAACCTTTTGACTGTGCCGTGCCGTGCCGAGCCAAAACAAAAAAATTATCTAAATCGGTGAATATTCAAGAATTATGCATGAACATGTATAAAAAAATAACACATACCGGTCGAATTGATACCCTTTTCTTGTAAAGCCGGTTAAAAATGGTTATTCTCTCTTGTGACGTGATTCCAAATATTCACATATATGCCATTTTTTTTAAATGGGCCATATATTATTTTGATAATAAAAGAATCAAATAAAAATAAAGCTTTCCACGACACAATGGAAATAAAGAGCATCAGAACGCCATCAGCAAATAAAACTTTATCAAGGATTATCACGTTTTTCCAATTTTTCGCCCGTCGCCGGTCCATTCATTTCCCGCCGAAAAGACCAATAGAAATTGATAAATTATAGAAAATAACGCACACAATACAACACTGGAGTGAATGAGAAATTATTAGGCAGCGTTGCCGAATGTTAGATTTTAGAAAAATCATTTGAGCGAAGGAAGCACTTTTGTCCGTCTGTCTGTCTGCCTGTTTCGAGAATAACTCACAAGCTACTAGATCGATTGAGCTGAAACTTGAAACACACACGTAAAATTGCTAATCCATTTTGGGAAAATAAGAAAATCCTAAAAAATACGGCATATTAGGTTTTAAAAAACACCTTTCGAGTTTTTTAGATCTTTACGTTTTGGGGTCTCCACAGACCATGAAAGACATCAGGGTTTCTCATTGCCGTCGGTCTCTCTCTCAGTCTGTCTGTTGACGCGCAAATGTAAAAACTACACGTAATTAAAAAAATTTAATTTTGCATTATACTTTAGCCTGACTCGAAATAGGGATTAAAAACGTGAAATATGCACAGGGTGAGCATCTTCATAAAATAATTGCTATTCTTTGTTGCTTTAGCTCAATCACGATTTATTTTACAAAAATTACGTTTTGTATAAAACTAAGGATTTTCCCGTTGATATAAAGAAAAGCTCTTAAACTTATCCTCCAGCTACAGGGTGGATAAGTTTAAGAAATATGAATTTGTCCATTTTTGCTCCAATTAAAGCATTATACAGTGTGTAACAAAAATATGGAAACCTCGAAATATCTTGCAAACCGTTCCTTCGATTTTTATGAAATTTTGTACACTTAAGTACGAAATTACTCCCGATCCAATGGTGAGTTCCGCATTGTTGTCAAGTTTACCGTTTTCTTGAAACCGACAGGAACTTTTTTTTTAAATGGAACGCTCTATATTTTATTCGATTTCCGAATTGAGCTTAAAATTCTGAATACTTCTTATTGGAAATATTTTATCCTAAAGTTAATAGTTTTTGAGAAAATGGTGGTCAAAAGTCTTTATTTTATTGCATTTTACCTTAAAATACCTGTACACGAATGTTTACCTAAAAGGCATTGTCAGCTTCTTTTATTTACAAAAAATGGATCATTTAACAGAAATCCAATAAAGAACTGAAATTTTAATAATACTGGGTTATGGTGACAAAATGCGAACGCAACAAGAAGTTTGTAATATTTCTAATGACAAATATCCTGACAGAAATCCATTAACTAAATAGGCAAAGTTTCAAAAAAATTTCGTCAAACTGGGAAAGTAGAAAACGCTATACGCTCTGGCCGACCTAAAAGTGCAACAGATGATGATAAGTTAAGGGCTCTGACGTTCAGATTCACTAAGAAGGTTTAAGATTTAGGACTGGTTTAAATTAAGATCTTATAGTTGATCAGCTATATTTTGACAGGTTTTTGTTCTGTCTTTGTCAATAAGAAGTCGTCATTAAAATCATGAATTATTCTGATATTTCAGAGATTTAGTTGGTTTCCAAATGATTTTCGTCTTGGAACGAGTTGCTGTAATGAATTTAGTTTTATTATTGTCGAAAGTACCTACTAAAATTGCCCTGATCTTCATAAATTGTCGAAAAAGCTCAGAAATAAATTAATAGTATAAAACTTAGTTGTCTTATTCTTACACTTGTCAGTTTAAAACTTTTGGTTGTCAAATTAGACCGGACTAGCGTTGGAGAATCTGGCTGTAAATGTTTTACTCAGTTTGGAGGAAAATCCCCATCTTTCTACTAGAACACTGGGAAAAGAAAACAAAGTTTCACACATGTCCGGTAGACCACCTTCTGAAAACTGAAAAGATTCACCCGTACAAAATAAGACTTGTGCAAGAGCCCTCAGAAGATGATTACGACAGGCGCTTGGAATTTTGCGAAACCATGATGGAACGTTGTAACGCCAATCCAGATTTCGTCCATCGAATAATTTGCTCTGACGATTCAACATTTTTTTAAATGGAAAATTTAATAGGAATAATTGTCGATATTGGACCAGTGAAAATCCTCACTGGATATGAAAAAATCATACCCAGTTCCCCAAACGGTAAATGTTTGGGCTGGTATAATAGGGCGGAGAATAATTGGCCCCTTCTTCATTCAAGAGACATTTTAATGAAGAAAGATGTTTGGATCTTCTAAGAAATTTAATTGTCCCGGTTCTTTCACAACTATTTCCAAATAATCGTAAGTTACTGTTGTTAGTTTATTTTACCTGTTGTATTGATTATTTGAATATGATTTTTTACGCAATAATCTAGCACCAAATGATGAAATATGGTTTCAGCAGGAGGGTGCTCCACCGCACTATGCCCATAATGGTCAACAATATCTCGATGGTGTTTCTTTTAGAAGATGGATTGGACGTAGGGGTACAATCGAGTGGCCAGCTCGGTCTCCGGACTTGACGTCCCTCGACTACTTCTTGTGGGGCCACCTCAAAAATGTTGTTTTCAAAAGTAAGCCAAACGACCTCGATGATTTAAAGCTAAGGATAGAAACAGAATGTAGAACAATCGAGGAAACTGACATTCTTCTAAATTAAGGTATGTTATTTTTTTTTATATATTTAAAATTTTTTGTAGACAATTTCTGAAGATGGTTTAGCAAAAAATAAACCGAAACGTAAAAAAATTAAAATATTTACTTTTTTCAATTAATCATAACATGACCGCAATACCAGGAAATATACAAAATATTCTTTTAAACGTTTTGCATATTTTTCCGCAGTACCTAGTTGGCTTACTACCAAGAAGTAAATGGACAACATTTTAAACATTTGATTTAGTTTTACTCATCAACTTTTAAATTATTTCCTCCTGTATTGTTTATTCTTGTACTAAATATCCAAATAGCACCTATAGCGTTTCTTACATTCCCAGTTTGACGAATTTTTTTAAAAACTTTACTTAGAGTAGATTTAGTTAATGGATTTCTGTCAAGATATTTGTCATTAAAAATATTACAAACTTCTTGTTGCGTTCGCACTCTGTCCTCATAACCCAGGATTATTAAAATTTCAATTCTATGGGTCTGTTATATGATCCGTTTTTTTGAAAATAAATGAAACTGATAATGTCATACATTGCAGGTAAACTTTCATATACCCGTATTTTAAACAATTAAATAACGATTTTTGACCACCATTTTCTCAAAAGCTGTTAACTTTCGAATAAAATGTGTTCCCAATAAGAAGTATTCATAATTTTAAGCTGAAATCGAAAATCGAATAAAATATAGAGCGTTCCATTTAAAAAAAAGGTTCCTGTCGATATGAGGAAAATGGTGAACTTGACAACAATGCGGAGCTCACCTTTGGATCGGGCGTAACCTAAGTTTACAAAACTTCATAAAAGTGGGAGAAACGGTTTGCAAAATATTTCGAGGTTTCCATATTTTTATTACATACTGTATAAATAATATTTGCCTACCGTGTAGGTTGTTATTATCTACGAAATTAGGTGGGCTTTCATACAGGGTGTGCAATTTTAATAAATAGTAGGTACCTACTTTATATTGTTTCTTTAATTGTTGGAAACGTAGGAAACAATATTGGATGCACCTAAATCTTTTAGTTACAACTTGGATTTTCCATACAATACATGGTAAAAATAACTAGATCAGTGTCTTAGAAAATATTTTATACAAATTTAGGGATTTTACGTAGAAAATCAATGTTTAATTTTTTATGCAGGGTAGAAAATTAAAAGAAAAATAAGTTCCGTCTATTTTTAAGGTAGGAAATAATGTGCCTTTTCAATTTTATTAAACTTAACTTCATTTCGCTAGGAAAGTTAGGTGCGGACTTTAGCATATTTTGAAAAAAATACTTTGAACCTGTTCTAACCTAATAAAATATACTTTTTAAGGTATAGACCAAGAAAAGTCTGGAGAAATCATCGTAAAAGAATACAAATGAAGCAGCTCGGTTCAATTCGGGTTAGCCCGGCTCAATTCGGGTCAGATCGGTTAAATTTAAAATAGATCGGTTCAATTCGGGTAAGCTAGGTTCAATTCGGATTAGCTCGATTTAATTCGGGTTAGATCGGTTCAATTCGGGTTAGCTCGGTTCAATTTGGGTTAGCTAGATTTAATTTGGGTTAGATCAGTTAAATTTGAGTTAGCTTGATTTGCGAGGAAAGATGGGTGTAAGCTTTTGCATATTATTAAAGTATACTTTTAACATATACGTATTACTACTATACAGCGAACGACGAAAAAATGTTGAAGCAAAGACGTAGCCTTTGGAAACCATTGCTAAAAAGTCATAAATCACCACGTGACTTGCCAAACAAGTGAACTCAATACTACGTACCGTCCGCTAATCAAAACACCAAAGATGACAACATGGCCGCTCACGCCTGTCATATTTAAAAGTCTAAATTTGAATCTGACAGGCCTTCGATTTCGCCGTAGCGTTATTTTGTGAATATTTATTTTAATTTATAATAAAATATCAGAAAAACCAGTAAGTATAAATTATTATATACTTTAAAGTACAATATCGAAACAGAGTTAATAATATTTTAGATAGAAAATGAGATCTTGTTTCGCATGTCGACGGTCAGTTGAGAAAGACAAAGTGATTTTGCATAGGTAGGTAATTAATTATTATTTAAGAAGATTTTGATTCTAATTATAATGTTTTATATATAAATTAATGATTACAATAAATTATACTTACGTATTTTGAGTTTTAATTCGAACTTAAATAATGCGTTTTTTTTTAGATTTCCAAACGATGCCTCGCTTTATTTACGTAATGTTCTTACCCGTTTTGCCCCAAAATCTCAAATTAAAAACTAAAAATGATGTATTCACTCTTCAGCTTACATTCTTGTGAAGAATCAAAGAAAATAAAAGGGTATGATGAAGAATATCCGCCGCTAAAACTACAAGTAATTATCGTAAATAGGATAATCTTTTAAATGTAATAAACTTTAAATCCACTTTTCACAAATAAAAACACATTAATCTTTACTTTTTAAAGGTAAAAAGGCGAAAAGGAAACCGACAAGCTTAAATTTTAAACTGCTGTCAGAACTGACAGTGACAGTTCCGTCAAAACTTCAAAGTGCTGAGACATCACGTGGTACAAAACAAAAGATTAATCTTTGCTTCAAATTTTAACAAGGGGTAGATTGGATGCTAACAATATAGTAGTAATACGTATATGACTTTTAACCTGTTCTAACCTAAAAAAATATACTTCTCAGGCAACAGATCAAGAAAAGTGACGAAATCACTGTAAGAGAATAATTTTTTTTTTAAAACTAAATACTTGTGTAAATATGACAACACAGCAACATCGTATCCAGGCAACAACGTATCCAAAACGTGTCGAAAATGTTTATGACCACACATACGTCATTAATAATTGTGACAATGCGAATCAATCATGTGGGATTTTTCATTTCCACACAGGAGAAAAGTGATATTTTTTATTCGATAGTAATAAATAATTTGGCCGTTTTCCACGGCTTTTCGCTCATTAGTTAGCGAGTAATACGCGAAATTTTCACACCGTTTTTCTGATTGTAAAATTAATTAGGGGTGATTAACTCACAAGTGATTAAAAGTATGAAACGCTAAAATCGCGTGAAATATTACGTCAATTATGAGATTTTTCTAACGCCGTTTGACAAATGCGATTTTTGATATTTTAGCTGTGCCACAGTGAGTGAAATATTTTCTAAAATAGGTTTGTGTAATTTGTAGTCCTTGAACCACGGAACCATATTAGTCCCGCCATAATGTTTTTTCGTCTGTTTAGTTTTGAATATTAAATGATGCAGAGCAACAGATCTTTGGTTTCCAAGTATTAATATTTTTAATGACTTGCGTACACAGATAAAAAAATCTTTCCAATACCAAGAATCTCTTTTTCTTGCGTAGGTATAGGCCAAGCAATAGAGCGATTTGTCGTGATATTACTACTATTAGAAAACCGTCTGTGCCATCATCTAAAAGACGATCCGTAGATGATTGCTGCTATATTTCCAACTCTGAAATTTTTTCCTTTAATTTCTTATAAACATTTTCAAGCAAAAAGAAGGCGATTTTTTTAGTTTTTTGCTTATACAATTGAAAGAAATGAAGCAATCTTAATGGTGTAAACGGACAATTTGTAGAGAATAAAAATACGAACAAAATGAGAGGTTGAACGTCCCAATAGGATAAGTAACAACGGAAAAAATCCGGAAAAACCGGAAAATTAAGAGTTTTTTTTTAAATTCATAAATCGACCATTTTTAAACGTAGAGGGCTCAAAATTTGCAAAAAGGTGGTAATTTATAGCTACTTTATGTGTGCAAATCCCCGACGCTGTCCGACGATTAGCTTTGCCACAATCGTTATTTTTATTTTTCAATACACTATTTTGCAACAGGTCTGGATGCTCTATGGATCGTCCGATTTTAATTATTGAAACGGATTTGAAAAGCACAAGTTTAATTGAACAAAATGTATATCTTAATTTTTCCATAAAATGCTACGAAACCGGTTGAAAATGCAGGTCAAGATGCGTGAAAATGGCCGAGCGCGCGAAAGCGGTCGAGTAGCGGAAGGACAGCGCAGCGGAGCGAAGGGGAGCCAATATTCGCGCGCTCGGCGATTTTCACGCATCTTTACCTGCATTTCCAACCGGTTTCGTAGCATTTTATGGAAAAACTAAAATATACATTTTGTTCAATTGAACTTTTACTTTTCAATACCGTTTCAATAATTAAAATCGGACGATCCATAGAGCATCCAGACCGGTGGCAAAATAATGTATTGAAAAATTAAAATGACGATTGTGGCAAAACTAATCGTCGGACAGCGTCGGGGTTTTGCACACATAAAGTAGCTATAAATTACTACTTTTTCCCAAAGTTTGAGCCCTCTACATTTAAAATGGCCCATTTATGATTTAAAAAAAATCTCTTAATATTCCGGTTTTTCTGGATTTTCTCCGTTGCTACTTCTCCTATCCTATCGGGACGTCGACCTCTCATTCTGTTCGTATTTTTGTTCTCTACAAATCGTCCATTTACACCATTAAGATTGCTTCATTACTTCTCATTTTATAAGCAAAAAACTAAAAAAATCGCGTTTTTTGCTTAAAAATGTTTATAACAAATTAAAGGAAAAAATTTCAGATCGTCTTTTATAGATGATGGCACAGACGGTTTTCTTGCTTTTAGCCTACTTCACAAGATCTAGAGAGGTTATAAATTCGACCAGTATGTGCGATTTTTTGAAGTATATTTGCAGATAATTCTTAAAAGGATTTACGGATTTCGATGAACTTCTTTTGTTTTATAGAGGAGTTCTCCCGAATGATCCTATTGCACGGTTTATTTGCTAAAGTAAGTGGAATCCTGAAAAAAACACGAAAAACTAAAAAAACTCGCGAAGAAGACAATTTTTGCATGCGTACTTCGGAATGACGGCACGATTTCAATAATTTTTTCTCCGTTGTGTTAGCATGACGGCTGGCCTGTTGGTATTAGACTTTAAAAGAATAATAATAAAGTTGACTGAGTGAGAGGGGTAAAAGCGTAGCGGCTGAGGGATTTTCCGGAAAATGTTGACTAATATGTCATTTTTGATGTTATTGAGGTCAGAAAATCTAATTTTGCCGAGCCGATGTTAAAAAAATTACCGGGAGGGAGCGGGGGAAATAAAAAGGAAAGACTGGAAAATTGTCCAAAGATCTTAACTAATGCATTTTCAGGGCTATTGAGGTCAAAAAATCTAATTTTGTGTAACAGATGTAAAAAACAAGTCGGGAAGAGGGGGGGGGGGGGTAGATAAAAAGGAAAGACTGGGAAATTGTTCAAAAATGTTAACTAATGTATCATTCTCAGGGTTGTTGAGGCCAGAAAATCTAATTTTGTCTGGCAGATGTTAAAAAAATTAATGGGGGGGACGAGGATAAAAACGACCGGCAAGGAATTTCTTCAAAAATGTTAACTAACACGTCTCATGTTGCTAGTGAGGTCAGAATATTAAAATTTTTCTAGCAAATGTTAAAAGAAAATTTACGGTTGAGGAGGGGGGGAGGGAGATAGAGAGAATGAAAGGAGCGGCTGGGACCTTATCCAAAAGTGTTAATTCAATTTTTGGGGTTATCGAGGTCACAAAATCTAATTTTGTCTAACAGATTTTAGGAAAATTAATGATGGGGGAGAGGGGAGTAAGAGGGGATAAAATGGGCGACTGGGAATTTATCCAAAAAGAAAGGCACTATAAAAAGTATGAAATAATATTACATATTTATTAGTGACTGATCCCGCCTATGGTACTGAATTTGATCAAATTTAGGTAACTTGTACACCAAAGTTTTAAACTGTGAAGTCGGCGCAATTTCACAGTATGAGGATCCGTAATGATAAATCATAAGCAGTTAATAAGGACTTGCACTTACTTCACAGTTTAGAGCATTGGTGTACAAATTATTTAAAGTTGGACACAATTAGGCTTACTACTACACTCAGTAATAAATATCGAAAATATTACTCTCTATTCATAATTTATTAATTAAGGATTATTATTATGCTTCGAAGTTACGCCGACTTCAAAGATTAGAATTTCGGTGTACAAGTTACCTAAATTTGAATGAAATTAAGCTTACCATTAACCTCAGTAATAAATAGGTAATATTATTTCATTTCTTTTAGTGCATTTCTTTTTGTGTAGTCGGTTCATTTAAAAAGAAAAATATCATTGTTATTTATACAAAAGACACATTTTTGATTAATTTCGCATTAAGTTCGACAAAACAATCACACTTCTTGATAAAACAAAGCTATAGACATATGTGCGGTATGCAACTTTTTAATCAAAATCGGGCAGCCCTGTTGCAATATTGCGCATGGTGTTAAGTCGTGGCAGGTGGTGCTTACAAAGAACAAGCGAAACAGTCGGGAAATTGTGTAAATATTAATAATTTTTCAATAGTGTGTTCTAATATGGTACAAGTATTAAAGAAACTAATTTTTAAGAAAAGAAATATGCCTAAAGCCGAAACTTTTACAAGCTGTTCTTAGAGCAGCGGAGTGACAAAAATTGAATTGATTCTGCCTTTACTTGGTGGAACTCCATATCACTACATATAGACATAAACACAAATTGTGTAATATTCCACTTTATTTAAACAAAAAATATATTAGTTTACAATATATTCGACATGTTTCGCCAACACGGTGGCTTCTTCCCGAAGAAGCCACCGTGTTGGCGAAATATGTCGAATATATTGTAAACTAATATATTTTTTGTTTAAATAAAGTGGAATTTTAAACAATTTGTGTTTATGTTATATGTAGTGATAAAAATTAACTAAAGTTGAGTGTTTTATTTTGTGCTGCCGATTATTATTAAGGTATTGTACTATATTTGACTTAAATTAGGTCAGTTATGTGAAATATGTTTAGCCATTAAGGGTATGTTCCAAAAATCACCAAACAGTAACCAGTACTTACCAGTATGGTTGACAGAAGAATACTTTTTTTCAGGATCTCTGATCACATACTGGACACAAAATCACCAAGATTGTTACTTTCGGAACATACTCTAAATGTTACCAAATATTGTGTATTATTTCATTATTTTTAATTAAATATTTTGTTTACTAAAAATACAAATACTGTTCTTATACTTAATTACTTTTCTCTGTAATGTTTAGTTTAACTATAACAACGATTAGGATATTTGTTTTATTGAGAATATATATTGCATCTTGTCTATTGTGAATTAAAACGCCTTTTTTACATACAAGCGCGCCTGATTTTTTTGTCTTCATGCTCTACAGTTATTTCATAACACTGACACCCTATAATGAGATATCAATACACCCATATTTAATAAGGAGTGGGGAGCAATACACTAATAAATATTTAATACAGATTGATTAAAAAATGTAATCATAATTAACTGTTGATTTAATCAATTTTGAGTAAGAAAATTTAATTGCAGGTCTTTTAGTTTAATCAATAAATAACCAGTGTTAATTTTTAAAATCAATCTGGTGTCAAGCGCGGATCCAGGGGGGTCATGGGGGTCATCCCCCCCCCCCCTCCCGCGCAAATCACCAATAATACGTCATATAACTATTAAAATTGAAAACAGAAATACAAAAAGTTAAAAACATATTAATGCTCCCTGAATGACCCCCGCCTGTCTGGTGTACACCTGGATTTAAAAGGAAGTATATTGATTTTAATTCAAAATTTAATCATCATTTTTAAGAGTGGAATAAGCAAACAAAAAATGTGAAACAGTTCTATTTCTGCTTTATGTCTTGTTTCCAGCATCTGATGCTCAAGGAGACCATCCTACTTGCCCTTATAGATTCTATTTTCTTAGATAACTCACGTAGACTTCAAGCTTAAATAATAAGGAGTAATAATGATGTACCGTGAGCGTCTGAAGAAGAGAAAAATGTAATTCATTGCCACGGGATTTAAATGATTGGAGGTTGGGAGGGGAAGGGAAAACATCTGCAGGCAATTTGTTCCGTACTCTGGAGACTCCAAGAATGAATGAGCGAGAGAATTGGGATGATCTAGACTTTTATAGCTGGGCAGTAAAGAAATGTATACGTAACGCGCCTCTTGTCGTTCTGTTAGGATCAGTCAAGGGGGGAATTATAGCGGCTAGTTCTTCAGAGCAATATTCGTGGAAATATCGGTAAAAAAGGGACAAATCCCCATCAGCGCGGCGATGAGCGAGAGAAGAAAGTTTTCTTGTGAGAACTGGCTCATTGATGAGTCGAATGGCTCTCTTTTGGAGAGAATCAAGAATGTTAGGTGTCGAAGGTGATGCCTCTCCCCAGATGTGCGAATAGTACTTTAGGTTAGGTCTTATGTAGAAGACATAGAAAGTGTGTAAGTTGAAAGGAGAGAAGCATTTTCTGACTCGAAAGAGAAAAGCAAGCTGCCGATGAGGCTATTGAAGTAATGTGTTTGTGCCATCTGGAATCATGCTCGAAAGCGATGCCAACAAGATCGAACCTTTCTTTGTTCTGTAGAGCTTGGCCTTGCATGTGGTTGGGATAACTGCTACAGGATTTCTTGCATGACAAGAATCAATATTGGGTTTTGGAAGATCTTGGAAAAGGAATAGGTGCATGGATCTGCGTCTGTTATCTCGGGATGTATCTTAAAAGAGTTGCATCCCCCCTAAAAGCTTTGAACCCTTGGTTTCGCGCTGTTTTATGTGACTTATCCCATAACACGAGCTCCATTTTTCCTCTTTTAGCTGCCGCGACCAACAAAATTTCCCTAAAACTGGTCATCAAACTTCTCTAATATCCCCGAAGTCTTCCAAAGAAGCAAACTAGAAAATTATAATCCTAACAAGCAATAACGATTCCTTAAACACCGCCACACAAACCTTCCATAAACTATAATATCCCTGTTTTTACTCCACCGACGGCGTATTGTTTTACAAAAGACCGTCAAATTTACGGACCTCATTGTGTTTCGGCCTTACAAACTTGTGTGTGACTGGAGATTAACAGCTTTCTACGATCTTACATGCATAAATATCCCTAACGCTCCCCCCCGTAAAGTCCCTCGAGTCCCCCGAAAGGAGAAACCGACCCACCCGGGGGGAGATTCAAGACGCTGGTGGCTTTACGGGTCAAGAAACGGTTTTACGGGGGTGTTTTATTGTTTATTCTATATTATCTTGTTTTTTATTTTATATTTAAAAGAAGGGAATGATTTGGTAATAAGTGATTAAACATTTACTTATATTACTACAAACATATTCATTTGTTTGTCCAATGAGTGGGTGAGTATTGATGTTAAAACCAACCGAATCATTTCTCCTGATGATGCTAATAGGGTTACCGAAATGCGCAAACCCTAGCAAACCCAAACAAAATACCATTGCTGCCTCAAACTTGTATTTTGATCACTATCCAGAGTGAAGGTAGTTCGCTCTTAAAATGTTTAGCTTAAGGCTAGGACAAAATTTGCAAACTATCGGGTCATTTTCCAAACCTAGGCCGAAAAAATGAAGAAAATGCGGAAACTGATGAAATAAATTCGCTGGCGTATATAGATAGAAGCAAAGTCATCTGAACCATCGCGCGAATTTAAGGAAAGCTTTGGAGTCAACACACAGAAAATAAAAAAAAATTAAAAAAGGATAATTTTCAGCAGGACCAATTTAGGAAGGTTCAAAATTCACATCCTAGAGATGCTAAGCGGCGAAGAGCTTTTTGTTCGTGGTATTTGGAACAGTGTCGACAAAATGTTATTTTTTTTAGATGAGACCTATACATAGAGAAAATATATAATAGAGAAATAATGTCATTTGCGAATGTGGCAAATTTACCAAGCTGAATCCGTAAACACAGACGGTCTTCTGCGGGCTTGCGCCTTATCGAACGTTTGCCTTGTGATAGACAGGACCGTACTTCAAAATTTATTTCACATGACGTGAATCTTTTATCGAGTAATAAATGCTAAATATATTACTTGTAATTATTCTTTTCATTAATGATAAAAATGTAACCATTAGTGAGATTTTAACAAAAATTGTATAGTTTGTTGACTTAAATCTGAGTTTTCTTGCTATACAAAACTGTCGATAATTCCTCGAAAGCTCAGTTTATACATATACAGTGCGTCTCTTTAATGTCCCCCCTCTTAATTTTTTAAACGTTACATTTATAAAATTGAAAGTTGAAATAAAATATAAACATAGTATTCTAAACAATAGAAATAAAATATGCAATTGTTTTAAGAAGTAAAATAGTAAATAAAAAAATTACCAAAACTATGTATATATTTTATTGGATTGGCATCCCATCCTGTATAATTATTGAACAAACCAAGTTCTATGGTAAGATGTAAATATTTTTACTTTACACCTATTTACAGTGTGTGCACTTGATACTTTGGTGAAAGCGCTACTTACTTACGGCCCCATGTCAATCTAATCCACTGATATCTTAGTGATCCTTTGGCGAAAGCGCTTTTTTTTTTTCGCCATCCCTTTTAAAATACTCCCCTCTACCCTAATCCACTAGTATTTTTAGTGCCCCTTTCACGAAAGCGCAAATATGCCTTTTGGACACTCGCCCTTCTAATCCACCGATATCTCAGCGATCCTTTGGCGAAAGCGCTTTTTTCTTTCGCCATCCCTTTTAAAATACTCCCCTCTACCCTAATCCACTAGTATTTTTAGTGCCCCTTTGGCGAAAGCGCAAATATGCCTTTTGGACACTCACTCGCCCTTATGCAATATAGGGGAAGGAGGCATTGACACTATATATGACCTTCTTACACCATCTTACCCCTTATACAATGCCCCTAATACACACACACCCCATCAGTGCCTTTCTGACACCTTGACCACACTCAATATACGTCACTGATAAATATTTCTACTTCTCCGTGTGTGTGTTCACTTCAACACCGGAGTGCATTTAAGATAAAAGTTAGAAAATTTATTTGGTTAGAGTTAATCTTAATAACTCAAAACTTAAAAGTATTTTTGCAAATGGAAATAGCAACTTCAGCATTTACAACAGCTGTATTCCATGTGTTTCCTTCAGTGATTACAACTGGGTCCGGTTCTGATCGCCGAGTTGCGTCATTGAGTTCAACAACCACTTTTGCTAGACGTCCCGAGTGCGCATGCCTCGAGAGGACCGCCGTTTAAAAATCTGACTGGCGCCCAATGCGTACAAAAGCACTTTTTCGCCCATACATTAGACGGATTCAGATGGTGTCGCGAATACGTTGTGATGGTCTAAATATATTTTGTCTATGGACCTATATCGCCAGTGTTGGACTATTTAACCATAATAATAATTTATACTAGGCCAACCACAACCCACACCTCACAGTTATATAACTTAATAAATAACTATACAGGGTGTTTCCTAATTGAATGTCAATATTTAAGGGGGCGATTTTTGGGTCCATTTTAAAAAGAAAACTTCATATGAATGTATGTCCTAAACGTCTTATCTTTTGAGATACAGGGTGGTAAAGTTTTCAAAAATAAATAGTTTTTTATTAATATCTGTAATACCACTTTAGATATTTTAATTAAATTTGGCATACATGTACGATGTATCAAGACGCATTATTTAGTGTACCATAATTTTTTTTATTTCCACCAGTGGCGTCCGTACGGAATTTCACCTGCCTATTTTGGCAGACACTGATAGTACGCCACTGATTTCTCGTAAAATTAAAACTATTCCTGAAATCCCCAATCATTTCCAAGCAAATTTGATCTCTTGAATTTTTTCAATCCGATGCACGGGTTTCGCTTAAAAAAATAAAAACCTTTTCTCTGCATGATCATAACAATATAATATGACAATATCACCATGCATAGAAATAGATTTTATTTTTTAGATCAAATTTGCTTAGAAATGAATAAGGAAGTTAATTTTTGAGATCCTTATTAATTTCTAAGCAAATTTTATCTAAAAAATAAAATCTATTTCTCTGCATGGTGATATCGTCATATTAACGATATTGTTATGAATATGCAGAGAAAAGGTTTTTATTTTTTTAAGCGAAAACCGTGCATCGTATTGAAAAAATTCAAGAGATCAAATTTGCTTAGAAATGATTGAGGATTTCAGAACTAATTTTAATTTAAGGAGAAATCAGTGGCGTACCATCAATGTCTGCCAAAATAGGCAGGTGAAATTCCGTATGGACGCCACTGGTGGAAATAAAAAAAAATGTGGTACACTAAATAATGCCTTTTGATACATAGTACATGTATGCCAAATTTAACTAAAATATCTAAATTGGTATTATATATATTAATAAAAAACTACTTATTTTTGATAACTTTACCACCCTGTATCTCAAAAGTTAAGACGTTTAGGACATACATTCATATGAAGTATTCTTTTTAAAATGGACCCAAAAATCGCCCCCTTAAATATTGACATTCAATTAGGAAACACCCTGTATAAAATAACAGACCTTATAAATGAAATTTAATGCACTTTTCAAAACTTTAAACGCATTTGCCAAGGGTTTGGCCCGGTCTAAATAGTCTGTCAATTTATTCTTAGACGTTACTAAGGATGAAGAAAAAGCTGTCAAAATTTCAAGTTTTATAAAGACACCCGAGTTGAACTTTTTGGCAAGAATGAGGGGAAAAATATGTGATAGTTTTGCTCGGAGATCGAGCTGGTAGACTGCTAACCTCTTGTAGAGATATACATATAAGTAATAGTCATCTTTAAACAATAGTTCCAGGCATAAAGAATGTGTTATGAGCTCTTACCTAGGGTATCTAGATTTCAATAGGGAACAAATGGCCTGCAGATGTTTTTCCTTGTCCTCCCATCCTCCAATCCTTTATATCTCGTATTAATAGATTACGTTTCCCTTCTCTTCAGACGCCCGCGGTACGTGGCTTGAAATCTACGTGGAATATCTCAGATAAAAAAAAATAACAACGACAGGGCAAAAACCTGTCAAAACCTAACAGATCAACTAAAATATCTTAATTTAAACCAGTACTAAATCTTAAACCTTTTTAGTGAATCTGAACGTTAATTTTTTTTGTAGATAAATTTTCCCGGATGGTCCCAGATGCATACTGGGTGTTTGTAAAAGTTGTCAGTAAATTTTAGGGGCAGTTTCCACAACAGAAAATATAAAGAAGAGTTTCTATTAGGTCTGGAAATGATTTGGTTTCAGAGATACAGGAAAAGAAGGAAGGAACTTTAAAAAAAAATAATAATACTAAAAAAATCATAGTAAAGTTATTCCACTTTAAGAAGGACTAATCCCAACAAATATGCTGTTCTAAGTGGCCCAAGGCGTGAAAACTTCCATTCTATATTAAGAAAACTAAGTTTTAAGTCCCCCCGGTATCCTCCTCGTATAATAAAATACGAAAATTAACCACGGGGGCTTCCTAAAGGGCCGCGCGAAGGGACGCGCGAGGGGGCGTCGCAAGACGTCGGACTTTATTTTATCTCGGCGTCGAGGCGTTATGTCGTTGTCTTTGGGATTTATTAAGTTTTAGGACGCGACCGGTGGGCAAAAAGCCTTGAATTTTGATATTGTGCGGATGCGGAAAGATGGAGGATAATAAAGGTATAGTGTTATCAAAGTTTAATGATTATTTTAATCTTTGCAAACTATGGAATAGCTCGAGGAATTTAATAACGCTTGCGGATTAGTTATTTTGAAAGGGGGCAAAAACGGCATGTATTAATAATCGCAAATTTGACACTGTATAATTTTGTGACGGTCATAGCAAGATTTTAATGTTTTTGAGGAAAGAAAGAAGGAAGTTCCTTAACGCCACAAGAAATTCATTTTTTTTAAATGAACCGACTTCAAAAAAAAGCACTGAAAAGTATGAAACAATATTTGTACCTATTTATTGTTGATGTTAATGGTAGCTTAATTTTGTTCAAATTTAGGCAAATGTACACCAAAGTTCGAAATTTTGAAGTCTGCAATTTTGAGGTATAATAGGAATCTTTAATGGTACTACAATATAATAAATTAATAACAGATAATAACATTCAGAGCTATTTGTTACTGATCCTAATGGTAAGCCTAATTGTGGTCAACTTTAAGTAATCTGTACACCAAAGTTCTAAACTTTGAAGCAAGCGTAACTCCTTATTAATTGCTTATAAATTATCAATTATCATTACGAATTCTTATACATAGGTACTGTGAATTTGCGCCAACTTCACAGTTTAGAACTTTGGTGAACAAGTTACCTTCGGTCTATGTGGGCTGTCAGAAGATAAAAAAATATGATGAAAATAACTTCCAATAAGACAACTGCCTAGTGATGTAAGGATACGTATTCAAAAATCGTATTCAAGGATCCATATTATCCGTAACCGGCCGAGAACTTGAATACGGATTCGGAATGAAAATAAATACGCATCGGGTGGTTACTAATGTAAAATGCAAAGAGAAAATGGAATCGGGATCGAGTGTAAGCGAACAACACGGTCTCCGATTTGGCATATTTGATCTTATACTTTCTCTTTCTAATGACATTTCCTAAAAAAAGATAGCATACTTATGGGAGTATCATATGGGACGAGACCCATTGGTTAAACTTGGCCCGCCTCACCCGAACCGAATTCAAACGAGAACGAACAACGGTGCCTTACTATCCCTATCCTTCGATTTCGAATCATATGATACCGCATCCACCTATCTATCCGTATCCAAAATAATTCCGTATATACATGTTTCGGAAGACTCGAGAAATGGATACGTAACGTATTCGGATGATGGATACGGATATTAGTTGATTCCGATTCCGTATTATCCGGATAATAAATAAAGAATACGGATATTTACAACACTACAACTACAAAGAAAATCAATATGACGTGCTTGCCTTAGTGCTCAAGAAGTTCCGATTTAAACCCGATTAAATTATTGAAAACGTTTGGGGCCTCATGGTGAACAAAATGTATGATATAAATTTTAGACCTCAAAATGAATTAGAACTATGGGAGAAAAATGAAAATATTTGGGAGGAGATAACTCTGCATTACACCAACTCTCTTATATCCTCAATGCCACTACAAATCATAAAAATCCGGTGGTGTAGCCATCAAATATTAATTTTTCATGAATTCTGTTTAACGTCCTATTTTTAGTTTTTTTGTAGGGTATACTAGAATTAAGTACTAAAAGATCTTCAACCCTTACTTTATTATTAGCAACGTTTCAATGATGTTTGAATCTTCGGGCTTTTAACTTTTTTAAAGTGACCTTGAAAAGTTAAAACCCTGCGAGGATGCAGACAGCATCGAAACGTCTCTAATAATAAAGTAAGGTCGAAATATCTTTTAGTACTTAATTCTTGGTAACTCTACCACAAAATTAGTATTTTAGTTACCTGTTCTTACGATTTTTTAATATAATTTAATAAATTTAATATATAATTATTACTTAAAACAATGATTTTGCTCTAAAGTTAGGGAAGGGCGTTTTTATTGCGCCCCTAAACAACAAGTGCAGGTATTGGTTTAAATATAAGAACATGCATTTCCTATCTAGTGTTATTAAGGGCAACCCAACATAATGAAAGTCCGTTTTACCAAAATATGATAAAATAGAGTTATGTTTGACAAATTTCGTACGAATTTATCCGACGGCCACATTCGGATCGAATCGATAACCTCCTCTTGTGAAATTGGAATCAGTTAAAAGTCCGCGTAAACAAACAAAAAATAATAGCCAAATGCCCCTTAAGTAAAAAATATTACCTCCGGAATTCACTAAAGAAGGTTTAAGACTGACCTAATACTGATTTAAATTTATATCTTCTACTTGAACCGTTTGGTTTTGACCAAACCCGAGCAAACCTGACCAGTTTTGGTTGTGATGCCATTGTTAACAAATCGTCATTAAAAATTTATTAGGTCCCTTATTCTATTATTAAATTGACCTTTCTTCATAAAGTTTGGAACAAACTCCAAAATAAATTCATTGTTGCAAAGTTCAACACTTAAGGTCTTATTTTTAGATTTGTCAATTTAAACTTCTGATCCGGTCCGGTCTTAGGAATAGTTTGCGCCTCATTTACATGAATCTAAAGGGTCACCAAATATTGACCCTGCCCGAAGAAAGGATGCTCATGGTCAAAATCACGTTTGAAAAAAACGAATTTAAAAGTAAACGATTTTGGGATGTACTTACATGGAATCGTTTACCAATAATACACCAACAGTTGAGGTATATACTTCTAGTATGGGCATAGTCGAGTTCAGTCCCGGGTCCAAAGTCTATAATCCTAATCCCATCTAAAATGTATGAATAACATGCAAGCGCTGAGGAAGGAACAAATCAAACCGGACTGAACTCGGCAATCCCGTCTAGTATATACCTCAGAAGTGTAACTAATGACTTTTGTGGGTTGTATGCCAAAATATTGACCCTGCCCGAAGAAAGGATGCTCATGGTCAAAATCACGTTTGAAAAAAACGAATTTAAAAGTAAACGATTTTGGGATGTACTTACACGGAATCGTTTACCAATAATACACCAACAGTTGAGGTATATACTTCTAGTATGGGCATAGTCGAGTTCAGTCCCGGGTCCAAAGTCTATAATCCTAATCCCATCTAAAATGTATGAATAACATGCAAGCGCTGAGGAAGGAACAAATCAAACCGGACTGAACTCGGCAATCCCGTCTAGTATATACCTCAGAAGTGTAACTAATGACTTTTGTGGGTTGTATGCCAAAAAATTGTAATAAAACTACGTCTCTTTGCAAAGTTTTAAGTGTGCGATTTTGTTAGTATTGATATTTTATCGTTGATTAGTGTTCACTTCTAGTGATTTTCCAAGTACGTAGAAACGTAAGTTATACTTTCTATAAATATTACATAAATATTTGTTTTTCAGGCAAGGCAAAACTGAAAGAAAGGGGTATGTTTTAAGGGGCCCATACACTATGCAACGGGTTGTGCAAACTCACATTGCACAACTATATCGTTGTGCAACGCGTTCTCCATACACTAGGAATAATTTTACGCGAACATTAGTTATTCGGTGCTGTTGATATATGTCGCGTCGTGGTGATACCTTAGTATGACATCAACAGAAACGGCTAGTTTAGCAATTGTAATTGCTTTTGATTTAAATATTGATCATGTTAAGAAAAAGAGGAAGAGAAAACAAAGAATTTGGATGAAAGAATGGCTCAAAAAACGAGATTCTTTTAGTCATAAAAATCTTTTGATGGAACTTCAGTTACTTCCCCTCTTGATTATAAGAACTATTTACGTATGGATTTCAATACTTTTCACGAGTTGTTGGAGATGGTCACACCATACATAAAACAACAAGATACAAAATTAAGAGATGCCATTTCTCCAAAGCAGGGGTTATTTGCAACATTACGCTATCTTGCATCTGGAACAACCTTTGAAAACGTAAAATTTGAAACTGCAAATGCTGCCCAGACTTTCCAGAATTCTTTTTGTGACGTTTTTACAATTCGGTTACTCGATGTTGAAGCCGCCATGATGCTTCAAAACTAAAATTTGTTCGCGAGCAAGCCCATATATTTTGCAACACGTTGTGCAATGCTTCTCGTTGCACAACGCGTTTCAGACTTTCCCGATTTTGTTCAAACAGTTGCGCAACGCGTCAAACAGCGGCATACACTAGCAAACTCGTCGCGTAACAGCCTCCGTTGCGCAATTTGCTCGCAAGTGTAGGGGCCCCTTTAGTAGTAGCAGTAGGGGGAATACGGTAAACGAAAATTTTTGAATCTCCATGTGTACCCAAAATTGACATTAGGGGTTTTGGGGTCGTCGATTGCGAATTTAGTAATCCTTTTTTAAAATTAAAAAAGGAGTATCCACTATGGCGGACTAATAATAATTTTTGTATATTGAGGGATCCGAAGTACTCCGACCTACTCGTTAGTGAGCTACCTACTTCTGATGATGCATGAATTAATCCAAGCTACTTCCGAGCATATCGGTCAGTAATCCAGGCTACTCTGCCTTGGTGTTTTTTTTATTATCTAAAAATTGTATACAGGGTGTTGCATCGTTAGACGGGACATAGGAAATGCCATGCATAGACAAAATATATTTAGACACCAGCTGAATCCGTCCAATGTATGGGCGAAAAAGTGCGTTTGTACGCATTAGGCGCCAGTCAGATTTTTAAACGACGGTCCTCTCGAGGCATGCGCACTCGGGACGTCTAGCAAAAGTGGTTGTTGAACTCAATGACGCAACTCGGCGATCAGAACCGGACCCAGTTGTAATCGCTGAAGGAAACACATGGAATACAGCTGTTGTAAATGCTGAAGTTGCTATTTCCATTTGCAAAAATACTTTTAAGTTTTGAGTTATTAAGATTAACTCTAACCAAATAAATTTTCAAACTTTTATCTTAAATGCACTCCGGTGTTGAAGTGAACACACACACGGAGAAGTAGGAATATTTATCAGTGACGTATATTGAGTGCGGTCAAGGTGTCAGAAAGGCACTGATGGGGTGTGTGTGTATTAGGGGCATTGTATAAGGGGTAAGATGGTGTAAGAAGGTCATATATAGTGTCAATGCCTCCTTACCCTATATTGCATAAGGGTGAGTGAGTGTCCAAAAGGCATATTTGCGCTTTCGCCAAAGGGGCACTAAAAATACTAGTGGATTAGGGTAGAGGGGAATATTTAAAAGGGATGGCGAAAGAAAAAAGTGCTTTCGCCAAAGGATCGCTAGGATATCGATGGATTAGAAGGGTGAGTGTCCAAAAGGCATATTTGCGCTTTCGTCAAAGGGGCACTAAAAATACTAGTGGATTAGGGTAGAGGGGAGTATTTTAAAAGGGACGGCGAAAGAAAAAAGCGCTTTCGCCAAAGGATCGCTAAGATATCAGTGGATTAGATTGACATGGGGCCGAAAGTAAGTAGCGCTTTCACCAAAGTATCAAGTGCACACACTGTAAATAGGTGTAAAAATATTTACATCTTACCATAGAACTTGGTTTGTTCAATAATTATACAGGATGGGATGCCAATCCAATAAAATATACACATAGTTTTGGTAATTTTTTTATTTACTATTTTACTTCTTAAAACAGTTGCATATTTTATTTCTATTGTTTAGAATACTATGTTTATATTTTATTTCAACTTTCAATATTGTAAATGTAACGTTTAAAAAATTAAGAGGGGGGACATTAAAGAGACGCACTGTATACTGCATTACACTATAAACCGCGCTATTTTCGAGGAATTATCGACAGTTTTGTATAGCAAGAAAACTCAGATTTAAGCCAACAAACTATACAAGTTTTGTTAAAATCTCACTAATGGTTACATTTTTATCATTAATAAAAAGAGTAATTAAATACAAGTAATATATTTAGCATTTATTACTCTATAAAAGATTCACGTCATGTGAAATAAATTTTGAAGTACGGTCCTGTCTATCACAAGGCAAACGTTCGACAAGGCGCAAGCCCGCAGAGGACCGTCTATGTTTACGGATTCAGCTTGGTAAATTTGCCACATTCGCAAATGACATTATTTCTCTATTATATATTTTCTCTATGATGCCATGCAATTTTTGAAGGTGTCGAATACTGGCACCCCTATTAATTTTGGAGAGAAATGTTATGTGGTTTATTAAAGAGCGCTGGGAGTTGTCCCCCCAAAAAAAATTTTACTTAAAAGTTTACTAAATACATGTTTATCAGTTTAACATGCTCTATTTTCTTGTCCTATATCTTCAATATTTTTAAAGATAAGGATGTCAGACACCTTTTAACGCAAAGAGGGATGTTCACTTGTTGCAAAATTCTTAAAATTTCAAATCCGTAAAATTTGACCATGAGCATCCGTTCTTCGGGCAGGGTTAGATATACATTCTGGGCCTTTATCTTTAAAATCTACCTGCACACCTGTTTTGGATTGTTTAGATTTTCCTGTATCCAGCAATAAATTAAATGAATTGATTTCCCAAAACTATGAAGGGATATCAGTTCAGTATACTCTTTATTTCATTATTATTTGTGGCATTGTGCAGGACGGCCCAAAAATGGAACCAAAAAGTTGCAAAAGTACCAAAGGAGGTGAAGGTATTTTTGTAAATAATTTCAAATTCAGAAAAGTAGGAGTATTATCAAGCCGAGAACAGCGTTGGAGATGTACTATTAAAAGTTGTAAAGCCGCGTGTTATACTATAGGTGTGGAAAATTTAATAACTCGTGAACAATCGCAGAAAAATTGCAGCATATATGCTATGTATTGCTGTGAAGAGAAAAGCTGTAGACGATCTGTGGGAAAAACCAACTAAAATTATTAAAAAAAGAAATCGTAACTAGCGATTCAGTTTCCATCAAAAATCTGAACACATCAGCAATAATCTCTGTAACGAGAAGTATATATTATACCTCTGGAAGAAAAGTGTTACCGCCGCTCCCAAAATCTATATGCGAAGTACAAACGACTATAGATGAACTGGATATAAAAACCATAAAAGGCGAAAATTTTTGAATTGCTAACGACAAGGTCACTAAAATTATAATATTCTCTTGTAACACAAATGTAAACTTGTTATGTTCTGTGTCTGTGTTGAAAGATTTTATGGATGGGACTTTTTCCTATTGTACCAAATTTTGTACCCAATTATTTACTATTTACGGTGAAAAAATGGATATTACGAGCCTCTTGTATTTGTCTGTTACCCTATAAGGAGAAAGATGCTTATAAAAATGTTGAAATATTAAATCAAAAGTGTTTAGAATTAGTTCAGAAATCGTTGAATCCGTTATAGATAATAACTGATTTTGAAATGGCAATCCTTTCGGCCGTTAGTAATATATAGGTACACACAATCAATCAGACTTGGCTGTAGATTTCATCTTGGACAGGAGAAAAATTTAGAAACTGGGACTCACCAACGAATATGAAAATAAAGATTCTGAAGTAAGTAAATGGTTAAGATATTCTTTTGGCTTAACTCACTTGGATCCAAAAGATGTTGGAGACTGTTTAGCTTTTGATATTCTCGAAAATTTACCCACACATAAATAACCTGCTAAAATACTATGATTATATAGTTGACAATTATATTGATGAGAATGCTTCTTTTTTTCCCACGTTGTGGGCGGAAAAGTCTGATACAATATTCAGAACTACTAATTCAGTCGAATTATCTTATTCTAAACTAAACTCAGAATTTTATCATTCTCATCCGAACTTGTACAAATTTTTTAAAGTTTTGAAAGGTTTTCAGATTGAAACGTATATAAAAATTTAAAAAATATAATAATAAATAAAAGAAAAATCCAGACACTTTAAGAAGTCTTATAAATAAATATAAAAATGAAAATATAACTACAATGCAGTTTTTAAAAGGTGTTTAATATTTTAACACACCCCTTTAGCGAACATAAAATTTTTTTTTGGATATTTCCTTTATTCTTTTTTTTTTGTTATGCTAGTTTCTAGATATAGTTTACATTAATTTTACTGAATTATGTAAATTGAGATGGTAAAGTAACGCAACAAATTATTTTCTAAAAAGTGATTTATTTAAATACGTAATGCATTACTTTACGACCTCACTGTATATTATATTATTATAAAATGAACAACATATTTTGCAATCTCGATAATGTTGCTATTTAAATAAAAAACTTAAGAGAACAGATCAGTGTGTTATTCCCGTGGCGCAAATTGAATGCCTCATTTTTGACCTGTTTTTGGTTGAGGCGCAAATTGTACATTTTTGCAGGTGTTAAGGTGGGTACTGACTTGAGCAAATTTAGTCACACGAATTGCGGACGCACAAAAACAAGATGCACGCGCAAATATGTTTGTTCGCGAAAATTATTTGTTTCATTACATTCGTGCGCGCAAATTGTTGTTCCAGTGATTTTGTTGAATTGAGCGACACTTCATTATTCCACTCCATTTTGATTAACCTGTTTAGACGCACAACAATAAATACAACTACGTCCAGACTGAGCGTTTTACGCACACGAAAACTCTTTGATCTTCGCAGAAGACCGACAGCCGCCGGAACGTATTTGTGCGGGAAAAAAATTTAGGCGCACATACATTCGTGGCAATTGGCGCCGTACTCATCTGATCATTTTTACGCGCAAACCGTTCGTGCGCGTAAATTTGCTCAAGTCAGTACCCACCTTTAGATTTCGTGATGCAAAAATTGTATTTATTTGTCCGTAAATCTGGCCATATTTTAAAACTAAGTAAATCATAATAGTATATTATGCAACGATTATGTGATGATGGCTATTATTACACGAGCATAACAGAACGACACGAACCTCGGCGAGTGCCGTTACGAATTCGAGTGTATTAATGGCCATTACATGAGTGTTGCATACACTATTTTTCTACGACGATTTATAAATAAATATTAAACAACATTTATTTAATTTAGTAACAGTTAAACAAATTAAATTCTTCAAAATATATATTATTTGGATTTTACGCCACTTAAAAAAATAATAAAAGTCACTTCGTTTAATACAAAAAACAAATGCTGAAAAAGAAATGTTCTGTACACTGTTAGTGACTTTTAATTATAAAAAGTATGCCTGACCCTAATCTATCTCTAGTGTAGTATATATTCTGTCTTAAACCTAATCTGAATAAAATAATTTTTCTGACGTTTCGAGACCTAATATCTAGTCTCGTTATCAAAGAATCTAATAAATAAAAACTAACTAAATTAAAAATGAACTAAGTAATTATAAAAAATAATTAAAAAATGATACAAGAGTTTTCTGAATGAATTCTTCGGATTTTTGAAAATATTTCTCTGGATAATCATTTTTTGCTTTTCTGTCAGCATGAGGTTTGACGTTAGTCAAAATGAGAAGTCTTCAGGTAATGCCGTGGGTAATGCAGGAACATGACTATATACCGGAGGACAAAAAATATATAACTACCTATTTATTCAATAATAAAATTATGTTTACTAACTTCCTGTCTAAGTATTGGTAGTATTTTATTATTGAATAAATAGGTAGTTATATATTTTTTTGTCCTACGGTATATAATCATGTTCCTGCATTACCTGAAGACTTGTTATTTTGACTAGCGTCAAACCTCATGCTGACAGAAAAGCCAAAAACGATTATCCAGAGAAATATTTTCAAAAATCCGAAGAATTCATTCAGAAAACTCTTGTATCCGTTTTTAATTATTTTTTATAATTACTTGGTTCATTTTTAATTTAGTTAGTTTGTATTTATTAGATTCTTTGATAACGAGACTAGATATTAGGTCTCCAAGCGTCAGAAAAATTATTTTATTCAGATTAAGTTTTAGACAGAATATATACTACACTAGAGATAGATTAGGGTCAGGCATACTTTTTATAATTAAAAGTCACTGACAGTATACAGAGCATTTCCTTTTTTTAGGATTTGTTTTTTGTATTAAACGCAGTGACTTTTATTATTATTTTTTTAATATTAATTTTGGTAATTATACCCTTGGTAATTGGTACCCTTATCGAACCCCTTATCGCACCCCACTCGAATTTTGGTAATTATACCCTTGGAAAATTGGTATTAATAGGTACCCATTTCTGCTACTTTTGCGTTTTTTGGAAAAATTCTTTTATGGTCATATTCTACTGTCTTTCCTGGTTGCCAATATACGTGCGCACATAAAAAATTATGTTGTTTTTTTATTAATTTTAAAATTTTTTAACTTTTAGGTTAGCTTTTTCAATGAAACCCGTGGTACACATACTCGAAATTTCTGATAGAAAGACGCGCTGTTGTAAAATTTACAAATCGTTTTTCCCACAAATACTGCTAGCATTACATAAAGTTAGCGGGAAAATGCGAAAATGAACGCACCGATCCCTCTTCGCCTGCGAGGACCAGGTGCTAACCCTGTTCCGGCCTTAGGGTGCCCTCCAATCCACCGTTAGATCGAAAATATCAGATCTGTCACCTAATTGACCGACTTAGAAAAGTTTTCTATGCGAACGGTGGATCGGAGGGCACCCTAAGGTCGGAACAGGGTTAGCACCTGGTTAGGGGCCCTGACCAGTCTCTTTCCTCGCAGGCGAAGAGGGATTGGTGCGCCAGGGTGTTGCTTGGGGTCATTTTCGGCTGTGTTCTAGAAGCGGTACAAAGTTCGCCAAGATTAATTTCATTTGGGATAAAAAATAGGTAAACGTGGCAACACCGGACACAGCAATATTATTGACATGTTGACAGGTGGTTAAATAATGGCGGCTAATAGCGGCTTAAAATGGAATTTTGTATAGAAAAAAGCAATTTTCTTAGCTATTAACAGTTTTTCTTAGATTTTACACTTCATTACGTTGGGAAAAGTGTTGTTAAGCCTTTTACGATGTTGTGTTTTTTGTTTTTACCCCGCCCAGCACCCCTATTCGCTCCCAGGTCCCGTAAGTTTTTTCATTAAAAATTATTAAAAAACAACATAATTTTTTATGTGCGCACGTATATTGGCAATCAGGAAAGACTGTAGAATGTGACCATAAAAGAATTTTTTCAAAAAACGCAAAAATAGCAGAAATGGGTATACTACATAATTACCTTAATTTTTCTTAATAGTAGAGTGGCGTAAAATCCAAATAATAAATCTTTTAAATATGAATCCGCCACAATTATACAGACATTGTTTAAATTCTTCACTATCGCGAATACCGTAATCTGACATAATTTATAATTTAAAAATATTCTTAAAAGTTTTAATGAAAATGCAAATTTTAGTAAAAGAACTGTCAAAGTCGAATCATTTGTATTAAAACGATACCACTCGATTAAGAAAGTATGGGTTACAAATTGGCTAATAACTCGGTTTTATATTGAAAATCTGTATCATAATGAACATTTTTATGAATCATATCGAAGACATTTCATTTGAATATTAGAGTAGGAGAGTTGAATAAATTTATTATTTTATATTACACCATTTTGGATAAAAAAAAATCATATCCTGTACGAATGCGGAAAATCCTAAGAATATTGCAGAACTGGAAACAACTCTCTACCCCTATCGAGACTTACCCCTAGAAGAAAGCGCACCACCTCCCATCCTTCCTTTTCTAATATTTAGTTTATATGTTTAATTTAGCTTCCATTATTAAATCTCCAAGAACGTCACGTCAGCTGACACTCTAAAGATCAGTTCTCAGAATTATCTTATTCTAAACTAAACTCAGAATTTTATCATTCTCATCCGAACTTGTACAAATTTTTTAAAGTTTTGAAAGGTTTCAGATTGAAACGTATATAAAAATTTAAAAAATATAATAATAAATAAAAGAAAAATCCAGACACTTTAAGAAGTCTTATAATTAAATATAAAAATGAAAATATAACTACAATGCAGTTTTTAAAAGGTGTTTAATATTTTAACACACCCCTTTAGCGAACATAAATTTTTTTTTTGGATATTTCCTTTATTCTTTTTTTTTTGTTATGCTAGTTTCTAGATATAGTTTACATTAATTTTACTGAATTATGTAAATTGAGATGGTAAAGTAACGCAACAAATTATTTTCTAAAAAGTGATTTATTTAAATACGTAATGCATTACTTTACGACCTCACTGTATATTATATTATTATAAAATGAACAACATATTTTGCAATCTCGATAATGTTGCTATTTAAATAAAAAACTTAAGAGAACAGATCAGTGTGTTATTCCCGTGGCGCAAATTGAATGCCTCATTTTTGACCTGTTTTTGGTTGAGGCGCAAATTGTACATTTTTGCAGGTGTTAAGGTGGGTACTGACTTGAGCAAATTTAGTCACACGAATTGCGTACGCACAAAAACAAGATGCACGCGCAAATATGTTTGTTCGCGAAAATTATTTGTTTCATTACATTCGTGCGCGCAAATTGTTGTTCCAGTGATTTTGTTGAATTGAGCGACACTTCATTATTCCACTCCATTTTGATTAACCTGTTTAGACGCACAACAATAAATACAACTACGTCCAGACTGAGCGTTTTACGCACACGAAAACTCTTTGATCTTCGCAGAAGACCGACAGCCGCCGGAACGTATTTGTGCGGGAAAAAAATTTAGGCGCACATACATTCGTGGCAATTGGCGCCGTACTCATCTGATCATTTTTACGCGCAAACCGTTCGTGCGCGTAAATTTGCTCAAGTCAGTACCCACCTTTAGATTTCGTGATGCAAAAATTGTATTTATTTGTCCGTAAATCTGGCCATATTTTAAAACTAAGTAAATCATAATAGTATATTATGCAACGATTATGTGATGATGGCTATTATTACACGAGCATAACAGAACGACACGAACCTTGGCGAGTGCCGTTACGAATTCGAGTGTATTAATGGCCATTACATGAGTGTTGCATACACTATTTTTCTACGACGATTTATAAATAAATATTAAACAACATTTATTTAATTTAGTAACAGTTAAACAAATTAAATTCTTCAAAATATATATTATTTGGATTTTACGCCACTTAAAAAAATAATAAAAGTCACTTCGTTTAATACAAAAAACAAATGCTGAAAAAGAAATGTTCTGTACACTGTTAGTGACTTTTAATTATAAAAAGTATGCCTGACCCTAATCTATCTCTAGTGTAGTATATATTCTGTCTTAAACCTAATCTGAATAAAATAATTTTTCCGACGTTTCGAGACCTAATATCTAGTCTCGTTATCAAAGAATCTAATAAATAAAAACTAACTAAATTAAAAATGAACTAAGTAATTATAAAAAATAATTAAAAAATGATACAAGAGTTTTCTGAATGAATTCTTCGGATTTTTGAAAATATTTCTCTGGATAATCATTTTTTGCTTTTCTGTCAGCATGAGGTTTGACGTTAGTCAAAATGAGAAGTCTTCAGGTAATGCCGTGGGTAATGCAGGAACATGACTATATACCGGAGGACAAAAAATATATAACTACCTATTTATTCAATAATAAAATTATGTTTACTAACTTCCTGTCTAAGTATTGGTAGTATTTTATTATTGAATAAATAGGTAGTTATATATTTTTTTGTCCTACGGTATATAATCATGTTCCTGCATTACCTGAAGACTTGTTATTTTGACTAGCGTCAAACCTCATGCTGACAGAAAAGCCAAAAACGATTATCCAGAGAAATATTTTCAAAAATCCGAAGAATTCATTCAGAAAACTCTTGTATCCGTTTTTAATTATTTTTTATAATTACTTGGTTCATTTTTAATTTAGTTAGTTTGTATTTATTAGATTCTTTGATAACGAGACTAGATATTAGGTCTCCAAGCGTCAGAAAAATTATTTTATTCAGATTAAGTTTTAGACAGAATATATACTACACTAGAGATAGATTAGGGTCAGGCATACTTTTTATAATTAAAAGTCACTGACAGTATACAGAGCATTTCCTTTTTTTAGGATTTGTTTTTTGTATTAAACGCAGTGACTTTTATTATTATTTTTTTAATATTAATTTTGGTAATTATACCCTTGGTAATTGGTACCCTTATCGAACCCCTTATCGCACCCCACTCGAATTTTGGTAATTATACCCTTGGAAAATTGGTATTAATAGGTACCCATTTCTGCTACTTTTGCGTTTTTTGGAAAAATTCTTTTATGGTCATATTCTACTGTCTTTCCTGGTTGCCAATATACGTGCGCACATAAAAAATTATGTTGTTTTTTTATTAATTTTAAAATTTTTTAACTTTTAGGTTAGCTTTTTCAATGAAACCCGTGGTACACATACTCGAAATTTCTGATAGAAAGACGCGCTGTTGTAAAATTTACAAATCGTTTTTCCCACAAATACTGCTAGCATTACATAAAGTTAGCGGGAAAATGCGAAAATGAACGCACCGATCCCTCTTCGCCTGCGAGGACCAGGTGCTAACCCTGTTCCGGCCTTAGGGTGCCCTCCAATCCACCGTTAGATCGAAAATATCAGATCTGTCACCTAATTGACCGACTTAGAAAAGTTTTCTATGCGAACGGTGGATCGGAGGGCACCCTAAGGTCGGAACAGGGTTAGCACCTGGTTAGGGGCCCTGACCAGTCTCTTTCCTCGCAGGCGAAGAGGGATTGGTGCGCCAGGGTGTTGCTTGGGGTCATTTTCGGCTGTGTTCTAGAAGCGGTACAAAGTTCGCCAAGATTAATTTCATTTGGGATAAAAAATAGGTAAACGTGGCAACACCGGACACAGCAATATTGTTGACATATTGACAGGTGGGAAAATAATAGCGGCTAATAGCGGCTTAAAATGGAATTTTGTATAGAAAAAAGCAATTTTCTTAGCTATTAACCGTTTTTCTTTGATTACGTTTCATTACGTTGGGAAAAGTGTTGTTAAGCCTTTGACGATGTTGTGTTTTTTGTTTTTACCCCGCCCAGCACCCCTATTCGCTCCCAGGTCCGTAAGTTTTTTCATTAAAAATTATTAAAAACAACATAATTTTTTATGTCCGCACGTATATTGGCAATCAGGAAAGACTGTAGAATGTGACCATAAAAGAATTTTTTCAAAAAACGCAAAAATAGCAGAAATGGGTATACTACATAATTACCTTAATTTTTCTTAATAGTAGAGTGGCGTAAAATCCAAATAATAAATCTTTTAAATATGAATCCGCCACAATTATACAGACATTGTTTAAATTCTTCACTATCGCGAATACCATAATCTGACATAATTTATAATTTAAAAATATTCTTAAAAGTTTTAATGAAAATGCAAATTTTAGTAAAAGAACTGTCAAAGTCGAATCATTTGTATTAAAACGATACCACTCGATTAAGAAAGTATGGGTTACAAATTGGCTAATAACTCGGTTTTATATTGAAAATCTGTATCATAATGAACATTTTTATGAATCATATCGAAGACATCTCATTTGAATATACATTAAAAAGAGATACAAGAGTTGAATAAATTTATTATTTTATATTACACCATTTTGGATAAAAAAAAAATCATATCCTGTACGAATGCGGAAAATCCTAAGAATATTGCAGAACTGGAAACAACTCTCTACCCCTGTCGAGACTTACCCCTAGAAGAAAGCGCACCACCTCCCATCCTTCCTTTTCTAATATTTAGTTTATATGTTTAATTTAGCTTCCATTATTAAATCTCCAAGAACGTCACGTCAGCTGACACTCTAAAGATCAGTTCTCCTTATGCTGAGAGTTATTAGACGCAAATTAACTTGAAGAGCATCGACTTCCGATCCGGCTGCCAACTCGAGTTATCGCAAAGTATGTGGAAGACGAGGTGTTGATGTCATTGTCTGTTAATTAAATTTATCTGATGTTCTATGCCCCCGTGTTTTCTACCTCCTGCGACTGTTCGTTTCCTTTATTTTATTCTGGGTGGAGTGTCTCGTGTCGTCTAACCCTTTTAAGTACAAAATCCTGGGTTTTGTATATAAAAGCAAAGAAAATGATAGCTACGCGAAGCAATAATAATTTTCGTAGATAAAAATAAATATATTTTTTTTCAAAAAATGAACCGACTTTACAAAAACAACACTGAAAAGTATGAAATAATATTTGTACGTACCTAACTGAGGTTACGTATTCCAAAGTTCTAAACTTATATACACGGTATCCGAAAAGTGTTAGTATATGCAAATATCTTTGCTATTAGTAAAGAGGCACGAAATTTTGGGTGTATCTTATTGGTTAATAAATCTACTTTCTTATGTAATTTAACTTTTTCAACCCCCTTCAGGGGCGACGCTAGGGAGTTGAAGTCAAAAATTTTAAAAGCAACCCTGTGCCGTATGGTACATCATTTTAAGGGTCTTCAAAAAAGAAACATTTTAACGCAAACCCCCTATATCTTAATTCGTTTTTAAATGGCAAGCCTTTAAAAATTAAAAATCGTGGAAAAAAGTAAATTTAAATACCTTTATTTCTCTTATTACTTTATAAGTTGTTCAAAACAACCACCATAAACTTCTTGGCAATAATAAAGTCGAATTCGGAACTCACTTCTCATATTTTGGAGAATGGCAGGTAGTACTTCTTGGCAGACGTTGACAATTCTTTGGCGTAACTCATCCAAATCTTCGCGCTTTTAAGTATTCCCAAAGAAAAAAATCAAGAGCAGCAAGGTCCGGAGAACGGGGTGGCCATTCAATAAATCCACGTCGCCCAATCCAGCGCTCCGGGAATTCATTATTTAGAAATTCCCTAAGTGGTAAATAAAAATGAGGAAGTGCTCCGTCTTGTTGGAAAAATGGCTCATAATCTTTAGTATTAACACGCTTTTACTAGCTTGATCTGTAAGTTACTAACATTGTAAGGGAATCTTACAACTCACTTTTCACCTACTTATTATTGTCGTATCGATTTGAAACTTTGCGAACTTATGCAATTCTGGTGACAATACAATAATATGTTTTTCGTTATTATATATATATATATATATATATATATATATATATATATATATATATATATATATATATATATATATATATATATATCGTTCCCAACGGACAAACCCAGAATCAATCGTGTAATTCAATGCCGGTAGGGGTATTAGCCCTCGGAGTAGTTGTTTCGGTTGGTTCGACCATTTAACACCTGCTCGACACAGAGCAATTTGCCTGTCCCCGGCCTGAATGAGATCTAACAGTATCGAAACCGGTCGTCGGGGTGGCACTGTTCATTTGTACCTGTGATATCAGGTCATTGAACCACCAAAGATGATATTCCTTGGACAACACGTTGGCGTAGTATGAGAATAGTATTTTCAATATCGTTCCCAATGGACAAACCCAGAATCAATCGTGTAATTCAATGCCGGTAGGGGTATTAGCCCTCGGAGTAGTTGTTTCGGTTGGTTCGACCATTTAACACCTGCTCGACACAGAGCAATTTGCCTGTCCCCGGCCTGAATGAGATCTAACAGTATCGAAACCGGTCGTCGGGGTGGCACTGTTCATTTGTACCTGTGATATCAGGTCATTGAACCACCAAGGATGATATTCCTTGGACAACACGTTGGCGTAGTGTGAGAATAGTATTTTCAATATCGTTCCCAACGGACAAACCCAGAATCAATCGTGTAATTCAATGCCGGTAGGGGTATTAGCCCTCGGAGTAGTTGTTTCGGTTGGTTCGACCATTTAACACCTGCTCGACACAGAGCAATTTGCCTGTCCCCGGCCTGAATGAGATCTAACAGTATCGAAACCGGTCGTCGGGGTGGCACTGTTCATTTGTACCTGTGATATCAGGTCATTGAACCACCAAGGATGATATTCCTTGGACAACACGTTGGCGTAGTGTGAGAATAGTATTTTCAATATCGTTCCCAACGGACAAACCCAGAATCAATCGTGTAATTCAATGCCGGTAGGGGTATTAGCCCTCGGAGTAGTTGTTTCGGTTGGTTCGACCATTTAACACCTGCTCGACACAGAGCAATTTGCCTGTCCCCGGCCTGAATGAGATCTAACAGTATCGAAACCGGTCGTCGGGGTGGCACTGTTCATTTGTACCTGTGATATCAGGTCATTGAACCACCAAGGATGATATTCCTTGGACAACACGTTGGCGTAGTGTGAGAATAGTATTTTCAATATCGTTCCCAACGGACAAACCCAGAATCAATCGTGTAATTCAATGCCGGTAGGGGTATTAGCCCTCGGAGTAGTTGTTTCGGTTGGTTCGACCATTTAACACCTGCTCGACACAGAGCAATTTGCCTGTCCCCGGCCTGAATGAGATCTAACAGTATCGAAACCGGTCGTCGGGGTGGCACTGTTCATTTGTACCTGTGATATCAGGTCATTGAACCACCAAGGATGATATTCCTTGGACAACACGTTGGCGTAGTGTGAGAATAGTATTTTCTATATATATATATATATATATATATATATATATATATATATATATATATATATATATATATATATATATATATACATATATATATTATATATATATATATATATATATATATATATATATATATATATATATATATATATATATATATATATATATATATATATATATATATATATATATATATATATATATATATATATATATATATATATATATATATATATATACATATATATATATATATATATATATATATATATATATATATATATATATATATATATATATATATATATATATATAGAAAATACTATTCTCACACTACGCCAACGTGTTGTCCAAGGAATATCATCCTTGGTGGTTCAATGACCTGATATCACAGGTACAAATGAACAGTGCCACCCCGACGACCGGTTTCGATACTGTTAGATCTCATTCAGGCCGGGGACAGGCAAATTGCTCTGTGTCGAGCAGGTGTTAAATGGTCGAACCAACCGAAACAACTACTCCGAGGGCTAATACCCCTACCGGCATTGAATTACACGATTGATTCTGGGTTTGTCCGTTGGGAACGATATTGAAAATACTATTCTCACACTACGCCAACGTGTTGTCCAAGGAATATCATCCTTGGTGGTTCAATGACCTGATATCACAGGTACAAATGAACAGTGCCACCCCGACGACCGGTTTCGATACTGTTAGATCTCATTCAGGCCGGGGACAGGCAAATTGCTCTGTGTCGAGCAGGTGTTAAATGGTCGAACCAACCGAAACAACTACTCCGAGGGCTAATACCCCTACCGGCATTGAATTACACGATTGATTCTGGGTTTGTCCGTTGGGAACGATATTGAAAATACTATTCTCACACTACGCCAACGTGTTGTCCAAGGAATATCATCCTTGGTGGTTCAATGACCTGATATCACAGGTACAAATGAACAGTGCCACCCCGACGACCGGTTTCGATACTGTTAGATTTCATTCAGGCCGGGGACAGGCAAATTGCTCTGTGTCGAGCAGGTGTTAAATGGTCGAACCAACCGAAACAACTACTCCGAGGGCTAATACCCCTACCGGCATTGAATTACACGATTGATTCTGGGTTTGTCCGTTGGGAACGATATTGAAAATACTATTCTCACACTACGCCAACGTGTTGTCCAAGGAATATCATCCTTGGTGGTTCAATGACCTGATATCACAGGTACAAATGAACAGTGCCACCCCGACGACCGGTTTCGATACTGTTAGATCTCATTCAGGCCGGGGACAGGCAAATTGCTCTGTGTCGAGCAGGTGTTAAATGGTCGAACCAACCGAAACAACTACTCCGAGGGCTAATACCCCTACCGGCATTGAATTACACGATTGATTCTGGGTTTGTCCGATGGGAACGATATTGAAAATACTATTCTCATACTACGCCAACGTGTTGTCCAAGGAATATCATCTTTGGTGGTTCAATGACCTGATATCACAGGTACAAATGAACAGTGCCACCCCGACGACCGGTTTCGATACTGTTAGATCTCATTCAGGCCGGGGACAGGCAAATTGCTCTGTGTCGAGCAGGTGTTAAATGGTCGAACCAACCGAAACAACTACTCCGAGGGCTAATACCCCTACCGGCATTGAATTACACGATTGATTCTGGGCTTGTCCGTTGGGAACGATATATATATATATATATATATATATATATATATATATATATATATATATATATATATATATATATATATATATATATATAATAACGAAAAACATATTATTGTATTGTCACCAGAATTGCATAAGTTTGCAAAGTTTCAAATCGATACGACAGCGTGTCCGCGGAAGTTCTTACCATATGGAAAATATTGTTATTATTGATTTTACGAAAAATATAAAAAACGGATATAAAAAGTTCTGCATCGTGAAAAAATAGCATTGCCATTCAAAAATTTGATACAGTTTATACAGGGTGGCTCAAAAATGTAAAAGTCCTAATCCACGTGAAGCTAAAAAGACACAAAATCGTTATATTTAAAGGTAAACTGCCTCTGCAAATGTACTAGAGTTAACTTTTTTTTGTTAGCGAATTAGGTTTGGCACATACAGGTAGTCCCTAAAATAAAATGATTTTGTTTTATCGCCTTTACAAAAAATTATATCTTCATTAAACTTTCTACATTGTAAAATAAGAGCATGGTTATTTAACAATTTTATCTAGGACAAACAGGGTGACTTGAAAATTTAAATTAAAATTCTGACTTTCAGTTTCTTGATTCACTCTGTATTGTCTTACATTAAGTTTTTGAATAACCATGCTCCTTTTTACAATGTAGAACTTTTTATGAAAACGGAATTATATATGTGGCTCATTGTCTTACACGCGCACAATCTATGAAGCAAACAAAAGGCCAGTTATGAATGAACGGCTGCGTTTTCTCTTGCTGAAGGTCAATGGGCAAAAGTTACCCCCGTTTAACGTTTGAAATTTAGGAAATGATTATATCAAAATATTATGTTCCCCTTAAAACTAAAATTGACGTGTTGTCCGCATATGTTTCTATTTATTACGTCAAAAAGAAGTAATCCTGGTGGGAAAGTTTTCAGCGGGCCACCCTGTATATAATAGTTCAATTTTGATTAAATGAGAAAGATTCATTCCACACAAAAGCAAATAAAAACTTTATTCTTTCTTTCGTGTCCAGTCGTGTTCGTCCAGGTCAACGACGAGTAGTGTCGTCGGTGTCGGCGGCAATAAGCGGTTTTTTAATTTTAATACAAAATTAGCTCACGTAATGACGTTAAAGCAAGACCGCGACATATCTCCGAGGAGCCATCATTTTTATAATTACGCCGTGCCGGCCCGGGCCGTGATTTAGCGCCGTATGCAGCCATGTTTTTCTGCCTTTTGCTGTCAAGGGTTTAATTTTGTGGGCGGGGCGGGGTTGGACTGTTTATTTTATTAAAAATAAAAACCTTAGTTGTTCTTTTCTTTTATTGTTTAGTAAAGAGAGTCGCGGCTTTGGCTACGTAGAATGGGCTTGTTTCGTATTTTCAATAAATATGATAATATTGAACAATCAGTCAATTGAAACACTCACGCAAAAAATTACGTCGGTTGGAAGAATAATAACAAAAATATGAAGGTTCAAAATTCGACCAAATTCAAAAAATTCTATTTCCCGCCTGAAGTCATCCTACGAAAAACAACTAACGTATATAAGCAACGGGAAAGGGGGCGAATCAAATTCCCATCCCGTCGAGGGGTCACAATGATTTGGGAGGGCGCCAAATTATTTTCCTTTTATTGGAGAGTATGTGGTCATAGTAGACAGTGAATCTCCGTGAGGGCGACGAGGGCGGGGGGGGGGGGGGGCTTGCCCCCCTAACTCCTCGACTGCACGCCAGGTTGGGTTTGACCACGTGTACTACGCGATAATTCTGATAACAAGTTAGTTAGTCGGTAAGTGCCAAAAGTAGCAATTCTTGGATTCGTTTAACTTAGAAACCAAAAGTGATAGAAAATAAAAAGTGTAGTCAAAAACACGCTGTGTTGCTTTGAGAAAAGGGTAGTACAGAACTTGGCAGCGACTCGTATCGTGCTTCCAGATATTGTCCAAAAATGTATTAGACATAAATAATTTCTATCCAAACGCAAGAGTTGTGTTATGTCCAAATGAACGGCTAATTAAAAACATTTTCACTGCTACTATAACTATTTATTTTGGACCTAAACCGACAGCATTCATGTACAATCATAATCTTACCGTCCTTTTTTGCCTTAACTTCCAAAATCCTTGTCAACCTTAGATCAGTAGTAGAGTAGTAATCTATAAATATTCTCTTGTATACTACATTTCCTCCACCCCTAATTAGAAAATTAGCTATTTCCTATAACAAAAATAAAAACAAATGGAACATTTTCTAACTGCAAAAAAAAGCAATTACGATTTGGACAATTATATGGGAACAAAGCGTTCTGGATTCCCCATCATCACTTATTTCTATAATTTCAATTTCAACATATGAATCCACATCTGATAAAAATTCATCGCTAGAATCGCTATAGCCAATTTCCGCTGACTCCCTCTCCTCCTCTGCGGGGATCCTTTAAATTTACTTTATTGGTATGCAAGGGCATACTGTGGCCCACTTGACGTTTCCATGCTAAAGATGTGTTCGGAATTGGCACATAAACAATATTTTTACCTACAATTTTAGTAACAATGCCTATATCCACTCTGGCTTTGCTGTTCTAAATTTTTTGACTAAAACTTTCTGCCCTATTTTTGCCGGATTACGAGGTGTACTTCTATAATTTTGTTTTTGATTCTTTTGTACTACCCTTAAATTAGCTTTCACCTCATGAACAGACTTATTTTCCCTAAAACCTACGTTTTAATAAATCTAGCCTTGCTTTTAAGGGTCTACCCAGCATTAAAGGGACGGGTGATTCCCCTGAGCTATAGTGTTCCGTATTATGATAAAGAATTAAAAAGTTATCTAAATCTTTTTATGTCAAATTTTTTGAAACGTATGAATGAAAGTCTACTTGTCAGGGGTACATATAAATATGCAAAAATTGAGAATAAATTCTCTAACCACCTGAAAATTCCTTATACAATAAGGATTTCAACAAATAATGGTAAAACCGCTATTCTCCGGGCTATATGCCCCTCCGAGCGCTGAATTACATACCAAAATTTGCCGTATTTTCTTCAAACACAGTTAGATAAGAAAATACTAATGTTTCGAATGCAAGAAACTACCAGGAAGAAGGAAGCTTTTTCTTTAGTTAGAATGTCGTCAACTGCTAATGGATGGCGCTGCCTGTGTCTCACTGCTTATGCAGTACGACAGTTGTAGCTTTAAGGGATTACTTTTTCGGAAGGTTGGTATGTTCGTCTATCCTGTACTGATGAGAACCAACGTGTTCGAAACCGGTCTGCAGGTGACGACATTCTAACTAAAGAAAAAGCTTCCTTCTTCCTGGTAGTTTCTTGCATTCGAAACATTAGTATTTTCTTATCTAACTGTGTTTGAAGAAAATACGGCAAATTTTGGTATGTAATTCAGCGCTCGGAGGGGCATATAGCCCGGAGAATAGCTGTTTTACCATTATTTGTTGAAATCCTTATTGTATAAGGAATTTTCAGGTGGTTAGAGAATTTATTCTCAATTTTTGCATATTCAAATTTTTTGGTTTGATATGATATATCAAATATCATCCGCGCTCGTTATCCCTTCAATATGGTATTGTTTTACAGTTTTCACACTGTTTTTAGCAGCTCCGTTCGATGCTGGATGTTATGGTGGAGACGTCATGTGATCAATTCCGTTATTTTTTTTAAAAATCTTGAAATTCAGAAGATACAAAACTTTTTCCGTTTTCAGAAAATATTACATTTGGTAATCCATACCGACCAAATATCCCCCTTAATTTTTCTATCGTACTAGATGCCGTAATATTGTTCATTGTAGAAACTTACAACCATTTGGTCAACGCGTCCAAAAAATCAAAAAAAACTTTGCCATTAATGGGTCCCAGAAAATCAACATGAAGTCGAGACCATACCCTATCAGGTATTGGCCAGGGCTGAAGTTTATTCTTAGGTGGGCCCTGTCTACAACTTAAGCAAGCTGAACATGTTTTCCACATTTCCTCAATGTTCGTAT